>JAQQZX010000014.1:17223693-17234023 GCA_030068355.1 Notoglanidium maculatum | reverse complement strand
ACTGTTCGGCCTGTGAGGGGCGCAGGGGGTCGGACTGTTCGGCCAGTGAGGGGCGCAGGGGGTCGGACTGTTCGGCCAGTGAGGGGCGCAGGGGGTCGGACTGTTCGGCCAGTGAGGGGCGCAGGGGGTCGGACTGTTTGGCCAGTGAGGAATTATAAGGGGGTTAGACATTTCAGATTGCAGAGGTGTGGTTAGTGAGCAGAGAGTAGTTTGGGTTAGAGGTTTTTGTCTCATTGGAAATTGTCCAATTATTCAGATTTTGCACTGCAGGTTGTGGCCCACAAAAGTAATGATAATCTGATTAGAAAGTATTCACAGATTTAGGTTAAACCTAAATCCCTAAAAGCCATGCCAAATTTCCTTGCCAAAAGCCTAAAGTCAAAAAAATTAAGAAGCTTGACTTATTCCTTCAACCCAAGGTTGCTGTAAAGCATATACAGTAAAATCATTTAAGAAGGAAACAAAACCTACAAGGCAGACAGGAGTGTGGTGTGAAGTTCTTTTAGTAAAATTTGAAAGACACAGTATAAGAGAAGTCACGGCGATGCCGTCAGCTCCCAGAGGATGTAACAATGGAGAAACTCGGACAGATAGGCATGGGCAGGAAACTGTGAAGGACTTTGAAAGTGATAAAAAGAAGTTTTTTACTTCTTATGGAAAGAGAGAGAGAGACAGGTAAACAGTAGCTTTGTTGCCTTGTAATACAAATCATTTTTCCCCACTATCTTTGTTGGTGACATACAAAGGAACAATTCTGACATGTGTATTAATCTGTATTACACAACAGCCAATCAGATTGTCCTGGTTAGAACTGTTTACAAAATCAATGGTGCTTTATTGGCTCTGGTAAGAGAAGAAAAGTGTCTTCTTATCAAAAGGGTTGATTCTGTGATGATATAATCTGTCTGCCACAACATAGCTTTAAAAACCTCAGAATGCTGTACTGCTTACACTATATTTATCGCTTGTTGAAAAAACAGATTTTTGTGGATATAGCAATATACACAATATACTATCACTCACAAATGAGGCTCACATGCAACACCATTTCTCACCTGGTGTTCTGGTACCTGGCAAAGCACACCCCAAATTCTTACAACTGTCAAGAAGAACTGGATGTAGTGATTGTTTAGACACTGTTCTGCTCAGAAACAAGATAATAGAAATAAGAGGAAATGTGGAAGAGGAATTGGTTGGGGAGATGCAGGCAGGTGATTGTCTGTTCTGCAAAGAGCACTGGAGGTACAGAGAAAAGAAATATACTTTAAACTGTGTGCTGGTAAAAATAAAGTCATGTTTGTTTTTTGTATATTTGCTGTTCCTAACAACAATATGGGTTTGATATGCCTAATAATTTCTTATAGAACCATTTCTATTGCTTATAAAAACAGATGGACACACAAATAGATGTACAATAAACTGGACTCAGAGATCTGCTGAACGTTACAGCAGAGGAATCTGCTGTCTTCTCTGACTCTTATTGGATGCTCCCTTCTTCAGAGAGGGAATTAGAACGAGGATGGGTTTTTGTTAGAGACTAGAAGGCAATTCTGTTATTTGTTGAAGATATGGGCATTGCCATCTTCTTCTTCTTCCTCATCTTTATTCCAATTCTATATGGAGTCGATGTGGACAGGTTAGACAAGGTGGGATACACACTGGACAGGTTGCCAGTCTAGATAAGGGCATTGCCTAAATGCTGTAAAAGGTAAATGTAGGTCCTCACACTATGTGATTCATCATCGAGAATTTCAAACATGCATATTTGACAGCTCACAGACTGAGAAAATCATCTTGCTAAAATGCTCACACTACACAAGTGTTTGCCAAAGGAGTCCACAGTAATTTATCACCGAAGTTGCAGAACCCAAAAATTAATCAGCACCAGGAAAACTGGGGCTGAAATCATGTACTGTGCATCTCGGCATTACACACGTTTCAAGGCCTTAATGTAGAGTTCACATCCCTGTAGGTGAAAACTGTATAAAACAGCACTCTAATAATCAGGAAGGTCATAAAGAACAAGAGTTAGTCCATCTTTACAAGGTCAAGTCAATCAATATTGTAAAAGAAATTAAAATTATTATGGAATTAAAAGTCAATGATGTTTATATAGTGAAAAGGCCTGAATGTGAGGATGTTACAGACTTCTGTGTATTATCTGCATCACTGACAGCAGATTACATTACCATAAGAAACATGTTGATTGTAAATATGAGTGGGCCTACAACAGAGCCCTGAGGGACATTTCGAGTAATGTGAATCCTTGTGTGTTCCTAGTTTGATGAACAGTTGGAGAGCTGTAATAGCCATTAAGGAACAAGGAGAAAAGTGTCTCCTGAGGTCAAGGAGGTGGAGAGGATCTCAGGAACCACCTTCAGCAGAAAACAGGAGTGTTCCCAGGAGAGCAGGTTCAGTAATGTGATGAGTGTGAAAGCCACATTGAAAAGAAAAGTCAGACTTTAGGTTGCAAGGCTAAAACTCTGTCCATCACTTTAGCTAAAAAAATTGAGGTTGGAGATCAGTCTGTAATTGGCTTTGTCAAGGCCAGGGAAAGTGTGAGAGCGGCAGGTTTAAGAGCAGCAGGAAAAGACAGAGAAGACAGATGTGTATTCATCAGATGAGCCAGTGGAGTAGAGATGACGGGTGCAGAACGTGAAGCTAGGATCAAGTTGACAGGACGAAGAGGTAATGAGCTCGGAGAGCTGAGGTCTACAGCTGGAAACAGAAAGAGGGAGGGTTCAAGTTTAAACACTAATTCACATTAAACACTAGTAATCTACTAGTAAAAACACTAGTAGTCAAAACTTCATATATGCCATGCTTTAAATACAGATTACATAAAAACCTTTTGCACAAATACACTTGTGCCTGGACTCTTATAGGTATTTTTATTTGTCTGATGACATGAAATTCACAATTCATCAGCATCATTCACTGAAAAGTCAAAGCTTGGGCTTAAGTCCTATTCGGACTGGATTAGGTTTCCATGTGGAGGTGTGTAATGTACTATTACTGGACTATTTATAGGATTTTAGTCCAAATTTTAATTTCTATAAAATGAAAACAAAACATTACCCTAGACATGTTAAGATCATGTGACCTCTTAATGATCAAGTGTAGCCACGCCCCTACAACTAACACTTAACAAGTAGTGTGTCTATTAAAAAGAGGTGTGTGTGTGTAGTACACATGAAAATGTTGGGATACATCGTGAAGACACACCCATCACTGTGATTTATACACAGGTCACATGAACTAATCAGAATTACAACAGACATCCTCTGACAACATTACTGTACACACACATCTGGAAAATTTCTCTGTCTCTCTCACATCTCGTCTGAATAGTACTCTAATGAAATAAATTAAAAACAAGGAGGAGAAAACAAGGAACAGGAGAACACAATCAAGGAGCCAAGCCAATGACAGAACAGGGGCGGAGACATGGCCTGGGAATGCGTTCCACTGGGGGAAAACATTGTTATTGTGGTAGGAAATGATTAGCTGTTGAGACTGGTTACATTTAAACCAGAGTTGAACGTATTGTCAGTAAACAGAAAGGGTCTCAGTTTTTGACTTTATCGCCATTATAAGCACTTTGCATCTTCACTGTCTGGGAATCAGCCTATGCATGCTGATTGGTTTTCCAGCACAGAGAGGAAGTGGTAGCATGGCGGTGGACAGAACAACATCGTCAGCTATCAGCGTTAATTTCCAGCCCTGAACACTGGAGTGGAAAATCGATTAACTCTACTTCAGGGAGTAAATAAAGAAAAACCATCAACTCCACTCACATTTTATTGTTTCTGCATTTTAAATAGACTGGAAGCTACTTTTACTGTGTGTGTGTGTGTGTGTGTGTGTGTGTGTGTGTTTAAAGAGACATTTTTAAAGATGCCAAAAAGAGAAGACAGCAGAAAATAAAGAGCACAAAGAGACGACAGTTTGAAAGAGAAACAGTGACTCTCTCTCTCTCTCTCTCTCTCTCTCACACACACACACACACATACACACACAGGGTGGGTGGAAAGTGTCCAAGGAAGTGACCTTTATGGACTAAACTCACATCCACACACACACACACACACACACACACACTCACACGAAACACTCCTAATGAATAAATAACATGAGGAATTTGCATGACACTAAAGGACGTCTCTCTATGTGTCAATAGAGACATCACCACAGAGACAGATGACACACACACACACACACACACAGACACACACACACACAAACACACACTACTTGCCCAAGCTGCACCTGACAGATAAGAACATCCTCACTCTATCCATCCTATGGTCTGAAAATACCTCTCCATCACCCCCCTCTCTGTATTAGAAATCTCATGTTTGTGAGTTTAGCGAGTGTGTGTTGGTTTGTGATTATAGTGAGTGTACGTACTGTATTTTGTAGTTCCACTGAGTGTGGGTTGAAGTGAAGCTTCTTATTGGTCAGCTGCTGTATTGCTCATTATGACATCTTCAGGTGTCAGAGTAAATTTAAATTCCAACATTCCATCAGTGAGAAAGTTTAAAAAAAATGTTTTGAAACGTGACACTGATTATGTAAGCAGGAAACAGGTGTGAGTGATTGGTGAGACGTGACTTGGTCATGTGATGTGCAGGGGGATGATGGGAAGTGTAGGTCCGCTCTGTATTCAGCGCTACCATAACACATAAGAATTTAACCAGCGTGAATTTAATTTATTTTCACCAGAGATGCCAACTTTATTTTTTTTTCTCAACAATAAATTTCAGTTGTTGTCATGGTGGCATGGTGCACAGTGATGACTCCTCCCCACCTGCTTGTCTCTAAGAGCTGATGTGTAAAAGTTCTTCAGTTCCAGTTCCAGCTTTTGTGATACACACCCGCTTGCTCGCTGTGTGTTGGTGATCAGAGCAGAAGCAGCGTGTATTTATAGTCGACTCGTTCACTTAAATGATCGGTTACAGGAAGCGTGTGTTATCTCAGAGCAGCACAGAAACCTGGGGACATTTAACTTCATTGTGCTGTAGAGCTGAACTGGAATAAAAAAATATTTCTCGCTGAGGGTTTAACAGGAGTCAAGTGTCCCTGACAGGGCTGACACTGGAGACTCCTTCCAGAAATTAGTTCAATAAACCTCTGCTCACAGATCAATGATTACACATGCTTTTAATCTTCTGAATGAGCTGTTACTGTAGAAATCAGCACATTAATGTAAACCTGCACTACTGTCAGAGCTGCTATTATAGAAAATTAATCAACACCTTGTGACCAATCAGAGTGCAGGATTCAACAGTGCTGTGGTATTATAATAATAATAATAATAATAATAATAATAATAATAATAATAATAATAATAATTCTGATTACATCACCTGCGTCTATTGGACGAAAGTGCTGTAAATGTGTGTGTGTGTGTGTGTGTGTGTGTGTGTGTGTGTGTGTGTGTGTGTGTGTGTGTTTAAGTGTTTAAGGATGTTGGTTGGTGAATGAGATGATATCGATATCCTGATAAATGACGTCACAACATGCTGTTTTGTACAAAATAAAGCTGCAAACTGCTGATGACATCTAACATGCTCTCACTGTCTGTTTCTAACTCTACCAAAGTCACTCTTCCTGGTGTGTGTGTGTGTGTGTGTGTGTGTGTGTGTCAGCAGGACTCCATCTCTAATTCTATCCTCTCAGTCTGAGTCCTGGCGTCTCTTCATCATCAGCTGCTGCACTCACACTCACACAAACTGAACCGCTGTTTATCACACACTCACACATGTTCACCAGTCCAACACACACACACACACACACACACACACACACACACACACACACACACACACTAGGACACACACACACTAGGACACACACACTAGGACACACCCCCTACCATGGAGAAAGAGGGAGAGAGAGAGAGAGAGAGACCGCAATATGGCTAGTGGTGTATGTGAGTTAAAAAGTGAAGAAAAGAAGAAGAAACAAGGGCACAGAAGCCACACCTCCATCACTAACAGGCACGCCAGCCACATCTTCATCAATAAGACTGACATGACTCCTTTACTTGGAAATATGCTAATTCGAAAATATCATTTGTTCGTTTGCATACACATTTTAAAAGAACAGGAACAAAATAGGCCACGCCCACTGACTCTAACCCTGTAACTGTATCTGTTAGCAAAAATCTCTCTGAGAGTATGGATCAGCATTGTGTAGGACCTCCTCAAAACAATTCTACATCCAGACAACATCCTTCTCCAGCATGCTGATCATGTGACCTAAATTTCCTCCTCGTCACATTCTTATTGGACAAGCATTAACATGTCTCACATTATAGAATCTCCAAGCATGAGGCATGATGGGAAGGAAGAACCCCTGGGATCAGAAATGTACCATGTGTGTATGAAAGCTAGATTACAAATTGTTCTCCTGAGGGTTCTCCTCCATCAATCTGTGCAGAACCCACTCTCACTCATCCACCTGAAACCCACTCCAGCAGTGAGTTCCCTCTGAGAGTATCCCTTCTCTGCTAGAACCCTGATTACCCACAATCCTTATTTTCACCTCACACTAAACCGCCTCCTCCCTGCATAGCAGTCGCACCAAGTTTAACCACACACATCACACAGAAAGACGGCGTGGTCTTGTCTTTTTATAACTACGTACCACATCACTTCTCATTTGCATACTTTTCATGTTTTTATAAGTTTCACATAAGTGTGGTTAATCTCAAATAATTAGCTTTAAACAGACATAACTAAAGCATTACTATGTAGCTAGAGAAGGATGTTTTTATGGATTACCCATATAACACAATTAACATTTAAATATTCATGCAAATATTAATGCAGTTAAATTATTCCTAAAATATATGGCTTTATGTGTGAAAATTGAAAGTGTTTAAGATTAAGACCAAGATCAAGACAACATTCGATAACTGGTCTGTACTGGTTACAGTGGTATATGAGCCGCAATGGAGATGCAGTGGGAAGAACATCACTGAGAACAATACAGTAAAAATACATTACCACTTTAATATTACTTTAAATAATAAAAAGTACTGACATAAAAATAGATGTTAATCAAAACGTTACAGAGTCAATGTAGCGCAATTTTTCTGACCCGGAGAAACGGAGAGATAAAAAAGGAAAAATCATTACTATGACTGTTATTCATCCTTATTCATCCGTAATTACTTCTCTATCCATCCCTCCATTACCCTAATGACACTGTGTGTGTGTGCGTGTGTGTGTGTGTGTGTGTGGACAATGAAGTGCTTGAGCAGATGAGTGTGTCTATGATGGGTCTATACACACACATACACAGACACACACACAGCTATTGTTCCTTGCTGGACACAAGGCCATAGGAGAGAGAGACGATGGCACTGACAGCACTTAGGCTGCACTCCAAACACCAACACACACACTGACACACACACTGACACACACACACACACACACTGACACACACACACAGACACTTCAACTGGAGGGAACGAGTGGAACAGGAGATGAGAGGATCCCCCCCACACGCCTCTCTCTCTCTAATGATGTGTGTGTGTTTTCTGTGTGTGTGTGTGTTCTCTCGGCACTGACACTCACACTAATGAAGTGTAGCGGCTTGCTAACCTCGTTAGCATTTTCTCATCAGCATTTGAGAACTGGCCGTTATTTAGAGAAACAGATCGTACCATATGGGAGCTTATTAAGTTACTAAATACCCCATCTAATTTACTGATTAATTCCCTAATTTGATGATTAATAATTATTTGATGTGTGTGTGTGTGTGTCTGACAGACCAGATGCAAAATGTACACACATATTGTGTACTTATCTAATGACAGTAAACAAGAAAAGTGTTCCATATATGGAAATGTGGGTTTGGCTTTATGGCAGAAGTGAATAAATGAATCATATAGCAGTTAAAGCTAAAACTAACTATTAGATTGATTAATTTAAATATTAATGAATTGGGATCCTTCCTAATCAGAATGACAGAGAAATACAATCTGACTTCAGAAACCCGAGGCTTATGGGCAGTAATGAGGCTGAAGGGCTATAATAACTGTGCGGGGCTGCAATAAGGCTGAGAGGCAGTAATAATTGTAAAGGGTAGTAATGAGGCTGAGGGGCAGTAATCAGGCTGAGGGGCAGTAATCAGGCTGAGGGGCAGTCATGAAGCTGAGGGGCATTAATGAGGCTGAGGGGCAGTAATGAAGCTGAGGGGCAGTAATGAGGCTGAGGGGCAGTAATAAAGCTGAGGGGCAGTAATGAGGCTGAGGGGCAGTAATGAGGCTGAGGGGCAGTAATGAAGCTGAGGGGCAGTAATGAGGCTGAGGGGCAGTAATAAAGCTGAGGGGCAGTAATGAGGCTGAGGGGCAGTAATCACACTCACAAAATTTGGAAAGCTGATGAGTGTTAAAAGCTCATCGATAAAAGGAATTTCTCTGGGGAACGTGTTAATGTGCTGTTAGTGGAGGATTCTCTCAAAATAGAAACACACACACACACACACAAGCATACACACACATACACACTACATGCATGCAAACACACACTGACACACATTACAGAAGGCAGTGATCAAGTGAGCTCTTCCTGTGGAGCTCAGTACCACTTAAAATGTGTGTGTGTGTGTGTGTGTGTACTTGTACTCACTACATATAGTCAGGGTTGGGAGGGTTACTTTAAAAATGTACTCCGATACAGTTACTAATTACCTGCTAAAAATGTATCAGTAATTTAATCTAATTACCACAAAATGACAGTAATGTAACTGATGGTGTTCCGTTACTTTTGGATTCCCTCAGTACCAATTATGAGGATGATGACGGCATTTTCTCAGCTGGAAGGGGAACCTGCTCTGTACTGTGATGTTGTTCCCCTTTTCTGATTTAAAGACTAAATAAGATTAACTCTGATTTCACTCCAGACCAGAGAGGTGATATGAGAGTCAGGACCTGCTGTAATGTGGCACATGAGCAGGTAGTGTATCGCTCTTATTTAGGGCTGAGACTGCTGATTTTTATTTATTATTTTGAGTATTTCTTAATTATTTTTTTATTTGATTATTTTGTGGAGGTTAATTATATAACCTTCCCTTAATTATTTAATTAGTTGTTTTTTACATATATACATTATACACAAAAGATATTTATTTTAAATATTTATTTGCAGCATTTTAATAATCACTACAGAACTTTTTCTTAACTAGTTTTAATTAACCAGCAGGTCACTAATTACAGCATGAGTGTCATTTATCAGATAATCTGTCACAGCATGAGAATATGATCAGGTGCTCATGTGGACCAGATGATGCAGTTGACCAGTTGATCCTCATTCAGTAGAAGTATTATATATGACTGGTGCAGAATAAACACTCAGACTAACTCCAGGTGGTGCTATGGAGCCTACAGTGGTTACTATTAGCACTTTTTAATCACTAACCACAGTTTTTGCAGCTGTGTCGGTATTTCAAGCCATGATTTATTCAAATTTTGAAAGAAAAAAAATTTTGTTCAAGATTTGACAAAATCAAAATAAAGCTAAAATAAATATCAGCTCCTGTTTCTCTCACTGAAACTCTCCAATGCTAAGCTCATTTTGCTTGCTTTGTGCGCGCGCGAGGTGAGTAATTTTCAGTGTGTGGAATCGACTCCAAAGACTTACATTTGACTCTTAATTTTCAATGCCCGAGATTAGTGAATCGTCTCTTTTAGGTATCAACTTGTGAACTGGAAAAATCGGATCGGAAAAATATTCTAGTTTAACTTTTTACAATTGATTCAAACTTCATTAGTCACTGCTTAACAAAACATAACAAAGTTGTTCATCAGGATAATTCCAGCAGGAACATCACGCTTCTCCTCACATTCCCATGATGTGTTTATGAAGTGATGCTGCACGCGCAGTGTGCTTCATGACGCAGTTCAACTAATAATGAAAATTATTTTTAATATTGATTTTTTTATTATTGATTTTTATTGATTTTGCTGATTAGTTGTTGCAGCCCTTATGCATTTTAAAATTGTAATCCTGTAAATAATCCCCGTTTTTACTAGAAGTATTAGTAATCTGATTACAGCTATTTTTCTGTAACTATAATGGAATATAGTTACCTTTTTTTCGTATCCTAATTACGCCGTTCCATGTGTTCCCTTACTCCCCAAGCCTGGATATTTAGGACCGAAACATGTGTTTAACCAACAGAGTGAGGACATGTTGTCTGGTCATCACTTCTTCAAAGGGTTGTTTGAAGGTAAAGACCTGGACGTCATTTCCTGTTTTCGAATCGTTTGCCGGGAGTTTTGCCGCTGTTGGCGTTTGTTATACGTGTTTTTTCC
>JAQQZX010000014.1:17209761-17220408 GCA_030068355.1 Notoglanidium maculatum | reverse complement strand
AGGCACCCTGGGTGACCCAGGGATCGAACCCAGGACCTTCTTGCTGTGAGGCGACAGTGCTAACCACCGCACCACCATGCCGCCTAGTCAAATTGTGCTTAATACAAATATGTCAAAAACGGTGGATCTGCCCCTCCCTCTCTTGCTCCTCAGCAGATCCACCCACTGCACTGTAAATCTCAGCGTTCTTAAAAATAAAATTGTAACTCTGATCTCTGGCTCCAAATTCCTCCACACACACATTCATCACCTTCATAATGCTGATGTATCAACAACTAATACACACTGTTCCACATTATACACTCATTATTACGGTCAGCACACATGCTGTACACTCCTGAACACCACTAATCCATCAGCTGTGACAGACACACCCACAGCCAGGGGTGAGACAGAGAGAAAGAGAGAGCAAGCGAGACAGAGAGAGAGAGACTGATCGAAAGATAGGAGAAAAAGTTCCTTCTATACAGATGGCATGTGTGTGTGTGTGTGTGTGTGTTACACTCTACCTAAGTGTGAGTTGTTCAATTGAAGACACGATGTTCAACAGGATCCTAAATTTAACGTTCTGTCCCTGTTTGACAGGACGAGAAGGCGTGATGATCTCCACATTCTGGTCCAGTCTCATCCTCGTCCCGTCTCTCTTACTGTCCCCAGCGGTCAAGGCCACCATCCCAATCCGCTGCATGTCCACTAAACCATTCCCTCGCTCCCTTCTCCCTCCACACTCGCCATTCCCACCCTCTGCAGGCCACAGGGAGTAGTGCAGCTCCATCGCTGGCTCCTGAAGCCGTCTGCGACTCAGCACCGGACTAAACCAGGAAATGGGCACGCCTAGCTGGACCACACATATTCCCAGCATGCCCTGCAGTCTGCAGGCAGCAGAGATGGAACCGTCTGATTGGTCACGTGTCCCCGCAACTTGTACACATGGTAAGTTCTCCAGAGGAAACTCCACCTCCTTCCACCTGTGTCCAATCAGATAGAACAAAACATGCACCTGAGGTTGCTCCACCCCTATTGATGTGCTCAGCAGGTGGGCCTTCACTTTCCAGCCCAGAAAGGGTTTAGATGAAGAGTCGGGGCTGACTCTAGGAGTTGACCATGCCCTCTGGATGAGCTCCTGTGGTATCAGTGCCTCGGCAGTGATGTTGCCATAGCTACAGTTGACAGACAGTGAAGGGGTGGAGCCAGAGTGTAGCAGGTGGAGATAGAGAGGCTGACTGAGAGAGTTTACAGTCCCATTACGCATCACTTCCTGTGGAGAGTCACGGACGAGGAAGAAGGATGAGTCGGCGCCATGCAGGTGACAGGAAACGGGGTGAGATGAAGGAAAAGAGGACGAAAATCGAGGGGGTGTCTCTGACATCATCACACCAGACCGTCCCTCACTCACTACAGAAAGAGAAAGAGGGGGAGGAGGGGGGGGGGGCAGAGGGAGAGAAGGAGAGAGGGAGAGAAAGAGAGAGAGAGGGAGCGTGAGAGAGAGAGGGAGGAGGAGAAAAGGAGAGAGAGAGAGGGAGAGAAGGAGAGAGAGAGCGGGAGGGAGAGAGATAGGGAGAGAAAGAGACGGAGGGAGAGGGAGAGAGGGAGGGAGGAATGGAGAAGGAGAGAGAGGGAGAGAGAGAGAGGAACAGAAGGAGAGAGAGAGGGAGAGGGAGAGAGAGGGGGAGAAAGAGAGAGGGGGAGGGAGAGGGAGAGAACAGAGAGAGAGAGGAAATAAGAGAATGTTGTTTCAAATTGTAAAAAATGTAAACAATAAACAATTTAATCAGCCAGAACTGAAGAGACAAAAACAAGTGATTCATGCGCAATACTCGGCTGACACAACATAACGTGTATATAATCCTTTCACAAATCAGTTCTCTAATACACAGTGCATTTAATCACGTTCTAGTTATCATCAGCATTAACATTAATTGGAATATGTTACACTTTGTTGTAGGTACTTAATCTTTTTAAGTCAGAAGTTTCATCCTTTTATCAAAACCTCACATGTAAACGTTTCAGAGAGGAGCCTGTGTGTGAGATTGAAACCATAACGTCACGTCTTACAGCAAGAAAGCTGAATTGAAAAAACTGAAAATACACACATCATATCATCAGTGAGTGCTCACATGTAAGTACAACTGTTACTGTTCTCACACACACACACACACACACACACATACACACACACACACACACACACTCAGGGTGGACAGTGTGTGTGGACGGTGATGAATCCCTCTGCACTGTGATCAATCACATTAACACATTCAGCACCGCTGTGTTTATAGAACAACCTGCTGAAATATTAACCATCTCTCTCTCTCTCTCTGTCTATCCCTCTCCCCTTCTCTCTCTCTCTCTGTCTGAGTGCATGCTGGGAGTGAGTGGGCGGAGCGTGGTGTGAGCGTGTATGAGTTGTGGCCGCTGTGCCTGTGATTGTATTTCTTCCGTTTTTCTCCTTACTTTTTTCAGCCACCTTGTCGCTAACCAGGTTGGCTGGCGCATGCAATGGCAGCAAGCGGCGGCGTTTTTGAATCGCTGTCGCAGCGCCATGCAGTTAAAGTGGCGGTGGCGGCGAGTGTAGAAGAATGTAGCCTGGAAATCGGCAAAATAATTGGACATGAAAACATCCTGTCGGCGTCAAGAATGAACAACGCTATTATTCTATTTGTAAAACCGTTGAGATGGTAGAGGAACTGATTGAAAGTGGTGTAGTTATAGGTGACTCATACACACTTGTGCTTCCCCTCTCTGCTCCTGCAAAAAAAGTCACACTATCAACCGTTCCCCCGTTTGTTAAAGATGAACAACTGGCTGAAGTTTTGACACGATACGGAAAACTGGTTTCTCCAATCAAGAAGATTCTTATTGGAAGTAAGTCCTCCCTTTTAAAACATATTGTTTCTTTTAGGCGGTTTGTGTACATAATCCTGAACGGTAACCAAGCAAATTTAGACTTCTCTTTTACATTGCAAGTTGATGGTTTTAACTACACTGTCTTTGCGACCACATATGCGTTGAGGTGCCTAGCGTGCGGTGAAACGGGAGATCTTATCCGTGAGTGTCCAGTTAGAAAGGGTGAAGCAAATCCGGAAACTGCACCAGACAATATAGATAGGGAGGACATAATAGCTTCTAATGCTCCTAATGAGCAAGTCAGCGTCACCTCTGCAGCCATGGGCTCGGTCAACTCTGCAAACCCTCAGGCTGACAGTAATGATTACGCCTCTTAAACCCCGAGTGACGAACTGGCCTTATCGGTGTCCTGTTCCGCCAAGCTTCAGTCAGTCTTGGCCGGCGCGGTGGAATCGGATGCTGAGGACCTTGTTTCGCAAGATGGCCCCAAAACTGTTGAGGAAGGCAATGAACAAAACCATGGGATCATTGCAGATAATGTGGTAATGGACACGAGGAGTAATGGTTTTAAGATTCCAGTAAAAAGAAGGGCGAGTCTCGCCAGCGAATCGTTGTTGGTCAAGAGAGCTGACAGGAACACTGATCCCATCGAATCCTGTAGTGATCCTGTAATGACCTCTCTGACTCTGGTTCGGTCCTCATGCTTTGCACTGACTGCCTGATCAGGAGTTAGGAAATTGAGGATATTAGACTGTCTGAAAGCCACTAAAACGTGAGGGGTGTACATGTTGAGGAATATTTCCCAGACCTGAAACAATTCTCGGCAAAGGTAAAATGTTTCATGAATAAAGGCCTATTTGAAAGCACAGAAATATACATATTGAAAAAGATAGTAACCATTGTTAAGAAAAAGCTATGTCGGATTGATGGAGATAAAATTGTATGAACATTCCTTATTCTTGAATGTTTTGATATGTTTCGGGTGTATACATGCATTCTTACCTTTATTTCATTGCATGGGTGAGTTTTGCATTGCCTCCCTCAACCTAAATGGTGCAAGGAATCACGCTAAAAGAGCTAAATTGTCTGAATTGTCAAGACAAAAGGATTTTAATGTCCTTTTTCTGCAGGAGACACATAGTGATGAGAGTACACAGCGGACTGGGCCATGGATTTGGGTGGACCCATCTTTCTGAGCCACAATACCTTGGTTAGTGGTGGGGTCCCTATCCTTTTTTTCTAGGAGTTGGTCCCAATAACGCATAATGCTGAAGAGGTTCTCAAAGGCAGAATAATGAAAGTCAGAGCTGTCTTTGAGGAGCTTGCGCTTGTGTTTATTTTTGTTTATGCACCAACCAATCTAGAGGACAGATTATCTTTTTTAGATACTCTGCATAAAGCGCTACTTAGCTGTAATGGCGACGACTTTTTGTTTGTGGGTGGCGATTTTAATTGCACCGAGCTGGATTTAGATAGGAATCATCCTGAGCCACACATGGCGTCGCGCACTAGTCTTAAACGATGTATTAAGGTTTCAGATCTAGGTGATGTGTGGAGGAATTTTCATGGCACACAGAGACACTTGGGCTCATGCTCATAATGGTGTCTTTTCTCTAACCAGGCTTGACAGGTTTGTGTTTTAATCATCAACTCAGCATTTTCAGTGATTGTTTAATCTTGCCCATACCTTTTTCTGATCACAGCCTAGTCCAATGCTCTGTGACTCTGAGTTCAGTAAAGGCGGGGAGCACCTATTGGCATTTCAATGGTAGTTTAGTGTACGATAAAGGTTTTGGAGACATTCTCAAGTTTTTTTAGGGCACTTTTATAACACGCAAGGCTTCTTTTAAATCCTTACATCAGTGGTGGGACATTGGAAAGGTACAAATCCAATTATTGTGTAAGCAATACACTCAAAATATCACGAGAGACACAACCCAGTTCATAAAAATTTTAGAAAAAGAACTCTTAGAGTACCAGAATAAAGCCTATGCTACTGGAGCTCGGGACCACGTTGAGTGTCTAAATGCGAAGAAAAACATACTAGCTGAATTTTTGTAAACCAAGGCACAGGGCGCTTTAGTCAGGTCATGTTTTTGCACAGTGGATCAAATGGACGTCCCATCAAAATTTTTCTTTAGTCTAGAAAAGAAAAATGGCCATAAGAGTTTTATTCACTCTCTGCTAACCAAATCTGGCGTTTTATTAACAAGCATGTCTGAAATTCGAAACGTGGCAACCGAGTTCTAGCAAAAGTTGTACAGAAGCGACTGGGCCTCAACTGGGTAGCAGACGATGCCTTCTTCGGCAGTCTGCCTCAAAATTCCGGCTGAGTCCCTGGCTGAGCTGGATGCCAGGCTGACAATGGAAGAGCTGGAAAAAGCTCTCCAGGGAATGGAATGTGGTAAGCCCCCAGGATCGGATGGAATTCCGGTCGAATTTTACAAGTCCTTCTGGTCAGTGGTTGGAGAAGACTTGCTTGAGGTGTTTAATGACAGCCTAAATGGGGGCATCTACCGAGGAGCTGCTGTAGAGCAGTACTCACTCTCCTTCCCAAGAAAGGCGATCGCACCAACTTGAAAAACTGCAGGCCTATTTCACTCTTGTGCAGCGACTATAAACTGTTATCTAAAACCTTAGCCAACCATTTGAAAAACGTACTAGAGCATGTTGTTCACTCAGACCAGACCTACTGTATTCCCAACAGGGTCATTCATGATAACATCACGCTTGTAAGGGATGTTCTGGTCATCTCTAAAATTTCAGGCCTTAACGTGGGCCTGATCTCCTTAGATCAAGAAAAAGCTTTTGACCGAGTTGAGCAAAAATACTTGTGGAGTGCCCTAGCAGCGTTTGGTTTTAGCAAAGACTTTATTAACAAACTCGAAGTTTTGTACAGTGATGTGGAGAGTATATTAAAGGTGGTTTAAGAGCTCCTTTCAATGTCAACAGAGGTATGCAACAAGGTTGCCCCCTGTCTGGGATGCTGTACTCCTTGGCAACAGAGCCTCTTTTACACATGATGAGACAGATCATGAGAGGTGTGTCATTCCCACATTGTTCCACCCCCATATGCCTATTTGCTTATGCTGGTGACGTAGTCCTCTTGATTGGTGAGGGTAGTGATGTCAAAGCAATATCGAGTGTAATCAAAGACTTTGGAGTCCTTTCCTCGGCAAAAGTGAATTGGTCTAAAAGTGAGTCTCTATTGCTTGGTCGTTGGGAAGAGGGTGCACCTGAACTCCCAGATCGGTTGCAATGGAGAACAAATGGTTTTAAATACTTGGGTGTGTTTTTTGAAGATACGACATGACTCTGCAAAGGAACTGGGAGGGAACAGCTGAGAAGTTCAAAGCCCAACTTGAGAAGTGGAAATGGCTACGCCAAAAGATGTCCTACAGAGGGCATGTTTTAATAATCAACAACATTGTAGCAGCATCTTTCTGGCAGACTTTTTTTGGGATGACTTGCATTGGATTGCACAATCAGTTTTGTATCTACCTAAGACTGAGTGTGGGCAGGGCCTTATTCACCTGCAAAGCAGAGCTGCAGCTTTCCGCTTGCAGTTTGTGCAAAGGATTTTAACTGGATCCTCAGATGTGGCTTGGAGATCCACGAGCTGTGAGATTCTCAGGACTTATGGGGCCTTAGGGCTAGAGAGGTCTCTCTTTTTGATGAAACCACATGAAAAGTTTATTTCAAGTTTACCACCCTTCTACAGGTACCTCTTTAGGGTATGGTCCCTTTTTAAGGTACGAAGGGCTGGCCCTGTGACCTCTGTACACTGGCTCCTGAAGGAACCCCTAGGTTGTAGGACACATCTAGACACATCTAGACATGCCACCATGTGGACCTTCTGACCTCAGGATGGCCTTCTTTAACTCCGGAATAGTGACTGTGGGAAATGTTCTTAAGCTGACCGGACCAGGTGGCATTCTGCCTTCTCTCCAGATGAACTAAGACTGCTTGAAAGTTACTGTGCTGGTGAGGTCACTCCCGACATTGCAGACCCTTTTCCTGGGCTGGTCGTCACACCTGATCTGGAGGGTGGGATGGGCCTCCTGCTGGACCCTAGAAATCCTATGTCTCTTGTCTCTTAATGTTGTTAATGGAAAACTATTGTATCAAGCATGTGTTAAAGTTTTTAATAAAAGGACTTTGAGTGACAGAACTGATACACCATGGTGACCAGTGTTCAGCCTGGGCCAAAATGTAAAGCCAGAATGGAGAGCAATCAATAAATCATTGGCCAAGAGAGTGGGTGATTTGCAATGGAGAATTTTACATGGTGAAGTAGCTGTTAATGTTTTTATCTCCATTATTAATCCAGAAGTCAATCATAACTGTCCTTTCTGTGGTTAGCGGGAAACTATTTTTCATGCTTTCCTGTACTGTTCAAGACTGAAACCTCTGTTTTCATATTTACAGTCTTTATTTGGCTGTTTTAGCAGAACTTTCCCTTCAGAGATTTTCATCCTTGGTTTCAAATATACACAATGTTATCAAAGTGTTTGCAAATTGTTAAACTTTGTATTGGGTAAAGCCAAAATGGCTATTTATGTTAGTAGAAGAAACAAGGTGACTCATCAACTGAGCCAAGATGTCTTGAGTGTCTTTTCCAACTTGGTGAAATCTAGGGTTCTTATTGACTTTCGCTTTTATAAGCTGATGCAAGCTCTGGGGCCTTTTGAGGAAATATGGTGCTATAACCAAGTTCTGTGTACAGTTGTTGACGATGAACTGTCCTTCCAGTTTATTTGGCCTCTTTTGTATATAATGTAGGTATGAATCTTGTATGTAAGTCTTTTGTATATAACAATTTTTCTTTCTCCCCCCCACTCAATCTATTTATTTATTTACTTCTGTGCATGTCCCTCCCAATTCGGTGGTTAACTGTGATTCATTTACAATTTTTCTGTAAATTGATTTTAAAATTCAATTAAATTCAATTCTCTCTCTCTCTCTCTCTCTCTCTCTCTCTGTCTCTCTCTCTCTCTATCCCTCTTTTCCTCATTCTTCTCTTTCCATATTCTGTTTTAAATCTTTTCTCTTTCACGTTCATTCACCTTCTTTGTTCTCTCACTCTCTTTCTGTTCATCTGCTGGTTGTTTCAGTGCAGAAGGAGTGTTCCGAGCATCCAGTTCTCAAAAGCACTTCTGACCAATCAGAAACCATGTAGAGTACCCTGTACCTGCTCCCTCAGGCTACTGACTCCCTAAAGGACAAAATCAGAACCCTGACCCTAATCCAGTCAGGGTTTCAGTACAACTCGTGTTCAGGTGTGTTATGGTTGTGAAGTTATAGCACATTTCAGACCAGAAAAAAGAAACCTAGCATGATGCATGATACAAATAAATTTTTTGCAGTTTTTTTACTGTAGAGCCGTCGGTGCTGTGTAAATAAAACAAACAAAAATAATGGCACATTCAAGAGTTTTGTTGTTTCTGCTTCCCACTGATTCTGAAACAACATGTGTGTGTGTGTGTGTGTGTGTGTGGACAGTCAAGGTGTGAAAATATAATGAAGTTCAGGTACCTCATCACAATACACAGTAATCCCTACAGAGGGTTAGAGAGAGAGAGAGAGAGAGAGAGAGAGAGAGAGCGAGAGACAGAGAGAGAGAGAGAGAGAGAGAGAGAGAGAGAGACTGAAAGAGAAATACAATTTCTGTCAGCAACCTCACACAGCAGTTGTCAAAACAAGCCACAGAAGTGTGAGCTGTGAGTGAGCATTCTCTTCTCTTTCTCTCTCTCATGCACAGTCATTTTTTCCTCCACGCACACACACGGATTAAACACCTGTACTGTGTAATATAACACCCTCTCGACCTCATCGTTACTGAACTGAGCTCGCTGTCACTTTTCCATTAAAGACTGCCACCAATCATACGTGTGTGTGTGTGTGTGTGTGTGTGTGTGAGAGAGTGTGTTGTAGAAGATGAAATCAGCATATACTCTGCCTCCCTAAAGTAGGTGTTTTGGCTTTTCTAAATTATTTGTAGGTGTGTGTGTGTGTGTGTGTGTGTGTGTGTTTGAGAGAGAGACTGGTGTCCTATTGCAGGTTGTGTGTGAGTCAGTCCTATTCCAGGGGGTGTTCCCGCCTCATGCCCAGCATTCCCGGGATAGACTCGGGACAGATGCAGCCACTCGGTGGATGTGAGTGAATGAAGGCTCGTCTCAGTAATAAGTGTTTGTGTTTGTTTCTCTCTTAAACTCTGAAATACTAGACGGAGTTTAAATCAATAATCCACCTGTTCCTGTTCATCATAAACTCTGATTCCCAGCACAGACATGTCTGCAACCATCACTCAGACCAGACGCAGACGTAGACGCTACAGTTCAAAAAGAGTGTTTCAAACTTATTCATCTATTTTATCTGGCAGAAAAAAAACCCTGTGTGAAATAATCACCTGCTGAGTCATGTTACTGCAAATCTACTGCAGAACCAGAACCCGAACCAGACAAAGTGCTACAGTGATCAGACATCTCAATCAGATCAGATGAGGATGATGAGTGTGATGAGGATGTTTGTTAGTTAGATTTTTAGCCTCAGCTCCAGGTGGTGACTGCGACGCTGCTTCATCAGTATTTTACTCTTTCTCCTACAGTCTGAAACATTAGGCCACGCCCACTCGGCCACTTTCAGCTTTGCTAACGTGCCTCACCTCAGTGGACCTGTTTATTCTGTGACTGTTTGGAATTGCAAAGTGAGGCTGAAAGTCTGAATCAGCAAGAAGAAACAAGTTTTGAATCTGGGAGATGGTTATTTTTCACTCTTTATTCATTTATTCATGACAGGCATGCTCAGAGGAAGCTGCTGCATTTTCCAGATTGTCACAGCAGCGTTGGTGGTTTTTTTGTGATTCAGTGGTGCAGAAGGAAGGAGCGCTGAACCCAGAGCTAATTATCAGCGCTAAATAAAGTGGAGAGCGATAATAAAGCTGCGATTGTTGTTAGAGCTCATGTTCAGAGTGTCATTATCAGACTGTTTTACTGCTGCTGCAGGGATGAAACACTTCAATGGAGTAAACCCGAAACACTTCCTGGTCAAACTCTCGAAGTTTTGAGGTGGAAGGTGGTTTTATACAGCAGGGAGAGTTTACAGCAGTTTATACTCAACCATTTAACTCTCAAAGGTTTAGTTTGAAAGCTGTGGACCTGCTGTTTAGAGCAAATCTAACATCCTGAAAGCAGTGAATAAAAAAGAATAAAATTTAAAACATCACTGAGTGCTGCTTTATAATCCAAAGAAAACATCATGGAGCTACAAACAGTAACTGTGTTTTTATTTTTATCATTAAGCCACAGATCTTTATGATGAAATGCAATTTAATGCACAAACCTTCGTGCCAAATAATTCCTAAATTATTAAGACAATCTTTCATTGTGGTAGTTAAATTTTCTTCGTTTTATATAAATTTGTTAGAAAGCAAAATAAACTCGGAACTATCAGTTCTCCACTCTGCTCATTTTTGTTAAATTAATCAAAATTTGATGTGTCTAAACGCATCAATCAGACATTAGGCCACACAGTTTAGCTACATTACATTTTTAGTGTAGTTCTATTTAATCTGAGCACAAATTCGGTACTGACACGGCTGTAGCGTAGTAAACAGAGAGCAAATTATACACAAGACCACAGTTAAAAGCTGAACAGGCCATGCCCACAAAGGACAAACCTCATGTGACATCATCAACTTAAACACAAAAAACAAATATTTCTCCAGGGTTCTCTAATAAACACAAAGGGTCCAGAATGTCCACACCATTATACCAGACACATTGATACTAACACACACAC
>JAQQZX010000014.1:17186761-17198494 GCA_030068355.1 Notoglanidium maculatum | reverse complement strand
TGATATCAGAGACACCTTTGAATCAACTAATCCAAGTGTGTGTGTGTGTGTGAGAGAGAGAGAGAGAGCGAGAGAGAGAGAGAGAGAGATTCACTTAGTAAGCACTTTTTTGCCCCAAAACTTTTACAGCGACAAAACCACACCCCCAATACCACTGTAACCAATCAGATCACAGCCCTGCCCCAAAATAACATACACACACTTGGTCCTTTTTTCTTTCTTTACTTTTTCTTTTCTAAAAAAACACGTCATCACATGAAACACACTTGAGCTTTCTTATACACACACACATGCGCGCACACACACACACACACACACACACACACACACACACACACACACACACACACAGAGTGAATAGGTTGTGTTGTGCTTTTGCACTCTAATCCGTCACACTTAAATCCAGAGGAGAGCCATCACATTCCTGTTTCAAATCATATTAACCTTTCTCTGTGTGTGCGTGTGTGTGTGAGAGAGAGAGAGAGCAGAGGATGTGGAGATGTTGTGAATATCAGCAGCTCCAGACTCTCACTGCTTTAAATCAGGTCTGTAGAAGGACTATTATGGGATGTCCTCTTTTTTGTGTCTGAATTAAAGTGTGTGTGTGTGTGTGTGTGTGTGTGTGTGTGTGTGCGCGTATATAGACAAATGCATGTGTGTAAATAAAAACATATGAGTGACTTCATTGTGTATACACTATTGTACATGAATGTACAGACAAATATAGGGATGTGCAGAGATACAATCACTCACACACACACACACACACACACACACACACACACACACACAATCACACAATTCATAATTTAGATACAATATCAATAGAATGAAAAACTACATCAGTTCTCATCTTTTGGATGTCTGCAATGACATCATTTGAATGGTAGACTGTTTTTATTTGTAACATAATTATGTTCACACATAGATATGGTTGTTTTTCCACTGTCTGAAGAATTACTTTTGTTTTTTTAACCTTAAGGGAAGACAAGCAATAAAAACTAATAACAGAGGATGACCAAACAAAGCAGATTGGTGGCACATTTCAGGGAGCTAGGCAGCAGGTTGGTGTAATAGTTAGCACTGTCGCCTCACAGGAAGGTGAGGATGTTCTCTCTGTGCCTGCCTGGGTTTCCTCTGAGTGCTCCAGTTTACTCTCGTCCAAATACATGCAGATTAAGCTAACTGCATACTCTAAATTGCCCATAG
Source organism: Notoglanidium maculatum (assembly GCA_030068355.1). Taxonomy (NCBI): domain Eukaryota; kingdom Metazoa; phylum Chordata; class Actinopteri; order Siluriformes; family Auchenoglanididae; genus Notoglanidium; species Notoglanidium maculatum. The sequence goes on along the minus strand of JAQQZX010000014.1, from coordinate 17,197,285 downwards.
GTGTGAACGTGAATGTGAATGGTTGGTCATCTCTGTATTAGCCCTATGAATAGATTAGCAACCTGTCCAGGGTGTAACCCCGCCTCTCACCTGAATCAGCTGGGATTGGCTCCAGCTTTCCCATGAAGTCGTATAGTTGAAATATAGTGGTATAGCTGTAAGGGGTATAAATAATTGTGTTTTTCAAGGAGTTCCTGAACAGACAGTCCCATCAATCCTAACCAGGGATACCACTAGCTTACAGGGATCTAACCATAGACTGTGACAAGGCGACAGAATAAGAGATACTGAAAGCTATTGAACAGTTTAAGAAAAGCAAACAGCAGGACCTGACAACATACTTGCAGATGTAGCTCCAGAGACCACTGAGGACATACCCTCTGTGAGAAGGCTGGAAAAGAGGAGAAGGTTCCCGAAATAGTTGAATATCAGCAACTACACAAGTTGTTCAAAAGAAAGTTTTCAAAAAGATCATCCTGGATAGAATACAGAACTGGACAGAGATAGATCTTGCATAGAGCAGATCCTTCAGCTGTGCATGATGGTTGAACAGTTGACTCTGAGAAGGTGAGAAGGCACTAGGGACCATGATAGAACTGCTATTTGGAAGCTGCTCAAGGATTATGCCATACCTGCCATGCTAATAACTTTATAAGGAACTTGTACAAGAAACTGACCTGCAAAGTAGTCCATGGAGGATGAATGACCAACGCATTCATGGTATTATGGTCAGGAAAGGTGGTTTTCTGTTGCTGGTTCTTATTTTTTTGGATTATACAGACTTCCAAAGCACAGAAGAGGAACAGAATCCAATGGAAGGTCATAGCCATAGCAGCCTCCTCTGCACAGACACGCCTTAACATCAAGAAAGAAAAGACCAAGATCATCAGATGATGAGATGAGAACTATGCTCAGGTGAGGTGGGTTCCTGTTGCTGCTTCTCTTCCTTCTGGCAGATGAACTAGATTATGATGACGTACAGGGCAGAAGAAGAATGGAATCCAGTGGATGCTCTGGACACGCTTCACTATACTGATGACCTGATGCCTGTATTATATATATACCAAAAGATGCAGGAAAAGTTCAGTGCCATGGCAACCATCTTTAGATTGGACTAAACATCCATAAAAGGAGAACCAAGATACTAAATGCCACAATAAGCAGGTGATGAGTTAGGTACTTCCGGTGCGCTGTAAGATGGCCACACTGATGAGAGCTCCTTGTCAACTCGGTGTATTAGTGCTTATTTTCTTTCTACAACTGACTCTTTGTGCACATACAGCACTATCATACATTCAGTATGACCGACAATCACTTCTGTATTTGTGATTGTCAGCCAGTTTGGACTTTAAACCAACTTTTGACATCGCGGACGCCGCACTCCCCAGGGTCTTATGTTTACTAGCGTGTCGCCGAAGGAAAACAAAGAGAGGGAAGTGCACCAGGGTTCTGTGCCATACACGACAGAGAAACAACAAGCCTCCTCTGCCCAGCATTTTGCTCGCTAATGTTCAGTCATTAGACAACAAACTGGATGAGCTGCATGCGCGGATTAAACACCAAAAGGAAATAAGAAACTGTTGTGTTTTGGCATTCACTGAGACGTGGCTGGAGCCCTGCGTGCCCGACTGTGCCGTCACGCCAGAGGGTTTCACTGTTTACCGGCAAGTCAGAATGAAAGACTCAGGCAATTCAAATGTTTAAAGATGCAGCTGTTGGCAACATCAACAAATTCACAGACTCTGTCATAGGATACATAAGGAAGTGCATCAACGATGTTGTTCCAAAAGCCATTGTCTGCACCTATCCAAATCAGAAATCCTGGGTCAATGGTGAGATACATGTTAAGCTTAAAACACGGTCCTCTGCCTTCAACTCAGGTGACCCTGACGCCTATAAAGCAGCCAGATATGACCTTTGGACGTCCATAAAAAATGCTAAGAAGGACTACAGGGACAAGGTGGAATCCCACTACAACAACTCTGACCCCAAACGCATGTGGAGTGGCTTACGCTGCATCATGGACTACAAAAAGAAAAAAAAAGTCAGTGTCCAGCTAACCACATCTCTCCCAGATGAGCTCAACATATTTTATGCTCGTTTCAATGCGGCCAATAATGAACCTGCCATTTGCCCTCACATGAACAGGGAGGCAACGACGACGCTGATCCTAGAGAGGGCTGATGTGAGGCGGTCCTTCAAAAAGATCAACCCCCACAAAGCTCCAGGACCAGATGGCATTCCAGGCCGTGCTCTAAGGGCCTGCTCCGACCAGCTGGCGGAGGCGTTCACCAACATCTTCAACCTTTCCCTGAGACAGTCTGTGGTCCCCACCTCCCTCAAGGCATCCATCATCATTCCTATACCGAAGAACACTGTAGTTACCTGTCTGAATGACTACTGCCCTGTTGAACTGATATCAGTAATAATGAAGTGCTTCGAATGTCTGGTAAAAACCCACATCTGCGCCTCCCTTCCCGACACATTAGACCCTCTTCAGTTTGCCTATAGATCAAACAGGGCCACGGAAGATGCCATCGCCTTGGCGACACACACTTCTCTCACCCACCTGGTAAAAGAGAATATATATGTGAGAACACGGGCACACCACAGGGCTGTGTGCTCAGTCCCCTCTTGTATTCCTTGTTCACTCATAAAATGAGTGAAGGCATTGACCAGCTGGTGCCAGGACAACAACCTTCTTCTCAATGTCAGCAAAACTAAAGAGATGATAGTGGACTACAGGATACAACAAGGGGGACCCATCGGCTCATCTACATCAGCAGTGCTGAAGTCAATAGAGTCAGCAACTTCAAGTTCCTCGGAGTGAACATCATTGAGGACCTCTCCTGGACATCACACACTGACACTGTGGTCAGGAAAGCTCGCCAGCGGCTCTACTTCCCGGATGAAGTAGATTGGCATGAATGCCAATATCATCTCCAACTTCTACAGGTGTGCAATAGAAAGCTTGCTGATGGGCTATGTTACAGTATGGTATGGGAGCTCCTCTGTCCACAGCCAGAAATCACTACAGAGAGTAGTGGAGGCAGCACAGCACATCACTGGCAAGAGCCACCCTACCATTCAGGACATCTACCTCCAACATTGCCTGAGAAAGGCACACAGCATCATTAAGGACCACAGCCATCCAGCACGCCAACTGTTCTCTTTGTTACCTTCTGGAAGGCGATACAGAAGCATGGCTGCACGGACTACCAGACTTAAGAATAGCTTCTATCATCAGGCCATCCTTAACCTTTTGACTCCTTAACTCCAGCAGCTAAACATCCCACAGTGTACTGCTTACCAACAAACCACTAAACTGCTTTTTGTTTCTGCAATGTCAAGTAGTACTTAATTTGTCACTTACTACTTAACTCGACACTTTGCCTCAACGTGCAATTATTGTTATTACACATGTCACTTTATTCAATATTCAATGTGCAATTACTCTTACTTACACTCGTCACTTTCTCTATTGTGCAATACTGGTTTCTGCACTACACCCCTTATTTATGACTCTGTACCCCACCCCTTTCTCCTTATCTTCTAAGTTTATGTTAATTTCAATTGTATAGGCCTCCATTGCTGAGACTTGTTTCTTGTTTGTACTCTCGTCCAACACATTTCATGGTAATGTTAACCGTGTGTTAGCATACATTTGACAAATAAACAAAACTGAACTGAATGAGGTGAAGACTGCGATCAGGCAAGGTTGTCTCCTGTCACTGTTTTGCTTCTTTATGACACATTTTGACTGGATTACGAAGATGTCAACAGTGCAGAAGAGGAGGAGAATCCAATGGGAATCCAAATTTTACTATACTGATGACCTTTAGCTCTGACACACATAAGCAAATGCAGGATAAAAGAAAAACAAATACAGTGGCAACCACTGCTGCACATATCGGCCTGAAGATCAAGATCCTCCTCAAGGCCACACATTTACCAGATGATGAGGTGAGGTCTGGTGTCAGGCAAGAATACACAGCACAGAATGGGAACAGAATACTGTGATGACCTTGACTATGCTGACAACCTGTCACTTCTGTCCTACAAACACCATCAGATGCAGGAGAAGTGCTGGGAATCGAGAACTGGTTCCAAATAGTCTGATCCAACAGAATAATATGCTTTCAAGGTTATCAATTCCTTTTCTAAATGTCAGCATATTTTTCTGACGAGTTGCACAATGCAAAAAGTCATGCGTCATGACGTCAACCTCTGGGCCTACACTGCTGGGAACTTGAAAAAAAAGTCATAAAGGAAGGAAGAGGAAGTCCAAAGAGTGGCTCCATTACATATAGAAAGATGACAACAGTGCTACTTGCAATGTCTGTAAAATGATCAATTCAAGAAGGTTGGAAACACTAGCAATATGTTTAAGCATCATTCGACACAACATGGACTAAAATTCCAGGAGTGCCATGTATTTGACACCTTATGCACAAATACCACTGCTTCCCAACCGAGCAGCACGTCCATTACCTTTAAGAAAAAGTGCACTGTAATTTATTTTAACATGTTAAAATGCTATTAGGCAGGCATTCTACTTTGTTTAGACTCAAAAATAATAAAACAGCTGCATTGACATTGAAAAACCAGTGTAGACCTACTTTTTCCACAAAGAAAATTGATCAGGAATCAATAATGGAATCAATTTATTATCGAATCAATAAATAGAATCAATAATGGCATTTGTATCAATAAAATCTTATCAATTCCTATTTCTATGCAGGTGAAGTTCAATGCTGTGGCAGATGCACAGATTAGCCATCCTCAAAGGAATGCTCTTCAAGGCCAACGTAAGTAATTCAGACCCAGTAACCCTAAAAGGTGAGATGCTAAAAGGTGCCAGAACCTTTGGGACGCCAAAGAACTCACACTAATGTTAGATCAGTGCTACTCTCCAAACCAAGGAGAACTTACAAAAAGCTCCAGACTTTCAACATCTGTTGTATCTAAGGAGAATCCATCAGATACAATGGACCAACAACATCAGAAATTTAAATCTGTGACAGAGGACAGAAATGCTGACGGTGGAGGAAAGAACCATATGAAGATGCTAAAGATGGATCTGCTACACTGTACAAGCCTCAAACACCTATCACCAGGTAAGGTGGAAAAGAGGATGACTATCCTGAGACCTGGAGGTGAACATCAGGACAGGGATCAGTCCATCCTTTATAAAGAGATGATAGATGTATATACGATCGAATCACACACACACACTATTTTTTTTTACACTGGAGTAATTTAAGTCCAACAAAAACAGTGCATTTACAAACACAAACCTCTTGCAGTGTTTCTGAAGAACTGAAATTGAAGAACTGAAATGGCCTGTTATTACACACACACACACACACACCCACACACACTCACAATGGTTACATGCTTTCTGTCAATTTTTATACTAGAAATTGTGCAAGTGTTTAAGGTGTCTAAGCTTTTCTTAAATCACAGCCAGTGACGTCGTCTCTCTCTTTCTCTCTCTCTCTCTCTCTCTCTCTCTCTCTCTCTATGTGATTGTATAATATGATGGTCAGACAAGAGGCAGACAGACAGTGAGACAAACAGACTGAGAGAAACAGATAAACAGAGAGACAGAGTTAGACAAACAGACAAACACACAGACAGACAAAGAGACAGAAAGGCAGCCAGACTGAAATAAGGAGCTTCATTACACCCATCAGTTTCCATGTAGAACAATTTAAGCAGTGTGTAATGATCACACACTCATTAGAGTCCTCACACACCCTGTGTCCAAGCAAAAGGACTGAACAAGTCACAGCTATGTCCCCGTTCACTTCCTCACAGGGAATTTCTAGGTGATCCCGGCCACCTGGGAGGTATAATCCCTCCAGGACATCATCATCTGCAGCGATTTCACTTCATGGCCTTGGAGTACTCAGATATTGTCCTGAGCTTATCTACACCTCAAGGTTCTGACCATGAAGATCCCAATCCAGTGAGGAGACAACCACACCACCCACACTGACAGCTTGCAGGAGTCACCTCATCACTGCATTCTCACAAAGCACCTCAGGGGACAAAGTCAGAACCCTCAGTCATGTAGATCATCAAACTCCACTGTTTTCTGGGAGAAAGTGAAAAGCTGAACCACTAAACTACAAACAGAATATTCATCATTCTCACCAAGCCTGAGGTTTGACTCCAGTCTTCCCTCCAGTCCTCCTTCTTAGAGATGAGGACCATCATTCTGAAGACACGGTCCTGATGTTCATGGATTTTTGCAGTGTTGTTTCAGCAATGATAGCTCCCAAAGTTCTAAGGTGATCTCTGATGACTTCATCTAGGTAAATTAAGGCCTCTGCGTACTTAATGTCTGCAAGAGCAGTGTAAAGAAGAAACCACCTCAAGATCTTACAAGTTTGACTACAGGTTTCGTATCACCCAAGTGCTCTAGCATTGCAAGTGGTGCCGTTAAACTTTCATGACCATTTCCATGAATACAGGAAGAAGATTGCTGCTTCCCATCTTGGAATGAATCAGAATTGGAATATCAGTTGTTATTTCCACATGAAATCCCTAAGGATTGAAATCCCAGAAGCAAGCTGTACAGGAGTTCTTCGATTTAGGAGCTTTTGAAATTTCACCTTCAGTCATGTTTAGAGCTTCACTGCACTTCTCCTGCTGTGTTCTCAAATGTATTTTCAGAACTTATTAGGACTCTTGAAGGTCATTCTTCAAACCTCTGCTACCTAACTCCAGACGCTCAGTTTATCACTCCTTCTTCAACTTGATGCCTTTCCTCACTCTCTATGTGAAAACCCCATTAGGTTCACAAGCTGCTCTCACACCAGTCACCAACAAGCTTTCATCAACAATGGAGGTCTTGAACAGGTTCCATTTAAACTCCATGTCCAGAATACACCTGGGGCAAAGTAGTTTCTACATGTACCTTGAATCATCAGTGATCGGAATTGAGAAGAGCTGAAATCATTCCATAAGTCTTTATTTCATGAAATCAGTCCTTCATAAGACTTCCTTTCCCTGTAAACCCTCACTGTAGATTTTCCTCACCATCTGATTTATTTCACCAACAGATGCTGATTAGTTTATAATTCAGATCCTCTCCTCACCTGACTGCCCAGGACATATGGCCTCAGGTCTGGTGAAACAATTGCAACATCAATCACCAACCTTTGACCTGAGGTGATGTGATAACAAGCACACTCATGAGCCACCTTGTGCTCAGTGTTCATTAAGGAAAATCTGTAACTAGCAAAGAAATCCAGCAGCATTCCATCACTCAGCTTTCCCATCAGGCAGAATCGCTCCATTCTGGTTTACTCTAATGTTTGTTCTCAAACTGTATTAGAGTCTAGGTCTCGCTCTTTCTCTCTCTCTCTCTCTCTCTCTCTCTCTCTCTCTCACACACACACACACACACACACACACACACACACACACACACACACGGTGTAATGTTTAGATCAGCCTTTACACTCTAATCTGATTGTAGCACAGTGTTAATGCTATCAGATTATCCCACTCACATTACACCGCTGATCTCTCAGTCCAATCTGTCCATCACTGCCTGAGGAAAGAGGAGTGAGGAATTTATCACTCACACAGCCTGCGGCAGACGAGTGGTAACGACAGATACAGACCTCGATTACCGAGAGAGAGACAGAGAGAGATAAAGGAGAGGAGATAAAAATAGCCAGAATATGAAGTGATGAGGATATTAACCGGGGAAAGAGGAAATGCTACTACTTATTTATAAGAGAAAGAGAGAGAAAGAGACAGAAAAAACAGACAAAGAGAGAGAGAAAGAGAGAGAGAGAGTTTGTGAGAAAGAGACAGAAAGAAAGGCAGAGAGAGACAGATATAGAGTAGGGATCAGAAAGAGAGAAAGGTGAGAGAAAGAGACAGAGAGATAGATAGAGGAATAGAGATAGAGAGACTAAAAACAATAAATTTTGTTATTAGATGTCAGATTATATCAGGCCAAAATCAGGTTGCCTCTGACAAAAGGTTAAGACTTCGAAAGAAATTTATGTTTTACAATGACCATATCCTTCTCTCTCTCTCTCACTCTCACACACACACACAAACACACTATAGATTTACTAAAGTGTGTTTATTTCTGTTTTACTCACCTTAAAAGTTAACTAGACTTTTTTTACACCATGGTATTTTCCTGAATCACCTGATCATCGTTAAAACACAGTGAGTAATGTACTGCTTTATGATTGCCGTAATAACTTTAGCAAACGTTCTCTCAGGAAGAGGCGTGATTTATTCCTGCAGAGTGTATTTCAGTCTCTAATAAATCTGCACATAAGTTATTCATAAAAGCACATTTATTACACACGATGCTCCATCTGAGGAGGATACGGGGACATGGAGATACAAACATGAGAATATGGGGACATTGAGACACAGATATGAGGATAAAGGGACATGGAAAAACTGAGACAATGAGATTCAAACACACAGAGAGACATGGGACATACAGTACAGGGACACAGAAGCCTGGGGCCACAGGAATACAGAGACACAGGGATATAGAGACAAAGAGATATGACGACATGGAGACACAGGGATATGGTGACATGGAGACACAGGGATATGGAGACACGGGGATATGGTTACATGGAGACACAGAGATATGGAGACGGAGATATGGCGACATGGAGACACAGGGATATGGAGACACAGGGATATGGTGACATGGAGACACAGAGATATGGAGACGGAGATATGGCGACATGGAGACACAGGGATATGGAGACACAGGGATATGGAGACAGGGGGACACCAGGACATGGTGACATGGGGACACAGGTATACAGAGACATGGGGACACAGGGATACGGACACATGGAGACACAGGGATATGGAGACACGGGGATATGGTGACATGGAGACAAAGGGATATGGCGACACAGGGATATGGAGACATGGAGACACAGGGATATGGTGACATGGAGACACAGGGATATGGAGACACAGGGATATGGTGACATGGAGACACAGAGATATGGAGACGGAGATATGGCGACATGGAGACACAGGGATATGGAGGCATGGAGACACAGGGATATGGAGACACAGGGATATGGAGACAGGGGGACACCGGGACATGGTGACATGGGGACACAGGTATACAGAGACATGGGGACACAGGGATATAGGGGCACAGGGATATGAACACATGGGGATATGGAGACATTGGGACACAATTATATGAAAACGCAGGGATATAGAAACACAGGGATATGGAGACACAGGGATATAGAAACACAGGGATATGGAGCCTGTGTTGTAGGAAACAGGGAATAGGGAGCAATTTGGAACACAACCAGAGCATCTGTGTGTAAGGTGAAGAGTGTATAAAGTCTGAATAGAGTTTGTGTAGAGTTGAGCATGTGAAGGTCAGGGTGAAAGACAGAGCGGTTTTCTCACCCTATCTGGAAGAGCAGATCCATTAGCGCTTAGCTCGTCCACAGGGGCAGCCATGTTAAAAATAGAGCTTCGTTCAGGGGGAATATCAGAGTCTCTTTACACTCTCCATCTCCCATTAAGGGTTAGTGCTCGACTCTTTATTAGACAGATGGTAGGAGGGAGGAGGCCTCAGTCATCAGGGACCCCAGAGGAATCATGGGAAAGTTTTCAGTAAGCAGTGCCAGTTAGTATCACGTCATGTTAAAGTCACCTGGGTTCACCAACAAAACTGTCCACAGTCCAAAAATGGCCAAGTGATTCAGTCTCATTTATAAACATAACAGCATGCTGGAAATGTTCAAATGAAAACTGAGCACTTCAATTTTAGTTCACAGTGAGTTTCATTTGTTTAGATGGAAATGTTCTTGGGTTGTTTTTCTTTTGTGCTTTTTTTGTAAGTTAATGTGAACATTGAAGTTTAAATCTGTGAGAAATAAATAATGCTAATTGCAAAAAAATTATACATGTAACAGATGAATATTTCTTAGGGAAATGATTTCAGCTTTTTTAAACATTAAATGTCATTACTATGATTAAACATCATGTATTATTCTACCTCATAATAATTAAGAAAAGATTTTACATTTATACACACCCCATGTCTCCATGATAATTAAACCACATATAAGGAAAACATTTGTTAATAAACCTTTAAATCATAATTTTTCAAAATATTTTTAAAAATATTTTACTTTTCATGTTAAAGACTTATGTTGCGTTGTGGTGTGTGGGGGGTGTGCTTGTGCAGTTTATGAGTTTTGGGGGTTTCTAGAACATGAGACTGAACACTACAAAATCTCTAATTTTTGCACACACATTTCATTAAGAATGATAAAACAATAAATACAACACAAGAGGAAACAAATTATAAGATATATCTTAAATAATTCATACTGTGTGTATGGGTATATACAAATTCTCAGAATTCTCAGAATCATAAGAGTTTAATATATTACTGCCCTATGACATAGTGCTGTAAATTTGGGTAAAGATGGGTTATAGCCACACCCACAAGAACAAATGGCCACACCCATTCTATTATTAAGA
>JAQQZX010000014.1:17020697-17033453 GCA_030068355.1 Notoglanidium maculatum | reverse complement strand
CACACCGTAACACACTGTAACACACTGTAACACACCGAAGCACACTCAATGCACTGTAACGCTGTACACTAACACACCGTAACACACTGTAACACACTGTAACACACCGAAGCACACTCAATGCACTGTAACGCTGTACACTAACACACTGTAACACACCGTAACACACTGTAACACACTGTAACACACTGAAGCACACTCAATGCACTGTAACGCTGTACACTAACACACTGTACCACGCTGAAACGCTCTGCAACACTGTTACACGCCGCAACACCACACTCACACTAACACTGTAACACACTCTTAAACACTTGCTCATGCAGAATCACACTATAAACAGAAAACAGGTTTTTAAACACTAGCGCTATTAAAGCGGTTTTAACATGATTTATGGAATACGCTGATGGACGGCATGGCTGCGTTTCTGTTTGCACAAAGTGAAACAGCAGGAAGCGTAAAAGTGTACCGAGTGTGTAATTGCTTTTTTCCCTCCCTGAAGCTGCTTCCTGTCTCATATGAAAAAGGCCGTCTCTGTCAGTAATGGCTCGATTAATAATTAAACACACGTTTCATCTCCGCCAAGCTCGCACTGTTCATTTCCCTCCTTCTGACAGGCAGCAATACACAAACAGGGTTATTGCTATCAATAACCAGACACACACACACAGACACACACACACACACACACACAAACTGGAAAAAAGACATTCAGTGTCTCACATAAATCCAAATGACGGCCCACAATGCACTGAGGAAGAAGCTCTAAGACTTCCAGGGTAAGAATCCTTACACACACAGTGTACATTCCTGAATATGAAGATGGAGGAAACTGTGGGCCAATCACAGTGCAGATAACAGGGACGCTGATTGTGTTAGAATTGTAGCTGCTTATTCAATTAAGGAACTAAATCCTCGTTTGGCACTCGCACATTCCTATAACCGGCTGCTACAGAGTCAGACGTTGTGTCCGGTCCATTTCCGCCTCCATTTCCACTCCGTTGTCTCCAGTCATTTCCTCTCTTCTGTTTCGGCTGCTCTCTTCCTACTTTTCCATTCCTACTCCTCCAGTCCTGCTTCCTCTGGATGGTAAATTTCATTTTAAAAAGCTTCCAAATGGAAATTTACACTTGAAGTGTGACGTTACCATCTTTGAGAAAAGCACATTTTAGCTGATATTAGCAAAAATGTTCGCACTGACGCAGGATCGCCATGTTTGTCGAACTACACTGGCAGAGAACAGTTAGGCCACGTCCGTCAACAAACTGACAATCGCTGCCATCGCAAATGGATTGCCATGGACTGCAGGCACTGTTGAACACCAGGGGCTTCTCCAGATCACTTCAGGTGACCATCAAACCACCTTCAGGGGCAATTATTGTCACAAGGATTCATGAAAGGTATGGCACTGAAAAGGCAGCGAAAGCAAAGCAGATGGCACAAGCTACCAGGACAGGAGGCCAGTGGAGTTCAATAAGCAACCACAGCCCTCGCAGTATGATGGCAGCAGCAGGGGGGCTTCCCTCGGATCATGCGCCCCGTGTCACAGAGGGTAATCACAATGGCGCTCCATGACAGTGGGGTCGACTATGCTTTAGCCAAGTGCTTTAAAACATTCGGACACTGTCCTGCAAACAAAGCAGAGCTGAAAGTTCAGGAAGCCTCTCATGGGCAAGAAGAGGAGTCAGTCATCCAGGACGTGCACACTCGCTGGAATTCAGGTTTTGAAATGAAATGATAAAGTGGCGCCAATGTAACACAGACCCGGTGACGGTAATGCTGACACAGCAGAAATCACAGCGTAGCCATGCTAACCTCAGCTGAACATGACACGCTGGCAAAGTTGGGAACACCGCTGGAGTCCTGCAGATAAGGGCATGTCCCCATCTCCAATTTTATTTCCTGACAAATATAACTAATATAAAAGTCACTCTGTTACTGTGTTTGGAAAATAAGTTTCAGCCTGTAAAAAATGAAAAATGTAGTCAGTGGTCTTGTGTGTTTATAGTCATGTCACTGAGCTCCTGGGTGGTGGCAGACATGCGTCCTGCTCTGCTCTGGACGATGGAGGTCTCAGATGCTGATCCTGCCTTTATAGTGAACAGATGAAAGGAAAATGCAAACCTGTCAAAAGATTGGCTAAAGATAGCAACAGCTCTAGATCCAGGACTCGAGGACCTCAGGAGCCTGCCCAGGGCAGAGATGGAAGAGGTGTGGTGAAAGCTGAGATGATGAAGGACACAGAACCTCCAGAGAGGAAAGTGAACCAGACCCACCACAGAAGACGGCCCTGCTACAGATGGGGTCAGAGTCGGGTGCTATGGCCACACTGATATGTTTTAGTTTCAAAGCGCATCACTTTCGTTATGTTTTCACCTGGCACCTGGCATGCATACTACTCCGGAGTTTTCAAGCCCCTAAAACTGAGAGTTTTGGAAACACATTGGCTCCGTTTTTAGTTTGAAAGCATTTTATTGTGGTCAGCCAGAGACGGAGGCTTTTGGAAGCGATGACGCAGACACCCAGACTCACTTCCTGATTGGGTCTCATCAGCCACGATGTATCCTTCCCTGATTGGTCACGCTTCCATCATGTGACCCTTTTCAGGAAGTAAACACACGGCATCATCCTCGACTCCCGGCGGTGACGCAGCATGGATAAGGAATTACGAGCGCTGCTGACCTTGTTGTCTTCGCTAGCAGCTGTTGTTCAGTTAAACTCTGCATTTTATTATGCTGCAGCTGCCCACATGCAGAGTAGACAATCTGCTTCCTGTTTACACCGGCACGCACACGCCCAGTGTACAGGAATGGTCATGTGATACGCGTTTTCAGGCGCGGCAGTATGGACTGAGGTTATTTCTGATATGGGGCTAAAACTCTCATCTGGATGGAGATCGTTTTCTATTTAAAAACGTGTTAATGTGGAGTCTGAAGATGAGGTACTGCACACAGAATAAACCCTAGACAGGTGGGGGCAGGGGTCAGTGTCTGCACAGAGGCCTGGCCGCTACACTGGTGGTGTAGTCTGATGGTAAGCTAGCCCGTATCGCACAGAGGTACTGGGCTACCTGGGCCTCCGCAGTGCCGAGTTACAGACTGTTTTCTTTGCAAGGCCACGCTGTGCAGGACAAGAGCTCAGCTCTGTCACCTGAAAATGTCAACAAGCTGGTCTGCCCGAGCGACTGGTTAAAGATAAGTAGACTTCATGCACTGCTTGACTGAAGTCGTGTCACACGCGTTCACGCGGTTTCATCGTACTCAGCTGAGAGTGGAACAGGACTCCTGACGTGGGGTTCTCAGACACTACACTGCAGCAGCAGTTTCCTGCACACACCTCGTTTGGGTGAGACGTTTCCTTGCAAACCATTTACAGGCGAGCTGTTTATATTCGCTCTGAAGCAGACGTGACTTTATGTGCTTGTCTGCTAATTACGTCTGCAGTTCATTACGGATGTTGTGGGCAGCGCCAAGCACTCCGTCAGACTTCCTTTTTCCCAGGAAATGAAGAGATTCCAATTCTAATTTAGAAATCATCAAATCTGAACAGAAGCTTAGATGTTACGATACAAAATCCTCTGATTCCTCTAACCAGTCTTTATCCCATCACCACACAAGTAATGGCTTTATTTGTATGGCTCTACCCCAAAAATACAATATTAGTATTTTAACGTGTCATTAATGATAATTAATCCCAGCCTAGTCCTCCGATTAACTGTGATTTACAGCCAGAACCTCTGATCCTGTTTCTGCTGTTACTCTCTTCTGTTATTTGCTCTTATTTCTGTTTCTCTTTTCCTTCCCTCTGGTTCAGGCCCTTGATTTTTCCCTTCCATTTCTGCTCTGCAGGTACTATCACCCTTTTCTTCTCGTCCTTTGTTTGTACGCCTCCAGATCTTATCCTGTCTCTGCCTCCGTTTATATCCTTCATCTTTTCAGCCTTCATCTTTCTCTCTTTACAAGTGAGATGAAACATGAACGAGTGAATTTTCTATCATTTTCTATTCCTCTGAGGGAGCACAGAGGGCAAGACTGTGACACAATGCAGTGTGTGTGTGTGTGTGTGTGTGTGCGTGTGTGTGTCCAGCCCCCAGCCATCCCTCTGTCCTTTTATTCCTCCTTTTTTTCTTCATGCAGGACACAAAAGCGAACGTGAATTTCCTATAATTTTATATTCCTGTGAGAGGGAATGAAGGGCAAGTGTAAAAGGAAAGTGCAAGTGTGTGTGTGTGTGTGTGTGTGTGTGTGTGTGTGTGTATGCACACCCTGCCTCTAGCTACTCCTCTATTTCTGCTCTTCATGTCTCCATCCCTCTCTCTGTTTTTTTCTACATGCAGGAGGAAAGAGCAGCGAGTGAATTTTCTATTCCAGAGAGAGATGGAGAGAGCGAGTGAATGAGGGTGGAGGAGGGAGCATGTGTGTGTGCGTGTGTGTGCGCTGCAGGTCGTGCTCTAAGCGCTCATTATGTACTACACGGCTCCGTGTCAAATCGCTAATCAAGCTCGCTGTCTGCAGCGCCACGATTCAATAGCCGCCTAGTGCCCTTTGTTCCTGCCTGCTATCTGCTGCATGTCAATAAAAAGTCTGCTCCCTCCTCCACACACACACACACACACACACACACACACACACACCATCCATCCATCCATCCATCCGTCCATCTATCCACTGGGGAAATGATTTCAGGAACAGTGTGAGCAGGAAAAGCTGGAATGGAGGTGCTGTGTGAAGGTAAACATCATGATTTTCATGATTCGATACATTTATTAAACCTTTATTGCTCTTTAATATGTTATAACAATATTTACAAACTATTATCTAAGGTACTGCTTAAAAACTGTTTATTTTAAATCCATAATAAACACACCTCCACCTCGTCACGAGTCTCTCTCATCGGCTATAACATTATAAAAATCTTTATTTCATCTGGATTAAATCTCCGCTGCAGTCAGCCTGAAATCCGCGCGCAGGTGTTCAGTGGCGAATCCTTAAAAAGTGTTCAGCTGTGATAAACGAGCTGAACCAATACAAATGGCAGTAAAATAATGTCAGAATATCTGTTTAGGTATTATTTTAAATCAGAAAATCATACGATTAGATATTACACTTTTAGGAAATTACATATTTTATGAGATTCTATAAACATGACTATTTTATTTTTACATGTCTGGAATTATATTTAAACAATGTTTATTTTTATTATTTTTTATGAAAAACCTTTTATAACATTTTTGGCAATTCTTTACTATTATTATTAGTAGCAAAATTAGTGTTATTGTTAAATTTAATTATTATTTTTTAATTAAAATGTTGCTATACTGGTTGGTTTCAGTTATTTCCTTTTGTCCCTGTACAACACATGAACCGTTTCTTTTAGGCAGGTAATGACTCGCCCAATTCACAACTTGATTCGATTCACAATATTGGCTTCATGATTCGATTTCCCACAACATTTTTGAAAAAAGATAATTTTATTACAAAAAAAATGCAACATTTATTCTCCTATTCTTAATCACCTTAAATATTCCTTTTGTTAGACTTCAGTTTAATTTTTTTTACTTTACAAACATTTGTAAAAGTTGGAGTAAACTATAATAACCTAACTAAAGTGTTCCTTTTATTAAAACTAATACAAAAAGTTAATAACAAATAGGCCTTATCTTATAAACATTTATAAACATTAGTGAAGGCTGTAATCAGCTTAAACATAAAAGCTCATGACTTCATCTTTCAGCTGTGTGTAAAAAGATCGCTCTGTTTTCTCATGGAATCTGTTTATAAAGTTAATCTCACAAAAGCTCTTTCCCATTTTAGATCAGTTATTTGTGTGTGTTTTGGTGGCATTAAAGGTGTGTTACTTCCACCTAGGGTAACATCACATGTATTCCCGTTATTGTACATTATTGCGCCCTCTGCTGTCTTACCAATGCAATTACAGCTAGGAACAACTGAGATTACGCAGCCTGATACCGTGATTTATCACTGCATGATATATCATGACATACCTAGTTTATCATATGAAATGTGCTGTAAAATATTATGAATAATAATAATAATAATAACTAACAATTTTTTGTTCACCAAAATGTGTGATTTATTTACATGTGCACATGTACATCCTGAAAATTCTGAATATCTTATTTTTATATAAACCGCAACTGCTTTTGTATGATTTTTAACTTAAATACAAAAACAGTCAAATTCAGCTTTTAAAATTTTAAATTTAATTGAAAACAGTCGATAAATTATATATGTTATATATACATTTTGTAAGTAAAAAAAAGACAAATAAACAAAAAGAAAAATTAAATCACATCACTTTACCTGATAATAATAAATAAATAAATAAAGAGTTGTTGTATTTTTGTGTAACTGTTGTCACATGGCTGAAACACACTGGTCGAGTCTCTCACCCTCTCTCTCTCCCTCTCTCACTCTCCCTCTCTCTCACCCCCTCTCTCTCTCTCTCTCACCCCCCCTCTCACCCTCTCTCACTCTCCCTCTCTCTCACCCTCTCCCTCTCTCCCTCTCCTTCTCTCACTCTCCCTCTCTCTCGCTCTCTCTCTTTGTCTCCCGAGTCACAGTGAGACGCTAACTTTAACAATTTATTAAGTCGGGATTAAAATGCCAGCTGCTGGTTAAGCCTCTAAGCTTTGTGTGTTTCTTTTTGGCGAGTACGGTTTCAAAACGAGCGCGACGGCTCAAAACTAATCAGGATTAGACGCCAGAAATCCACTTCGCAAAATGGCTTTTCACCACCATCTTCCTGCTCTCTCCCAGCATGCCCTGGGGCATACCTGATCCGCTCTCTGATTGGCTGAAAGGGTTTTGCTCCCACTTGCTAATCTCAGGTTTTTTTTGTTTTAATCCTGAGGAGAAAAGCTAGCAGTTAAAATGCTCATTGGACTAAATCATTTGTTCACTCTGAGTCAGATGTAGTTCTAGAAATGTTTTAAAATGGCAGATGCAGCGACACGGCGATCAGGAGGGCGGAGTTTATGTCTATTTAATCACACTCAATAACTGCAAGAGAATTTCAATATTTTTTCACAAAATATTTTATCACAAAAATAACTTTCCTGATATTCTTGTAAAAATTTTTTTATAACGGGACATCATGTGAAGTGTATTAAGGGTGCATTGTGTTTAAGTTCCAGTACTCGCTGTGTAACAGAAGCACTGCAGCAGCGTAGCAGCTCCATTTAAGCGATACAGAACCGATAAATCACTCGTGATGTTGACGCTGATCATCAGAACAGTAATTAAGTGTGACTGCACTTCATTAAATGCTGAGTATTTTACACACTTGTTCATTTACACACTGTAACTTCACACACACCGTCTCTCAGCAAACACACTCATCTAATAATCAGTGTGTACATCACTGAGATCAGACCAGAACCAATCCAAACGCACCATCTCAGTGACATCACCAGCTACATTTCCAGCCACTTTATTACACATGTTCCTTGTTTCCATTAAACAGATGTTTTGTGACAAAAATGCTTTCCAATATGGTATCACTTCCTGCAAGAAAGGTTTTGCTATTAAAAAAACCCCCAAAAACAACAATGTCTTCATCATGGACAAAATGTGTAAACCTGCAGTGCACGCAATTCCTCCACAGTGAACAGCATCAGGAAGACAGCGTGTGTCCTCACCATAAAGCAAGTATGATGACATATCAGATATTCCTCTCCCTGTCATCATAACCCTGTCTCTCTGACATTACAGCGCTCTCTCTTTCTGACATCACAACTTTATGACATTACAGATCCCTATTTCACATCACACCACTCACTGTTATACCAGCTCTCTCTGAAATCAGTGCAATCTCTCTCTGACATCACAATGCTCTTTGTGACATCACAGCTCCCTCCCTGACATCACACCTCTCTCGGATATCACAGCTCTCTCTCTGACATCACAATGCTCTTTGTGACATCACAGCTCCCTCCCTGACATCACACCTCTCTCGGATATCACAGCTCTCTCTCTGACATGACAATTCTTACTGTGACATTATGGCTCTTCCTCTCTTTAACATTACAGCTCTCTCTGATGTCACAGCTTTCTCTTTCTGACATCACAGCTCTCACTGACATCCCATCATTTTCCTTTTTGACATCAAAGCGCTCTCACTCTCTGACATCACAACTCTCTTTGACATCATGTCTCTTTCTCTCTCTGACATCAAAGCTCTCTCACTCTCTACTCAACAGAATCATATTTATGACATCACCCAACAGATATTATTCAATTCAATTCAATTTTATTTGTATAGCGCTTTTAACACCAGACAGTCACAAAGCAGCTTCACAGAAGTATATAAATTCTGAATATAAACTTACAAATGTATAAATACACCTATATATAGCCGTATAAATATAACCCCAATGAGCAAGCCTGTGACAGAGGCAGCCTGTGGCAAGGAAAAACTCCCTGACACGACATATTAATGTTTTTTATGACATCACCATCCCTTATGTTATTAAGTTGCCTCTGATGGTGTTTTTGTTATGATGCCACAGTCTTCATTATAGCGTCACAGCCTTTTCTGACATCATCATTCTCTTTGCCACGTGTGTGTGCGCGTGTATGCGTGTGTGTGTGTGTGTGTGTGTGTGTGTGTTAGGCACTACAGCAAGGATACATCAAGCTTAAAATTATTTTAATCTCCTTTCTGTCTCCTCTTCTGTATTTACTCACACTGAATTCTTTAATCTGAACTGAGATCAGTGAGCTGGTGTGGCATGGTGTGGCATATAATCACTAAAACTGCTCTCAGATCAGCTCTGAACACTTACACACACTACCTAACTGCTGCACAGTAATAACACACAGATGAGCATCTGAGAATGAGCACACCGGAACGAATGAAGCGAGAGCGGGAAACTGCCTCAAAATGGCCGACATTTCAAACACACACATGCACATACGCACACGCACACACACGCACACACGCACACAACAAGGTCAGACATAAATGCAGACAGCTGAATAACAGATTCCACAGACGCCCTTTAAACACAGTCCTTGACCTCACACACACACACACACACACACACACACTGCAGAGTCCCTGTGCATCTCTCTGTCTCTCCCTTTATCCATCTCATCTCCATCAATTTCTACTTTTTCTCTTTCTTTATTTCTTTTTTCTTTTCTTTATCTCTCTCTCTTTTCCTTTTTTAAGCCCCTTTTTTCTGTCATTTTCTACTTCATATTTTCCGTCTGTCTTTCTTTGTCCAACATGTTTCCTTTTCTGTCTCACTCTCTCCATGTCATTTCTCTTCCTTCATTCTGTCTGTCGCTCTGTATCGGCCTCTCTTTATCGTTCTGTCTCACTCTGTTACTTGTTCTTTATTTCTCTCGGTATCTGTCTGTCTTTTGTTCCATTTTGCTGTATTTCTTTTTATCTTTTTCTTCCAGTTTTCTGTCATCTTCTCACATTAACTTGTCTCTCGTTTTTTTGTTTGTCCTCTCCACATCTCTCTCTCTCTCTCTCTCATTAAGCCCCTTGTTATGCTCCCTGTAGCAGTCTGTATTAAATCCCCTCATTAGCTGTCTGAGTCTAGAAGTGACAAAAACGAGGGTGTTTAAAGTCACTCGCTCTTTTTGTAGCATATCTGTGATGAAGACATTCTGCTGCCTGAGGACGGGACGACGGGAGGACATGAAGCTTCCATCTGCCGACTTTCATCATCACGTACAAACACAAGAACCCTGTCCCTAACTCTAGCATCGCTTAGCAAACTGGATATCTAAGTCATCACTCACACCTGAGAAGACAGTTTTGTTTCTGTAACACCATTTGCACGAAGGTCGCGTGTCTCACCTTTAGGGGCAGTCGGGGAAAAGAGCTTCTCCGATCCGACATCAGACGCCTGAAAGAGAAAAAAACGTGATTAGAATTTGCACAAAAATATAATGTGAATTCATGTTTTGGCATACAATTTGAACACATGACATAATACACTCGCTCTTTCACGCACTAAAGCTAGCCAAGTAGGAAACATGGACCCTGAGCACAAGCAGGCTAACAATGTACCCAGCTAGCATGCAGTCCTTAAAGCAGACAGTGTAAAGACAGTGCAAGTGGAAATGAGCCACAATAATCCGAAATGTCAAAGTTTACCTCAGTTATGTTGGAGAATTACTAAGAAAAGACTCAGAACAACAAAAATTAAACTGGAATCTTACTTAGTATCAGATGATAACAAAGCTGTCTAAGCAAACAGAAAACACAGACACAAAGTGTAAGCTAGCTAATAACTGAGGCTGACAACATATCCAGTGAGTACATAGTACAGCGTTAAGTTTTGTACAGACCAAGTGACAGTGAGAATGCAGAACCATCCGAGAACACGAGATCACGAGAACACGGTTCAAAGAATATGTGCAAGCTAATGACCCAGGTTAACCATTTATCTTGCTAGGATGAAGCTGTTATGTGATTTCTATATTGCCGGTAGAGTGAAAACGACAGAATCATCCGGAATGACAAAATTTACCTCAGATGGGTTGGTGAATTAATAAGCAAATGCTCACAACAACAAAAAATTACACTGCAATTACATTTACCAAACTTCAAGTGGATAAAATTATGAGAACATGGTGGTTAAGCAACTGGAAAACACTGACACAAAGTATACGCTAGCTAATGACTGAGGTTAACAATATGTCTAGCAGGTATGTCATCATTGTGTTTTATACACACTGCAGTGAGACTGAAAACCACACAGAAGATCCGGAACGTCAACATTTACCTCAGACGTGTCTGTGAATTACTAATAAGAGACTCAGAACCACTGAAAAATAACTTAACATCCACCGCTAACCACAGTTACACATGTTCCACCATTTTGACAGCATAGTGTGAGTCTAAGCACTTTTTGAATATTCAAAATTAATTGTAGTGTCACTTACAGAGTCCTAAATTCTAACCTTTACATTCTAGAGCCATGATGATCAGAAATAATGCTTAAATAATCAACCAACGCTGTTTAAGTGGCTACAATCATGAGAAAACTGTTGCTAGGCGAATGGAAAACATGGACACAGTATAAGCTAGCTAATGACTGAGGCTAACAATATATCCAGTGAGTATGTAGTCGTTAAGTGTTTCATACAGATACGGCGAGAGTGAAAATGACACAGAACTATCCAGAATGTCAACATGTACCTCAGATGTGTAGATAAATTACTTAGAAAAGTCTCAAATTAACTAAAGTTACAGAGTTATTACACTTAGCATCCACCTGCAGCCACACACACACACACACACACACACACACACACACACACACACACCATTCCACCATTTTGACAACACAGTATGAGTCTGAGCTTCTACAAGCATGATATTTGTCACTGTTTTTCTGTAATGTCTGTTTTCATGCCCACAACGCCAAGAAAAACACACTCAGGCCAAAAAAGTGAAAGCACGGTATGGAACAACAAAGTGCCCTATAAATTGAGTGAATCTCGGCGCAGACTAAACAGCAGCACCCTTTTCCTTCCTCTAAAGCAGACAGCGGGTAAATGAGAAACAGACGAGACGCGGAGGAGAAAACACAGACGCTCGAGTGCAGACGTCTGGGTTAAATTAGGAGAGCAGAGAACTCGGCGGCCATTTTTAACTTATAGCCATAACTCAGATTAGCCATTAGTGAGGTGAGGAGCTGCAGGAAACTCAGCTAACGCCACAGCTAAACACACACACACACACACACACACACACACACACACTGAAAAGAGGGACATCCACATGTTTTATACATATGACAGTATAAAACAAATGTGCTGATAGAAAAAGAGTGAGACAGAGAGGAGGAGAAAGACAAGGTGAGACAGAGATTGATGGAAAAATGGAAATGAAATCATTGTTAAAAACTGATAAATAAAATAGAAAAAAAAATCTGTTCTTATATTTTCCTAGATACAATGCTAACACACACTATCCTGTGTTTGTGTGTGTGTGTGTGTGTGTGTGTCCGTCCAGCAGGATATTCTGTTTGACAACCTTCCCGCTGCACCCTTCAAAGCTGAAGGTCAAAGGTCGCACATAACAAATTTCATTCAAATTCATGGTCACACACAGACCTGACCTTAATGAGGGGCTGATATGAACAGAGCAGAGTAGCAGGAGGGTAGTAGTGGGGGTAGTAAGGGGGTACTGGGGTAGATCAGACCCCTGTGTTCCCCACAGGAAGCAGAGGGAGATTAGCGTTTCAGAAACACAGGAAATCTAAGCCACGTTTCTGTGAGCCAGACGCCCGAGACAAGAGGAATGAGGGATATTAAAGCTGCACTCGTTTACCACTGCCTTCCCCCTTTCAGCACACACACACACACACACACACACACACACACACACACACACACACACACAATCCAGAAGAAGAAGATGTGTGTGTGTGTGGGGAGGGTAAGAAGGTCAAGGTCCTGCATTCTGCAGCTGTAAAACACCACCAGAGAAAAAGAAAGAAAGAAAGAAAAGAGGGATAATAACAGCAAAGGGGGACAAATGTAGGTTTAAAGAGAGCTACTGTGTGTGAGAGAGAGTGAGAGAGAGAGAGAGAGAGAGAGAGAGAGTGAGAGAGAGAGAGTGAGAGAGAGAGAGAGAGAGAGAAGGAAAAAGACAAGGAAAGAAAAAACGAATGAACAGGGTTCTTCTTATATAAACACCCACACCCACACACACAACCACCCACACAACCCCCCCCCCCCACCCCCCCCCCCCCCCCCCCCCCCC
>JAQQZX010000014.1:16989611-17000427 GCA_030068355.1 Notoglanidium maculatum | reverse complement strand
AGAGAGACAGAGAGAGAGAGAGAGAGACAGAGAGAGAGAGAGAGAGAGACAGACAGAGGTGACAGTTTGAGCATTAAGCTCTGTGTTTATCAGGAAGCTGCACTTCATCAATACAGCATCATTATCTCAGTATTGATCATTCAATACAACACAGTGTGAGATTACAACTCCTACTGGAACCTGTCTCTCTCTCTCTGTCTGTCTCTCTGTCTTTCTCTCGGTCTGTCTCTCTCTCTCTCTGTCTGTCTCTCTGTCTTTCTCTCGGTCTGTCTCTCTCTCTGTCTTTCTCTCGGTCTGTCTCTCTCTCTCTCTCTCTCTCTCTGTTTTGCTCTGACTCTGTCTGTCTGTCTTACTCTATATACCTGTCTCTCTCTCAGTGTCTCTCTCAGTGTCTCTCTCTCTCTCTCTCTGTCTGTCTGTCTGTCTCTCTCTCTGCTACTTGCTAACTGATAGTGTGATTAAATTTCACTCAGACCTACGCTGTTTGAAACCTCAAGAGTTCTTCAGATGTTCCTTAAAGGTTTTATGTGGAAGCCAAATGGTTCCATGTAGAAAACTTTAAAGAACCCTTCATTATCCGATAAATTAAAAAGAACCCTTTTTTCAAGTGTGTAACAGCAAGTCCCAGACGTTACATTTTAAACTCCTGACAGGTTCTAGGTGTTAATAATGAGAAATAATTTGGAGTTTGTATCACACACTTACACAGGTACTACACACACTCTTAGAAAAACAGGTTCTTTAAGGGTTCAGTGGATTCGTAAGTGTTCTCATCTTCCAAAAAGTGTTCTACTTGGAAACTAACCTGTTCTAACAGGAAAACATCTTGTTGTAAGGATCTACATAAAATCTGCAATGGTTTCCTTTAAAGGGACAACTGAAGAACCCTTAACTGATCTTAAATTTGATGAGAGTGGATTGTAAAGGGTTCTTTGGCCAGTTAAACACTCTTAGTTTCCTAACAGGGTTTTACGCAGAAGCCATTTAACAGAGAAATAATCCAGTATACATTCCTAGAAAAATTGGAAAACAAATGTGGCTTCTTTTGTTGTCTTGCTAAACCATTAACGGTAGCAAGCAGAACCCTAAAACAGTCTGTTTCCCAATAGAATCCTTTGTGGAAGCTAAGAACCCTTATTTACCCAATGATCCCTCAAAGAACCACTGAAGAACCCTGTTTTTTTAGAAGCTAAATGTTAAGAGGAAAATAATGAGCAGTAATTTGGATTTAATACACAATCTTAGGGAAAAGGGGTTCTTAAGGGTTCTTTAAGGGTTCACTGGAAATGTGAGGGTTCTTCACTTCTGAAACAAGAATTCTAAATGTAACATTTGTGTGATTCATCTTGGACTGTCCTTTATTACAGTTTAATAATTAAATTTAAATAGATATTAAATATTCAGAAGGTTATTCCTAACTGTTCCTCTGTGCGTGTGTAATGTTCTATCTCTCCGTTTTCTTGTGTGATCTTTCTCTTTTATTCTCTCTCTCTCTCTGTCTCGTTCTGTCTCTGCTTCATGATGGTGTTAAGTCTGGAGGGACAGACAGCTGAAAGGACACCTCAGGCAAAACAGTAGTGCAGATCTCTCTCTCTCTCTCTCTCTCTCTCCATCTGTCTTTTCTTTCTTTTCTCTCTGGAGCTTTCAAATCCTTCAGAAATTTTGTATGTAACGCGTTTGATACCTTTTGTTGTAAATCAGCTCGTTCAATCAAGACGCTCTTTCAACTCTGATACGTCTCTGAAACCCCGTCTCTCTCTCTCTCCCTCTCTCTCTCTGATGGATTCAGGAAGCACATGCCTGTCTTTTATTCCATCTCAGAGACACTGTCCCGTCTCTTCTCTGTTCACCTGGCACTGATTGAATGGAGAAAAAGAATCAGCTGGTCGTTTTATGCTATTTATTTTTGCTGTAGTGATTCTGCAGCGTCAGTGACTCTGGACCAGGAGCATCATGGGATTGAATGTCCACTGCGTCCATTTTTTTCACACAGCATTTCACTTTTCACCAACAAGCACATTTTTAAACAATCATCGGTACAGTTTATGAATAGTCCCTTAAATCGTTAGAAACCTCAAAGAAGTGTAAACTCCAGCTCCAGCTATACCTGTGACCGTTACACAGCGCTGACACTGGACACGCCTTCATACAGGACACACACACACACACACACACACACACACACACACACACACACACACACACATACTGCTAGACTAACAAAACACTGCAAAATATCAAAGATCATGTGTTTATGTGAAGTGTGTGCTGTACACGTCCCTCTGAATGAGCTGTTACTGTAGAACCATGACGTAGTAGAACAAGCGCGTTAGAGCCCAAGACATTCTGACCAATCAGAATGGACCATTTGGCTGCGGTGGTGTGGGGGAGGGGCAGGATTATAAATAGTCACTTCCTGGAATTCATCTAGACCTGTATAAGAAAATGAGCTGAGTTTCAGTTCAACAAATATCAAACAATATCAGCTACAAATTCTGACGTAACGTATAACGTGAAAATAGATCGTCACATCATCACAGCGTGCCATCACAGCGTGCCATGTTTCAGCATCTGCAACACAATCCAACATCAGCAGGAAATAGTAATCACATCTGTCTCAGCTCGGAGCGCCGCCATCGTCTCGATTTCTCCGGAAGTGCAGAGGAGAACTCGTTATTATTATTAATGCTATTCATGAAAGTTAGCTTAAGATAGCCGTTTCAAAAATCTAATGTCCACGCCTCCACACACGCCAGAGCACACACACACAGGCTAATACTAGTGTAAAAGGCGGAGCTATCTGCATTCACAATATACATGACAGGTGAGCAGAGAAACGTCTGTCCAAGCGGAGATCAAATTTACGTTCTGAACCAAACATCGGTCATTGCGTGTTTCCACCGCACTGCGCTTTCTCCCTCACATCACACGCTGCGGGTTTCCTCTTACTCACTGGAAGAGAGAGAATAAAGAGCGGCTGCTGAGGGAACGACTGTTTATAGCTGCTATAACGCAAGCAACAACAGGAACTCACTCGTCCTGTAACTAGAAATAAATAAAAAGTATTATGTTTTGTTCTGTAATAAGTAAAAAATAATAACTGTTGGTGAGTTGCTGTGGTGTGAGAGGAATGAATCACTCAGGGACGTGCTGTTAGAGGAAAATAATCAACTTCAGAGTGATAACAGTAACTCCACCCTGCCACTCAGTATTTTACTGCAACACACACACACACACACACACACACACACACACACACACACAGGGTTTTTTTTTTCTGTGTTCACCCTCTAGAGCTTTTATGTTCTGAAAGTGCTCTATAAGAACCCAGAGAAACAGACTCGCATATTTCTGCTCCACATGAATATTTATAAGCGTTCCACTGATGAGTGATTTTTCATTTCCAGCATGTTTCTCTGCGCTGCTACTACAGCCATTAAAAAATGGATCAGAGAGAGACAGAGAGAGCGAGGGAGAGAGAGAGAGGAGGAATAATATGTGGCATGATTTTTCTCCTCCATAACAAAATTTTCCTGCCTTAACGAGATAAAAGTAAACGGCGCAGTGACTCACAGAGTGTGAAAGGCGTCCTAGAATGAATTTTTCATGCACATTGGTAATTTAATACATCGTGGCACCAATTTATCAGATTTCCGTGTCGTTGTCGTTGTCGTGTTTTTTTCTTTTTTTTTTTATTATTTTCTTTCCGGGAGAATAACAAGCGTATGATCTCAGTCTCATCGCAGAAAAGCGGCGAGCCTGTTAGCCTGAGCGGCTGCTCTCGTCGTCTCGGATAAAAGGCGCTCGCGCTGGCTTTGGAAAAAGGAAAGAGAAAAAAAGGCGTCCCTGGAGAGATTTAAGCTTCTCTCATCTTCACGCACAACACAGACGCCATCTTCTCGAGGTGTCGTGAAGGAGTGGGACAAAACACAGAGCCTGAAAATCCCAAACCTGCGGCGCTGTTAGCCAACGCTAGCACCGCCTGACAAGAACACACAGGCCTGAGGACTGACGCATAAAAGCTTTGTGATGAAACATTGAGACGAGCGTGGCGCGCGCGACAAAAGAGACGGCGCCAGAAATGAAAGACAAGCTGCAGGGTCTTGATGAGGGAAAAAAAAAGGGTGATACGTCTGTAATCACACACTGATCCTTTAAAGCAGGGATAAGTAACCCAGATCCTGAAGATCCTCATGAGCAAGAGGAACCTTATCAGGAACCGAACAACTTGTGGAACCAGAAGTGTGCTGCGTCTGCACTTACCAAACAAATCAACACACAATGATGTTAGCCTGTTACCTAAAGATAGCTGTTTGGAAACTTTAAAAGCCACGCCCCCAAAGTTAATTAACGCTACTACAGGAGGCGGGGCTTCCTTAATCGGCAGCTTCAATCCACCCCCCTGCTGCAGATAATTACTACAGAATTCCAGGCACATTTCACACTGCAGGAACCTTTTCATGAACCACAGAATGTCTGGGAACCAGAGTTGATACGTTAGAGCTGTACTTCCAGGAACCTTTGTAGTTCCTACTCCAGAGACGATACTTTTACAGAGTAAGAACAATCAGGACGGATTTTGTGATTTTACTGAAAGTTGCTGATTACTTGTAATGTTGATCAACCGTTTGGGAAATTTCTTCTGATTGAGAGGAATGAATCAAATTCCAGGAATGCATCAAGAAACTGATATCTTTTTATTCTGAATATTAAAATGAACAGATTTTGATTTTCAGGAGTATAGCTTTACTACACGATGTGACATGGTCATGAAGTGGGTGGAGCTTAAAGCCTTCTTCAGTTGTTAGGTTTTGAATGATGCTGTTCTGCGGAGTATTGATGCTAACTAGCAACTTATGGAAGCCCTGTAGCGTCTCGCCCACAAGGTGGTGAAAAGCTGCAGGGTTTTGGTCAGAAGGACGTGACGTCGTATCATCAGCTCTAAAGCTGTCTTTGAAGAATCTGCATCAGGTCTGTGAACGTGAGAAACGTGTCATGAAACCCATCACCATGTGGACTGTAGAGAAAGTTACATGACGTCTGAACTGATTTTAATGGCGGTTGTTTCTCACGCACTCTCCTCAGTCCTGTCCTTTAAGAGAACTCTGTTTTCATGCTGAGTTGATTTGTTCCTCCCGGCGCTCGGTTCTCCAGCGCGTGGATCAGGGCGAGAAGAGAGAACGTACGACAGAGCCGACACTGCGACTTCATGATGACGCATTACAGAACCCTGCTAAGGAAATAAAAGACACGCTTGGCGGGACCGTGAGCCACAGAACACTCTCAGCGGTTCTAAATGAACCTCTCTGCTCCTCGCCTTCACATTTATTCATTTAGCTCAAGCTTTTATCCTAAACGATTTACAGCGCAGGCAGTTAGAGAACGCAGCGTCTTCGAGAACGCAGAATCAGGTGCTGTGATCCTTTAAAAACACTTTTGCAGCCAAGGAACCATTCTAGTGTGAAAAAATGTACACCCCCCTCGCCATCATGGCAACACAGATTTATTACATGAAATAATACAATTATTATAGTATATGTTATACACGCTGTATAAAAGAGCTGAAACAAATCTGGAACAGAAACTATTCTGGGACTGTAACGAGTCTGGAGCTGAACTGAATCTAGTTCTGAAATGTATCTGGAACTGTAACAAATCTGGAACGGAAACTAATTTGTGACTGTAACGCGTCCGGAGCTGAAAGGTCTCTGGATCTGAGCTGAATCTGGAGCGGCGGCAGGATTTGCAGTATCTCACTCTGACCTCGGCGCTGTGATCCTGCAGGAGACCGAAGCGGCGCTCGGTGAGGGAGAGGTTAAAAAGCTCCAGCAGCAGCAGTGATGATCTGTTATCATGAGGAACAGAGAGAAGGCGAGGAAAAGAGGCAGAGCGAGATTAAATCTAAGGTCACTGAAGCCACGCTGTAATCTATTCAGAGACAAACGCTGGGTCTCCGAAGCGCATTTGTTACGCGGCCCTGCGGTTTAACGGCCGGCGTTATGGCATCATTTCTCATCATTAGCGAGCTTAAATCGATGTAGCAACCGGAGGGTCGGCACTGAGAACACGACCGGGGGCGGGGTATGTGTGTGTGTGTGTGTGTGTGTGTGTGTGTGTGTGTGTGTGTGTGTGTGTCTTTGAGACACCTTCACTGCCAAAAATACAAACACATCCGAAACAAAAGAGACATCCCTGCATTTACTAAAACAGTTTAAAATGTTATTAGGAGGCATAATGCTAATGCTAATGATGGCAGTTTAGCATTTCTCCATGTGGGAGGGTTTTAAATGATGCTGCAACACTCACTTCGGAACGTTTACACCTCGCATTCAGCACTCAGTAAGGATTTAATACTGACACACATTTCAAGTAACTTTATATCAGAGTGCGATATAACAAGCTAAAGTGTAAACATGTAAAAGTGCAGTGTGTGCTGGATCAAGTGCTATTCTCTGTGCTGCTGAATAATGAGTGTGAAGCCGTTTTGTTGGATGAAACCAGTGATTAATGTGATCATTACAGCTAGCACTGTTCATGCAGTCATATACTGCTGATATGCGAGACTCCTGTTAGATTTATTTCAACACTCGCAAAATCCTCTCGCTCAGATATCATCATATTAGTCTTTAA
Source organism: Notoglanidium maculatum (assembly GCA_030068355.1). Classification (NCBI taxonomy): domain Eukaryota; kingdom Metazoa; phylum Chordata; class Actinopteri; order Siluriformes; family Auchenoglanididae; genus Notoglanidium; species Notoglanidium maculatum. The sequence continues at coordinate 16,993,797 of JAQQZX010000014.1, read as the reverse complement.
TCTCCGTTTTTACATTTCATCTTGCTTTTATGTTACTGTGTATTAAATCTGACAGCAAAGAAAAAAAGTACTCTGTCCTTCTTCAGCCTGCATTTTCTAGCCATGATTTTATTATTTTTTAAAAATAGTTTTGCACTGGCTGAAGCCCGCCTGAAGTATTACAGCACCCTAAAGCCACACCCACCAACCAGAGATCACACTATTACCATGGAAACCTAGCTAACCAGTAAGCACCCGCCTCACCGGCAGCCTCTGTTCAGTGTACGTGTCCAAGGTGGACGACACCCCGGCTCCATGGGGACACGTTCTCAGTCCTTCTGAAGGGCGGAGCTACAGGATGTTTGAACACAAACTGTGAATGTTTGACTGACATGGTTACCGGGAACTAGCTTCAGTTCCTGTGTGCTTGGCTACCTACTTGGCTAATGCAGTCAGGTAATGTTAGCGAGGCACGCATGGGGGTTGTCATGGTTACGTTATACTTTAAGACGTGTCCAGGCTCCGATACTGAAATCGGTGGCTAAAGTGAGTTAGGTTCCTCGCACTTGGCTAACCACATGACTATGTTAGTGATATCAGAGTTGGTGGGAGGGTGTGGGGGCATGCCCAAATGTGCATGTTCATTTGCATATTCATAGATTTTGGTATTATTACTAATGCAGGTGAAGGTATAGAGCAGTTTTCTATACACGGCTCTGGAAAAAATTAAAAGACCATTTAAGTAAGCATCAGCATCTCTGTGTTTGGCAGCCGTTTCATTTCAGCAACTGTGGTGGAACTCCATCACAAGCTCACCTGATTTACTTCATGAGGTACTGATCAGATGATCTCCTGAACCAAATCTTACTTAATGAGGAAAAGGATAAAAAGCACTGCTGTGGTCATCACTATCCTCCGGCTGAAGGACCAGTTTGGAGGGTAAAAACAGCGCAAGTAGAACCTTACATTTAATTGGAATAAAAAATATCCACTCATCATGCCAAAAGAAAAGTTTTGAGTGAGAAAAAGAAGGGCTCAGTTGTGCTTTACTGGCAGAGGGATACAGTGAGCGTCAGGTTGCCTCCATCCTCAAAAGTTCAGAGAAGATGTTCATAAGAACCAGGTCAAGCGGCAGCATCGACTCTCAAGGTCATCAGAGACAAAACGACTCTCTACTGACCCCTGGCCTACCCCTGACCGGGATGATCGTCAACTCCTCCGAATATCACTCGAATGTGGTGGAGGTGATGATCTGGGGGAGCTTCAGCAAGGCTGGAATGGAGGCATGACTCAAGCCTGGAAGAAAACCTGCTTCTTTCTGCTCTGATGGATTTTTATGCAATTTTTTTTTCTTCAAGGTCAGAAAACACTGCATTTTATATTTTGGCCAGTTGTCATTTTTGTCAATTAAATGCTCTAAGAGACAATATTTTTGTGGCATTTGGGGGAAATGTTGTGTATACTATACTCGTCCATACCAGTGTGTGGAATAAAACAAATCTTCCTGAAACATATACGTATAAATAGTAAAACCAGAGAAACTGATAATTTTGCAGTGGATAATTTTGTTCATTTTTCCTGAGCTGTATGTGCCAATGCTATAGGTGAACATGTGTGTGTGTGTGAGTGTGTGTGTGTGTCCTTATATCTCTTATCATCCTTCACACGGATTTACATGTCTTTTACACAGATGATTTTGCATAAGCCACTTTGCGTACAGCGGAGGAGGGGAAACCAAGGATGGACTGATAAACGAGAAGCAAAGAAAAGGGAAACGACAGGAAAGAGGTGTGTGTGTGTGTGTGTGTGTTCCCTCGTTCACCATATGTTGCTGTGTTTCACGCCGGAGGAACTCGATGCGGACACGGATGCTCGTCTCCTTCTTCCCCCCCTTCTTCTTCTTCTTCTTCTTCTTGTCTTTTTTCTTTTCCCAGCAGCCCTTTCTGCCTCCGTCTGCGTTAGATATGCTAATCCTCTGGCATTCAGGAGAGCCGGAGCGACAGATTCATTCCTCCCGCTGAGAGCCACAGCAGCTCCAGAGGTGCATAATGAAACCCCTGCAGGAGGAGCGAGGGATGAACGGAGGAGGGGAGAATGAGTGTGCAGGGATGTGAGGAGGAGGAGGAGAAGCTGGTCTGGGACGGAGTACATAAATACTGACACAAAGGAGAAACGCTAGGAGACAGGACGTCACGTTTATCTGCTCGCTACCACAGTAATGAGGGAACGGCGTGAATATCCTGCTGGCTAATCAGCACATTAGCGATGATCATACACCCTTCATCACACACTGATTAGACGAGTGCCGTGTTTAATAGCTAGCTACAACATAAAGTGCGCAGAATCAATACAAGCATCTGATATTTAGCAACTAACATTGATACTGCATTACAAAAAAGAAACCATCCTAGCAGTAGCTAGCTGCAGCTTATATAATAAGGAAACGCAAGTCTGAATTTCATGCTAGCTGATGGTCTAGTTAGCAATTAGCATACACTGATATTGTGCTACAACGAGCCAGCTATGTAATAAACAAAACGAAACTAAAAAGACAATATCTTGCTAGCTAATCAGCAAAACAGTGTTTAGTATGATTAGCATACATCATCATATTTGTTAGCTAGCTAAAAAAATAAGGAGCAAAGTTAGAAATTAGCCACAAATTCAGTCAAGACAAAGTACATTAGCTAGAAAAGTAAATACCTGAGCGGTATGTAATGTATTAGGGCTAATTACCGTAAAATTAGCACACTGGCACAAAGAAGATTAGCTCGAAAAGAAAAGTAAATATATAATAGAAAGTAATATATAGTTGTAGTAGTAGTAGGAGCTGGCTGCAAATGAAGGGGCAATTAGTGGGTAATTACTGATTAGCATACAACTAGCATCTGATTAGCATACACATATTACATCACATCAAAGAAGAGAGTGTAAAACAACATAAAACACAAACTAGCGGCTAATCATTGTGTTGGTGAGAATAAAACAGCTTTTTAAAGCTGAGTCAGTTGATTCATTTGTGGTGTAAAAGCTATGTGAAAGGTAAGTTAGCGTTTAACTGGGAGTTACGCGTTGCCATGGCAATGGTGTTCTGCTTCTCGATGCAGAGATGAATTGATTAGCCAATAAAGCAATTAGCTGAAGCCAAACAGACTCGGCTACTTCCTCGTTAAAACGGGTCGAATTTCAGGATGCGTTCAGCGGCTAAGCCCTGAGGAGCTGATTAGCTGGGACAGGCTAGGTGCATGAACATGCTCATCTCAAGTTTCACTAGTGCATCTGACCCAATGTTCATCTAGTTCAACTAAAAATTCAACTTTTCAATTTTCTCACAGTACACCAGGAAGAGAGACCACAGTAAAAAAAGTATAAAATCCCCTGGTGAACAACAAATCATTGGCGAGTAAATGAGATGAATTGAGTTAGCGATATCACATTACGATCATTAAATTAAACGTTACGACAGTAGAGCTCAAATCAAATTAACTCAAACACAAAGCCAGCTGTTGAAACACAAACACCAACCACTAAAATGGCTAATCATGTTCAGGTGGGCTGGAAAGAAAAAAACCCAAAACAACATGCGGCTTGTAATCGTAGCAAAAGTGTTAGCAGTTAGCATTTAGAAGAAAAATATGGCACCATGTCATGCTAGCATAGCCCATACTAATGCTACTACTCACACAGATTATGAGCTAAGCTACATTTACATTCATGTCATTTGGCAGACGCCCTTATCCAGAGCGACTTACATACATCTTTTTTTTTTTTATACAAGTGAGCAATGAAGGTTAAGGGCCTTGCTCAAGGGCCCAACAGTGGCAGCGCTGGGATTTGAACTCACGACCTTCCGACCACTAGTCCTGCATCTTAACCACTGAGCTACCACAGACCCACAGACATAAATGTAAATGTAAATGAGCTAAGCTAAACTGAGCCACAAGCTAGCAAAGAAGCTAGCGATAAGCATGAGGAAGAAGAAGGCATGGAGTCACGGAGAATGGAGAAGGCATGACATGCTGAGTTATCTGAGCTGAATATGATTAGTAGCTAGCGCTATTCAGAATTCAGCGCTATAAGCTGCTATTCACACAGATCAGGAGTTAAATCTCTTGTTTAGCTTTTTTCGCTTTATGCTTATTGCAAAAGCTAACGAAAGTGTTAGCGGTTAACACGCGGAAGAAGGCAGAGCGCTAAGACACTGCAT
>JAQQZX010000014.1:16966734-16981763 GCA_030068355.1 Notoglanidium maculatum | reverse complement strand
ATAGACTCAGAGGCAGTGACTCAGTAGTACAGTTATAGACTCAGAGGCAGTGACTCATGTAGTATGGTTATAGACTCAGAGGCAGTGACTCAGTAGTATGGTTATAGACTCTGAATTGCTGAATCAGTAGTATGGTTATAGACTCAGAGGCAGTGACTCAGTAGTATAGTTATAGACTCAGAGGTAGTGACTCATGTAGTACGGTTATAGACTCAGAGGCAGTGACTCAGTAGTACAGTTATAGACTCAGAGGCAGTGACTCATGTAGTATGGTTATAGACTCTGAATTGCTGAATCAGTAGTATGGTTATACCTGCTGAAGCAGCCAGCCATTTTGACCGACATGGTGAAACCAGCCCATGTCTGCATGTGATTGGTTGATTTTGATGATGTCATCACATTGTTTCTTTCCAGAACCTTCCACAGAGAACCACTTTTTACAGGAAACACATTTTCACACACACATTTCATAAACATCTGGATGAAACCCCTCCTCCCCCAACAGCGCTTCATAAACATTGCCTTCTGGAAAGTTTTAACTAATTATACGTTCTGAGATGCTATTAATGTTCTAGGCCAGGTTCAGAAATACGATGTAGGCCAGACCACGACGCAATCTCCCTCGACCATCAACACGAGAGTCAGTGAACAGCTCGGTCTGAGGCCCGCTGCATTCCACCCGGGAGACGGAGCGCGTCTGTGTATGATTTAGCTTCCAGTTCCAGTTTGACACAGTTTAAAGAGCTCTAATTGAGAACAGAACAGAGGGATAAAAGAAGAAAAATCACACATTGTGTCCGCTCCCCCTACGCTCTTTGGACGGAGGGAAAAATATGCAGAAAAAAGTGCTGAATAAAAACCTCTGAGGGGGTTTAGAGCCAAGTGCACTTCATTTTAGCACTAGATCTTCCTGCAGACTAAATGCTAAATCAATGTCTCCCAAAGTAAAAAAACAACATGCAAACTTGATTAACCTTAAACAACTAGTTGTGCCTAGACTGCAAAGTTAGAGAGCTAATACTTAGCATTTTAAGTGTTCTTTAATAGGAAGATAATAGGCTAAGGCAAATCAAGATGCCAAATCGGGAAGCAGGAGTGCTAGCTAGCTAAAGTGATGAGAAGGCAGGATTAGGAAGCTATTATTGTAGGAAGCAAAGTGTTAATTTTTTTTAAAGTACCATTTCCTGGGAAGTTAAAATGCTAAGGCAGCCTAAGAAATGAGGGAAGCCAAGACTTAATGCTTTTCACAGGAAAGCCAACACTTAGCCCTCTGGGAAAGTGCTCTTTCCTAGGAAGCTAAGGGATTAATATAGCACAGGACTAAACTAAGGACTCTAAGGAACCCAAGATTATATGGAAGCTAACATTTAATGCTCTTAAATAAAGCTAAGCAAAGACCTAGCATGCTAGGAGAGCCAAGTCTAGAATGCAAGAGATGCCAGGATTTATGACTCGTCAGCAGGAAGATAAAAGTGAAAGGGAAGAAAAGAAAGGAGAGACTCCAGGAAGCCACGATGATAAGACACAGGTTAGATAACGATCAGTGGGCGGAGACACTAGTTTTGAGTCTTCTAAATGACACCCAGGTGAGAATAATGGTCAGTGGGCGGGGCTACTTGTTTGTCACATTCCTCTATTGCCCACATTCCTGTCTTTTTCTACTCTTTTTCATTTTTCTTTTGCTGTCTTATTTCCCATCCCATCTTTCTCACTTTCTCTTCCTGTCTTATTTCCCATCTGTCTACACCTTTCTTTTTTCTCTGTCATTCTCTCTCACTCTCTCTGCCAGACTGCTTTTATCTCTCTCTCTCTCTCTCTCATTATTATATAGTTATGGAAGTTATGGAAGAACTCATTTCTTATTTATTAGACGCTAACCAACTACCGCGCCTCCTGACAGTCATGTTAATGACCTGTCTGCCTATCTCCCTGTGTCTGTCTCTCTCCATCTGTCTGTCTGTCTGTGTGTGCAGACGGGATGTACAGGGTTAGGGGAGGAAGTGGAGGGAGGGAGGAGACCCGAGGGAACAGCCGAAGGCAGACAGACAAATACCCACTGACAGGTGTGTGATTAAATCAAAGCTACAGCCGTAAGTGCTGAAGTATCGACCTGTCACTCGCAATCTACAGCCCTGTGACATCATCACACACATACACACACACACACACACACTGTGGACATGTCCCAAACCACACACCCTATTCAGCATTCACTATATAACACCATCACTGTGGGTGTGTCTCAAACCATATGCCCTATTCACTATATAGGCCTCCTAAACATCTTCCTCAGCCCACTGTGGACATGTCCAAAACCACACACACACTATTAGCCCTTGGTACGTACGAAAAGGACAGTCCGTGTAGGACACAGTGATGCAAGTTTTATGACTTTTACATTTAGTGCCATATCCCTGATGATGATGAAGATTTCATAGTAATGGGTTAAATTTTATTGCGTGTTATAATTTAATTTTTTACGAGGCTGTAACGTGTTTTATTGTGAATTATATAACGCATGGAAATGAATATTTTAGCTTTATTGCGCCTGCAGTTACACTGCTACCTTCTAACGAGCTTTAACATGTCTCCAGATCAGAGAGCCGAAACTCCCCTAGCCCCTACTGTTCACCTTCATCTGTGTGTGCGTGTGCGTGTGTGTGTGCATGTGTGTGTGTGTGTGTGATTTGGGACACGTCCATAGTGGATAAATGATGGTGCTTTTGTGGCCTATAGAGTGAATAGTGAGTAGTCTGTGTGGTTTGGGACACGCCCACAGTGATGGTGTTTATGTGGCCTGGTGAATAGTGAACAGTGAACAGGGTGTGTGTGGTGATTTAGACATACAGTTGGCACTATGCTAAACTGGTAGCTATAAGGTTCCATTTCTTGTTAGCTACATTAGCCTATTATCTCCACTTGGAAAAAAAGTGAAGCAAAATTCAGTGTGTGTGTGTGTGTGTGTGTGTGTGTGTGTGTGTGTGAGAGAGAGACCTGTGTACATGCTGATAAGCTTCATATCTCACATATCTAATCACATTATGGCTGGTCTCGTCTCTGCGAGTGCGCGGCCATTACAGCGTAAAAGTGCTCCAAGTGATTTCCCGCCGCTGAAGGTCATTTGAAAAGTGCAGCGAGGAAATGAGCATATCTATATCAGCGCCTTGTAAAGTTTTACGACGCCGTTTCGCGTCGCTGTATAAAACGGTCGCAGCAAACGAGCTGCAGTAGATTAACCTGATGACCCTGATGTCTGAGCCAGGGAGAAGAGACTCCATGAAGGAAAGTGAGTTAGCGTAGTAATCAACACTTCCTCAAATATGTTCGTGTGTCACCGTGTTCATGAGACATTCCACATTTAACAAATATGGAAATGAAAAACATCAGACAGCTTGGAGTTTTGACACCAATGATGCCATTTCATAATATGGAACTTCAGAACATATTAGAATGATTAGCGTTCGATGTTAATTCGCTGAAGTGTAATTTCACTTGTTCTGAGTCTTTACTTTACTGTAATTTACCAACATATCTGAGGTAAAGGTTGTTCCCGGATGGTTCTGTGTCAGTTCCACCCTCACTGTCTGTGTAGTCTGTAAGGGGCTTAGCAGCTACATGCTAGCTAGCTAAATCTTCAGGCCAACTTTATCCATACAGTGTGTTTTTTAATTATTAATTTACCAACACATCTGAGGGGAACATTGAGGTTCTGGAGGATTCTATATCATTTCCTCTCCCACTGTGTCAGTATAAATGATATAACAGCTACATCTTAGCTAGATAAGTTGCTTACACTTAGTGTGTCCATGCCCTAGTTGCATAGCAACAGTGTTTTCATGACTTTATCAACTTGCAGTTTGGTTAGCGGTTGATGCTAAGTGTAATACACTGTAGCTGTACTTGTTCTGAATCTTTTCTTAGTAATTCAACACATCGGAGGTAAATTTTGATGTTCTGGATTTTGTGTTGTTCATGCTCTCACTGCGTCTGTATGCTATTTTTAGTCATTAGCTAGGTTATGATTTGTGTTTGTGTTTCCAGTTGCTTAGCAACAGTGTGACAACTTGAGGATTACTTCTGACCAACAGGGTTCTAAAATATAGAATTTAGAACATTCTAGAACAACCAAGACTCACACTGTGTTCTCAGTATGGCGGAGTGCATGTACGTTTGGTTAGCGGTTGATGCTAAGTGGAATTACAGTGCAATTTTATTCTTTTCATAGCAGTATACCAATACATCTGAGGTAAATGTTGACATCCCGGATGGTTTTGTGTCGTTTCCCCTCTCACTGAGTCTTTATATTTATCATTTCCAACAAAAAACAAACAGGAGTCTTTTGAGCGTCCATGTTTCCAGTTGCCTAGCAACAATGTTATTATTAATTCAAACATTAAATGGCAAACACACAGCACATTTCCTTTAATGTCTTGCTAAGTTTATTGGTAACATTGACCTAACGATCATGTGTTTAGCATCCATGTGTCCTTTGTCATTTATTTAGAATCTCTCCTAACTGTTAATTAGCCAATTAGCTAGTTTTGTAGAAGAGGGTCTTTTACTATATTGTAGTCTTTTGTTATGTGTTCCAACAAAATGCTAGCAATATTTACTGTATGTCATGCTAAAGTGCGATACTTTAGCAGTAAATCTGTAATTGCTAATCCCTTGATACGTTCCATAGCATTCTCTTTTGCAACATCAACAATATTCTCATCCTCGTTCCTCTGAATGGGCTACGTTTTCACTTTAGGAGCGTTGCTGCGCGGCCGATTTGTCTCCTAAATCCCACAACGGAGAGCCATAACGCGCTATCGCTCCTGCACTCATCTTTCACGCTCCTCTAGAGACCATGCTGCTAATGCTCTTCCTGCCCGCTAACTCCACTTCCTGGAAGTGCAGATCTCCTGTGGGCCATCAGACTCTGCATTAGCACAGACAGATAGCTGGAGACAGAAAGCGAGCGTGGGGGAGGGAGTGAACAAGAGAATGTGCTGCGGTTCTCTTCCATTCCTTTTCCCAGACCCATGATGAATTACTCATGCCTGCCTGTGGCCTCCAAAGCTCACTCCAATTCCTTCCCTCGTTCCCTCATTCGAACGCTCCCAAAGGCTTCTGTACATTAGCGCTTCAAATGCTAGCATACGCTGAAAATCCCCTTAGAACAAAAACAGAGCAATGGAGAACAAGAGAGAGAGAGATTGAGACACTGAGGAAGGACATGACAGGAATGATGGGCTGAGACACAAACCCTAAAACTCCCTGGGTTTCATTATCGCTCTCAGTGCACTCTTACTGACTTAACAACTTCCATCAGATTCCGTCACGGCAGCTCCCTAGCTAAATCCCTACTTAAAAGTAAGTTAGCATGGCAACTAACAGCCGTGTGCCACCACTCTTAGCCCACTCTTTTGGAAGTCAGAATTTTCTGTAACTAGTTTTTGAGTTTTGACACAACCTTGACTTTTATTTTCTTATATTAAAATTTTAGAAACACATACATTTGATTAGCAGTCGCTAAGTGGAATTACAGAGTAATTTTAGTTGTTCTGATCTTCTCTTAGCCAACACATCTGAGGTAAACGCTGATGTTCTGGATGTTTCTGTATCATTTCCACTCCCATAGCTAGCTAAATTGTCATTTTAGCCATACGTTGATTTCTTATTAATTTAGCAACATATCTGAGGTAAGTGTTTGCATTCCGGTTGGTTCCGTGTCATTTCCGCTGAGCCTGTGGCTTTACACTGTATAAAAGATTCTATAAATCCAGGTAAGTGGAGTGTTATATAAATCTCATATAAATCCTACCCTACTTACAAATGTAAAATTAGCATTATGCTCATTAGAATGGCAATTAATTTGGTTTTATCCACCCCAAAAAATGAGACTTTCTTTAATATTCCTGTTTAGAAAATTTTATTTTGCTGTTGTAAGTGTACTTCATACTCCATTTAGAGCTATCGGTTAGCTAGTCATTTTAACTCACCTCTTAATTCAATGTTTAGTTTCAAGGACAGAAATGGCACCAGCTAACGCTAACAAACAAAAGGAAGAGATTGATCCCATTTAACTGTTGCCAATATAATATTAGCGTTCCTGCTAGCAAATGTAGCTGTGGCTTTTAGTTACACAGTTGATTTAGCATAACTTAATTATCTAGCAGGCTAGTTAATATCAGCACAGTGCTACTTTACATGGCTAGCTTAGCAAAGGGTGTTAAACTATTATACAGCGCAAATATAACAAATGGTTAATGCTAGGCACTTCCTAGCTTTATAGCCAGCTAGCTTAGCTAATTTGCCAGAAGTAAAATATGGTTGGTCATATACAGAACGAGGAGGTGGATGAATAAAAATCAAGACAAGTGGTGAAATGCTACAGTTCTGATCCCTCATCCAACCCTCAGGTAGCACACTTCACTCAGGCTGATGGGAAAAGTGAACGAGGGTGCGTTAAAAGCAATCTCGCATTCCTCCGTCCGCCGAGAGGAGAAATAAAGGGCTCATTTTATGAGACGACGTCTACGACGAGCTTTTTTTCCCCTTCTCTCCGAGCTGCCATTCTCCGTCAAATTATAACACGTCCATGAACTCGATTCCCTCGCTAGCGCTTACAAATTAGTCCATTAAGCTGCCCTTTCTCTCCTCCAAGCCCGAGAGAGAGAGCGAGAGAGAGAGAGAGAGAGAGAGAGAGAGAGAGAGACAGGTCCCAATTATAATTTTACAGAGAGAACACGATGTAAAGGAGGAGTGAAGGAGACAGGAGAGACGGCTAAACCCAGATCCGAGGGAATCAGTGGCAATTTAAAGCCATAAAGCTCTACGGAAAGAGAAATTCGCTGGTCGTTACTCATCATCAATAACGGCGCCAGGGTATTATGTGTAATGGTGGTGACGGACGAGCCTCCATCATCCATTACGCTGCTTCTGAAACCGTGTTATCTGTGTGAAAAAGATGATCAGGGGTCAGAAGGTGGAGGAAATGGGTTCTGGACGAGCTCAAAGAACAGGACGGTTATATAAATCAGACGGTTAATAAAACGGACAGAATGGACAGGAGAGGACGTGCAGTCTGATAATAATCTGATCATTAATAACCGCAATGAGAGATCAACAGGATTAAGAGACCTCACAGTAAACTACAGGAAATCTTCTTGAAAGATGATTCTTTGCCATGCTGTAGGAGTCCAAATTCTAACGGACTGCGTTGCACGTGTCTCCATGGCAGGCTACAGGTGAAGATCCTCTCACCATGGACCTGCGATTAAACAAAACGACTACGTTCTGCTCACATCACCAGTCAGTGCGATGCAGATTATTTTCTGCTCATTAACACATTCTGTTTGAGATGGATAATCCTTTAATCATCTGTTAAACTGTAAACATGTGTGTGTGCTCCAGCATGCGATGCGCTCCGTGTGCAATAAAACAGAGATTTTTTTGACGATTCATTTCTGGGTGTAACTTCCAGTTAAATGCCCTGGAAAAAAGTAGCTGCAGAAGCAGCTCGCTAGCTTGTCAGCAGTAAACATGGTTCATCACATGTTGTAGTGGGCGGACTTTGTGTGAGTTGGTGGTCATGTGACTTTTTTGGTAACTTGTTTTACTAACTTGGTAAAGCGTAACACTGCTCGCTCAGACTGATGGAGAATGCCATCTTTACACCCCGTCTCCATCGGGAAGAGTCGGGGATGTCACTTTATCTTCCACTCAGACACATCAGATGTCCCGCGGTGACGACTCTGAGACGCTCCGTTACCATCGGCAACGCTGACGCTCGACCTAAACACATACGCCATAACTCACGGCGTCTCGGATTAAAGCCACCCTGGTTAAAGCGGCAGGCGTGAGTGAGGAATCCTCCCCAGCTGCACAAAGGCTCTCGTTATAAACTCTTCACTGTTCTCCGTATTTAGCTAGCTCGCCAATTCATTTGTTTAGCTTGGCATATCTGAAATACCCCTGGCTTTTCAGGTACTTCAGCACACCGCCACTGTGACTTCCTGTTTCAGAAAGGAAATGCATCAACACAGAATCAAATCACAGCTAAGAAGCCATTTCATGGGGATTTTAAATGATCAATGTGGCGTCCCAAACCGGATACCCAGATAAATCACACGGATGAAAACTGGACGTGTCTGGATGTTAAATAATGGATTATTGAATAATGTGGATCAGAGGAATATGTTGGATTACAGCTTGATAACTGATGGAATAAACACAGCTCTTGGAAGTGCACTCAGAGTCTTGGACTCAGCTGCAGCGTCCCTCCCTCCATCCCCTTCTCCCTCTCTCCCTCTCTCCCTCTCCCTCCTGGTAGATGGCTGAGTTCCTATTTTTGCCGCTGACCCTGCCAGTAGTTCAGACAGCGTCTAGTGTGCGTATCTGATTAATTGGTTCTGCGCCTCGTTTTGCACCGACGGCTAATGAAATCACGTAGGAATTAAGCCGTTAAGGGGCCAAACATTTCTCCTTGGCTCATCTTAACAAGCCTGGAAAGCAGCAGTGCTCTCACTAACACACACACACACCCACCCACACACACACACACACGCACACACACACACACACGCACACACACACACACACACACACACACCATCTCTCCCGAGCCGTGCCAGCAGCAGCTTGCATCCAAGATGTTCAAAAAAGGCCGAGAGACTGAATTTAATCAGGGGAAAAACCAGAGTTGGATGGAAGTGTAGAAGATCCAAGGGTTGAGACGAAGGGAGGAAGGGAGGGAACCGAGGGAACCGAGGGAGTGTGGGCTGAATTTAACAAGCGGGGAACCTCGTAGATTTAAAGGCGCTGCTAAAAATTTATGGAAGCGCATTTGGAACGAGGCCACCGTGAACAGCTTGGCCAGCCGAGCCTAATAATCCCCGTGCAATTTTTCACCCAATATTTTATCAATAAAAAAGCGGTTAAAGAAACCACGGCGGACGCCATCTGGAACCGCCGCTTCTTTCCCTAAACCCCGCCATCGTTAAAACACTTCTTGGCAGCCATGTGCAGAAGAGAGGGAGAGTGGGGAGGGGGCAGTCTTCAGATGCTTCCCTGATCAAAAAAACATCTACTCCATCATCATCATCATCACCATCATCATCATCAGGAGCAGACGGAGGAGGAATCCGCCGCAGGGCCGGATCCAGGGTTACAGCTAGCCTTTATTTATTTATTTACTTATTTATTTGTTTCTGCAGTTATTTATTTATTCTCCGCACTCCCACACGAGCTCCTGCAGGCCGACACGGTTCGGCTTTCACTGCGTGCTCGGGTTTCACCAGAGGAAATTTACGATGCAGAGCTACAAATCCAGCGCCGAGGGCCCTCCAGGGTTCACATTTGGCACAAAGCCGGTCATTTACATGTGACTGTTTGGCTCGAGTGACGGTTACACGATCCAGTATAAACTCTTAAAAATACAGAGAGAAAAAAAACCTGGATCAGCTTTATGTTTATGCAAATCCAGCCTTGGGTGGGTTTTTACAACCAGCGAGTTTTAACGTTTGTAAAACGTTTTCGGCAGCATGGTGGTACAGCGAGTGCTCGCTGCATGTCCACGTGGGGTTCCTCCGGGTTCCTCCTGCTTGTAGGCGGACCGCGTGAGCGTCCCAGTGTCCACGGTGTATTCCCGCCTCACGCTCAGCGTCCTGGGATTGACTCCGGATTTACCAAGTTCCCCGACCAGGAAACAGCGCAGATTTCCTGCAGATGAATGAATGAGTCTGCTCATTCTGGACAGCTGGAGATTTGACCATATGTTATTTAGGAAGTCCTCTCATTACCCAGGACAATCCTAACATGCACATTTCTAAACTAAAATTCCCTGACCTCCAAGAAAAGGGTAAAAACGAGCAAGCTCTCAGTCCTTTCATGCTGGCCTTCCATGCTAACGCTAGCGCTCGCCACACGGGTTAATGTGGTGGGATTACGAGGGGCTCGGCACTCGCAGCGCCATCTCCCCTAAAGCCTCTGAGGCACGTCACACTCGTTTACTCGTTTGGCAGCCGTCCCTCCATCCATCGCGGCATATTCCGTCTGTCAGGGCCATGTGTTAGCGCTCTTCAGAGCCTCCGCCAGCTGCCTCTCGATGACTGCAGCGGGATTGCGCTAATGAAGTCAAATTAATTTAATCGAGGCCCCGTCTAACCTACCCGCTCTGCCAGCAGGGAGGGGAATTTTTATGCCAGTGCTCCAAAAAAAGAAGAGAAAAAAAATTCCTGTCAGAACTCATAAAGTGCACACGCTGGCTCGAGAACTAGCGAGTCGCTAGTAGACGACTAGCGGCTAAATTACACTTAAAGGAGCTGTGGTGTGTTAAGGTTCCTCGGAAGGGCTGTAAAAAATCCCGAGAGACCCCATTTTCTTGAGAAGCGAACAGACTTCCCAAGTCATTAAAAACTGCTAAAAAGAGAAAATGTGAGCGCTAAATGAGCGCTGGTGGCTAGCTAGCATCGTTACGACTCGCTTCCTGTCTCCCCCCTGTGACTCTAAACCCACTGTAAACTTTTATGTGCGCCTCTTTGATACGAGTATTATGATTCTTTTTTTTCCATCGTAATCCGCCGAGCCCTGCACCTTTCCCCTCTCTGGAACAGATCAAAGCAGCCGTTTTTTTCAACTCGATCTCCAGATAATTGGAAGCAGACGTGTGTTTTGGCGCTTGGTTTTCCTGCATTTGTCCTCCAGGGTCTCGCTTTTTTCTCTTTTCCTTTCTTCCTCCTTTTTTCCTTTTTAATACATCACCTGCACTGAAACAAAACGGCACGAGCCAAGATAACGCGCGGCATGGCACGGCGCTTTTTTATCTCCAGGCTTTGCATTTTGCTAGTAACACATTTTAGAGCGAGCATCAATCAGCTCAGTTTTCATGCTCGTGGTTCAGGCTGAGAAAATATACAAAAAGAGGAGGAGAACAGCTTTGTAACAGGCAAGATCGGAAGGATGCGATTTTGCATGCTAGTTAAAACATTAAGTTCACTGCTAATTACAAACAACAGTCCACAAATAAACAGTGTGTACTTAAAACTCCATTAATGCTAATTTACTAGCGCATTTACTATAAGTCGATGTTAAAATGCTTACTATAATGCTAATTTGTTAGTAGTGTTTAATATAAAGTTAATTTACGTTTCGCGTGTTTACTGTAATGCTAGTTGTGGTTAGAATGTTTACTACAACGCTGGGTTGAGCTTTAGCCTTAAAAACGTTGAAGCGTATGAGGATGATGACGGCTCATTGAATGCTTTTCACCATTCTGGACGCTAACCAAACCAAACCAAACCAAACCAAACCAAACCAAAGCTAATCTGGTTTTGATTTCATAGCGCTGCAGTTAACTTCAAAAGGGACTTGAAGACTGTGAGGAGAAAAAAAAGCAAAAGAAAAAAACCGAGGCTAAAATGTCTGGCTCGAGTAAAGAGCGCTAATAAATTACGGATAAAAGCACTTCCACATTACCTCAGACCTATTAAATCCAACATGGCCGCCGTGTATTTCCAATCATGTACACGTTTTTCAAGCCTTTTCACGAAAAGAGCCGTGCTCTCCAGGGGAACATTACCGCGAACGGCTCGGGTTAAGTTAATAGCAACCATACGGCGCTTTATAACTGTTCCTGATTGTCTGTGGCACTTTGTTGGAACGTTGTGTCGAGCTCCTGGATCCCACTCTGGAAAACATAAAGCGGAATGCTGGCTAGCAGTTAGCGCTGACCCGTGTCTGTTGAATAAAAGACGTTTTAAGCGTTTACATTTTCGCAATACTCGGGTATGACACGCAGATGGGATTGAGTGCAACACACACACACACACACACACACACACACACACACATACACACACACACACACACAGATGAAATGTTTTCTTTAGCTGACATCTGCAACCAATGTGCAGTTTTATAGCTAGCTGATGTGGAAAAAAATGTTTATAGCGTTTGGCAAATGATTCAAAACAGTGTTCTGTGTTTCTAACTGAAAAAAACCCAAAACAAACCTGCGCTGTTACTTTAAATCGAAACACACATTCATTTGGCTAAACATATATGTCAAGCTATTTAGCGTCACATTTATTAAAAGAGTCATTAAACAAGAGGTCACTTTTCCGGAAGTAATACATTAAAGGAACAGAATGAATACCGGATATTTAGCATGCTAGCTAACTCAGATAAACTGCGTGTGATTTCGCACTCCATCATTACTGACTCAAGGCTTACATACACGCTAAGCCTGCTTACTATTATGCTAGTTTGACGTTAGCCTGTTATCTGTTATGCTAGCTTGCAGTTAGCCTGTTTGCTATGACGTCCTCTCAGTCTGAATAACACGGTTAGCACCTGATGGCTACATTTCCACACATTGTGGATATTTTTGGACTGCAGTCTCGGGTAAGTGTCCAGAAAACGTGTTTAGTGTTTAGCATGTTGTGAGGAGATGATTACAAACATGAGGTCATGCTAACAGCTGCCTTTGAGATTCAGCACTTTTTCTTCCATTTAATCCTCCTTCGTGATGCAGAATCAGAAACGTAAACACCGCCATCTGTAGGATTAAAATGAGTCTGGCCAGATTTTTTTCTCTTTGGACACTCAGTGCTAACACAGTGAGTGCGCTAACATGATAGCAAGATTTCAGGGCATATGCTAAGACGGAACATGGAACGTTTTAGCTTGAGGTTTGTGAGGACGAGTAGCGTGTTTAACTAATCTCAACCTCACTATCATGATGGTAATGAAAAGCCTGAAAACCAGTCAATTAATGTTTTTAAACATTAAAAAAACGTAGTAAACAATGCTGATTAGCAACATGAAGTACGTGAAGAAGAATGCAGCAATCCAAAGATATGTCAGCGTTAGCCTGTCTGCTATAACGCTAGTTTGTGCTTTAGTCTGTGTGTCCAATCCTACCCTTTGCATTGTCTTTGAGAGTTAATCTCGTTATAATTTTGCTCAGCTACTTTTTCTGTACATATTGTGTTAGCATAGCTGGTTCCTGTCCTATAGTATAGTAGCAGGTAGCTTTTGATAAATGGCTAAAAAGAATTAGAAAACATGAGAAAAAACTGAAAGCTAACCGTTAGACCTGGTTATTTTAAGAAATGTAACCCGCCGTATCTTCTGATGGCCCTACCCCCAGTCGTCTCCACCCTCTAATCACCCCCACCCCCCACCCTGCTGACAGCCGCACCCTCTCATGTTCCCGCTGATATGCTGGCCCCGCCCTCTCTTGGCCCCGCCCTGTGAACGGCTCCACCCCCTATTAGGTCCAACGTTCCACACTTTATTTCTAGCACCTCGTCAGTGTATTAACAATGCATTATTTCTGAGTGAGTCCAGCTGAAGTGCACTAAGTCCTAGTGTACACCATGGACTGAGTTCTAGTGCACTACAAGGAAGTTACTCTCAAACACAAACTGAATGCTTCATGCTCATTTATGTTCAGACGTGAGACTAAAACAAATGGAACCTGCATGAATCATAAACGTTATTCAGCCAAAATGTTAGTGAGCCAGACCAAAACTAATATTTTATTGTGTTACAGTTAAACTGAGCACTTCAAAATGAGTTTCCCCAAAGAGACACTTCCCAGTTTACACTCTGTAGGGAAACAGGCCGCTTTCAGGAACTAGCGCTAATAAATTATGGATAAAGGCAAAAGGAATAAACACTCTTTATGCACAACTGACAACATGAAAAACTGACATCATTTCTCACATTAACTGCTGTGGAGACGGAGACTTTTTGAACACGTCATCAAATCACAAACACAACAAAGTCAATGAGAGACACGTCAAAGGCACAATCTGGACTCTGTCTCTGCTGCCAAAACTGAGAAAACATGACTTCTGTAAACAAAAACACAAAAACCCCACAGAAAATGTCTAGCAGATGCACTTTATTAACATCAGAGAAGTGCACTAGTTTCCCTCAGGACAAAGTGGAAGAGACAGAATGTTATTAAAACACAACCAAAAATTAGAAACTTCATGAACCTGCTTAAAATAAGCCTTGTGGAAAAAAACAGAGTCATGTGAAAACACGTTACAGTAAACGCTCTAAACACAGACTAGCATTACAATAAACGCCGTAAACACAGACTAGCCTCATAATGCGTTCTAGCACTATATACAGCGCTATAGTAAAAGGCTAACACTAAAGCAGGGATGGATAAAGAGATGAAGGGAAGAGAGACTGATAGAAAGAAAAGGGGAGGGCGATGGATCTTAGAGAGCAGAAAGGGAAGAGGAATGGGTAATGAGATGGACAGAGATGGAGTGAGGGATGTATAGAGAGATGAAGGAAGAATGGAGTGATGGATGGATAGAGAGATGATGTAAGGGATGGATGGTTGATAGAGTGAAATGCAGGAAGGTAAAGATGGTTGGAAGAGAGAGGGGTGGATGGATAGACCAAGGAAGAAAGGGATGGACAGGGTGAAGGACAGAATGGAGTCAGGGATGAAGGCATAGCTGGAGGGGTAGAAGCAGTGATAGAGAGATGGATGGAGGGATAACAGGAGGGGGAAGTGCTCGGTTGAAGTGCTCACAGTGTGATTTGGAACACAGCCGTGTGGGAGTGGTGTGTGGGCATTAAGGTGCGAGCGGCATGTCCGTGTTAAACCTCACGTCGTGTGTGTCAGTTCTAATTTCACGGCGTTCCCGGAGCCAAATCCCGGGCCGATGGTGGGATATTGCGGATAAATTGGTTGGGAATGAAAGGCGGCACGGCGGAGCGCTCTTCCCCAGGTGTGCTTAATCTAATTTGATTAAAGAGATGAGGACGGATGATGGCCGTGTGGAAACATCACGCCGCTTCATCTTCACCTCCATAAAGAAACTATTACACCCCTGTCAGCTCCGCCCACATGGGGGGGTCGGGGGGTGTAGGGGCAGGTGGGGTGCTGTTTATAACTCACGCTGTGGGGGAGTGGGGGGTGAGGGGGTGAATTACACATCATTAACTCCCACAGAAATGGAGAGAGAGAGGGAGAGAGAGAGAGGGAGGGAGAGAGAGGGAGAGAGAGGGAG
>JAQQZX010000014.1:16944711-16959996 GCA_030068355.1 Notoglanidium maculatum | reverse complement strand
AGACATGCACAAAGTCCATCAATCTGTCTCTCTCTCTCACACACACACACACACACACACACACACACACACACACTCACACACACACAAACATACTCTCTCATTTTTTTCTTGTTCTCTCATTATATTTCTATTCTTTTCCTTCTCTTCACTTTTCTTACTTTAATTTGCTTTCTCTTTTATTCTCTTTCCTTATTTCCCCTGTCTGTTCTGTCGCTTTCTTGTCCTCTATTTCTTTATGACTCTTTTATTCTATTCCTCTATGTTTTTATGTCTCTCCTGTACCCCATTTGTGAACACTAATAAAGTATAATACCTGCAAATAAAAGAGAAATACAACAACAAAAATGCTAATAATAAAACAATAAACATAATCATTTCTCTCTTTGTCCTTTCCATGTGCTATTGTTTCGATCACCCTCACAATGCTCTCTCTCTCTCTCTCTTTCTCTCTCTCTCTCTCTCTCTCTCTCTCTCTCGGGTGTGACAGGAAGTCAGAGCTCTACAGAGATACACACTTAACAGGTGATGTTCCAATATTCATATTCAAATCATATGCAAATCATATGCAAATAGGATAAAGGTGGTTATTTTATCAGAAACTGATGTTATCTCTAATTATAAAACACGAGAAAGAGAATCAATGAATGAATGACAGAACACACACACACACACACACACACACACACACACGTAGAAGCAAGGCAGAGAGACAGACAGAAACAGAGAGAGAGATTTGTAGCAGCATCCTCAGGCACTGAATAATTTACATCAGTCGAGGGAAAAGAGCAACACAGAAAACACCGACAGCGTTTGAACACGAACACACACACACATACAAACACACACACACACACACACACACTCAAAAGCCCTTCCATCCTCCACTTTACTTTTCTGAAGCCCAACAGAAAGACAGACAAAGCCAGTGGTGTTCTCTTATTCCTTATTTTTGTTCGTTTGTTTATTTGAGAATTGTTTTGTTGTTTTTATGAAATATATCATTTTCAAAATATTTAAATTGAAAGTGTTATAGTATTTTCCTCTTATGTACACAGACGAAAACATCCATCACATTGTATTCCAACTGCCACTGATGATGTCACAACACGCATCACATCCAACCAATCAGCAGCTCCGATTTAAAACTCTCTCACACACGCGCACACACACACACACACACACACACACACACACACACACTGTAAGCTTCTCTTCTCTCACTCACTCACTACTCTTCATTCCTTTTTCTTTTCCTTTCTTTTACTTACCTCTCCCTGTTTCTCATTTCTCTTTCTCTCCAGTCCAACTGAATTTCTCGCATTTTACAGCCAACCAATCAGGAGCTCTTATTTAAACACAGTACAGGTGCACACTGTAGGACCCCAGTCTTCATTCTTCTTTCTCTTTCTCACATTCCTCTCATTCTTTTTCTCTCCTTTTCTCTTTTCCCTTTCTGAAGTTCTTTATCTTTTTCTCTACTCTTCCATAATCCTGTCTTCTTTCTTCTCTTAATATTTTTCCTTTCTTTCTTCCTGCATTCCCTTTTCTTTTTTCTACTTCCTCTGTCTATTTCTTTCTCTTCATTAGTTTTTTAGTTTTATTTGTTATTTAATTCTTTTTTAAATGAATTAAAATTAATTCTATTCCTCCTTTCTTTCTTCCATTCATTTTTTTTACCTCTATTCATCCTCTTTTCCTCCTTTCTTTCCTCCATTCATTTTTTTTACCTCTATTCATCCTCTTTTCCTACTTTCTTTCCTCAATTCATTATTTTCATCCTCCTTTCTTTCTTCCATTCATTCCTTTCTTCTTCCTTTTTTCTTTCCTCTATTCATTCTTTTCTTCCTCCTTTTCTTTCATTTTGCTCCACTCTCAATCACTGACACTTAAGTGAAAAATAAAACCAAACAATTTTGCTCATCATTTCCACCCCCACCCCTGTTCGTCTTGCTCTATGTCCAGCTTCTTCACTGAGGAGAAAATATTACTTTTGGATGGAGTAAGGATGACACTAAGGATGTAAGGATGACGATGTTTAACAGACTGCAGATTAAAACCATCCACACACTTCTTCTTGTTAACATTAACCTGAAATGGCCTGGATTATGTTTTACTTCAGATAAATCATTTAAACTTTTCCCATCGTTCTTCATGATTTTTTTTTGGTCCTGTGTAAAAACGGTTTTAAATCATTAAAATGGCTGTATGAAGATGTTTCATACGCTGTAGTAAAATATTTACATGAAATAATTCTGTGTTCAGCAGTCTGACATACGACACCAAAATTCCTGATCTGCTCTCTGATTGGCAGATTGATCAAACCTCTGGGCCCCTGGCAACTGACCGACCAATCAGATAGCAGATCATGAACGGATTACCAATATGATATAAAAACAGGTCCTTTTGACAGAGCTTCAATAAAAAAATCTAATCTCCTGACAGTTTATTTAAAAACCTATAAGAAAATATCAGAAAACAAATTGTCAAAAACTAAAAATCTAGACCTTACTTTTTCAAATGACTCACTTACATAACCATATTTAGGTTTACATGCAGAGTAAATCATTTTAACACAGGAATAGCTACCGGTTTACCTCCTCTCAGGCTGTTAGCCTTTTAGCTAGCTTTCTGAGGTAATTCTACAGTATCTGGCTCAAATCTAACATTACCTAACCAGTCTCATCTGGCTTTACATCTATATATGAAACAAAATGAACTCTTTTTTTAACTTATGTTCAATACTTACTTTCTGAAATTGATTTAGCAATAGCCATCTAGTTTTCTGAGGTAATTCTACTCACCACCATCTCTTACTCACTCACTATCTTTACTTTCCCCTCTTTCTTCCTTTTTTTATACTTATCTCACACTATTTTCTTTTTTCTTTTTCTCTCATTCCTACTGTAATTTTATTTATGATTCTCCTTTCCCTTTTCTTTTTCTCTCTATCTTGTCCTTCCATCCTTTCTTCCTTTTCAAATAATTTCACCACAATCAACTGTTTAGCCACAGCGATGAATTTTCTCAATATGGAAAATCAGAAACCCTTTGATTTGACATCGTGTTAGCAGTTAATGCTAAGTGTAATAACAGTGTAAATTTAGTCGTTCTGAGTCTTTTCTTACCAATTTACCAACAAATCTGAGGTAAAAGTTGAAGTTCTGGATGGTTCTGTGACGTTTCTGCTCTCACTGCGTCTTACACTTTACAGATAAAACACTAGCTATCTAAAATACCTCAGTCATTAGCTAGCTTTTGCACAGTCTACTTATTTCCTAGTTTCCTAGTGACAGTGTTCTCACGACTTGAACCACTTGAATGAAGAGTGCGTTGTATGCTTCGATATCCAGTGTCAGACAAATATGCTAATGCGGTCACTGATTAGTAATAGGAACATAGATTGATGCTAATTCTTAGCTACAGGCTTCCATTCACCATTAGATGGGTTAGCAGTCCTTTAAGACTACTTTAGATGAAGTAGACGTGAGATGAATTTTGTGTGTGAGTGTGTGTGTGTGTGTGTGTACAATGCTAATGACAAAAACTAGCAATAAACACTTTTAACAACACTGTCACCCTATCAGCACCATGTTCACTTTGTCTCAATGAGAATGAACGGTTCATCTGATGTTTGTAAACGTGCCAGCTTGTGCGTGTGGGTGTGTGTGTGTGTGTGTGTGTGTGTGTGTGTGTGTACGCGGGTGTGCGCGTGCATCGCCTGGCTGTCTATTACGGCTTTCCCTTGAGTCTCTGCACCATATGGCAGCACATATGCGCCATCAATTAAAGCTCCTGTAAAACTGATTGAACACCAGCCAGAGCTGTCTGTCTCTCACCTGTCCTCTCTTTGTGTGTGTGTGTGTGTGTGTGTGTGTGTGTGTGCGCGTTTGTGTGTATGTGTGTGGTTTTCAGATCAGAAGGTGGTCTTGCAAACGTTAATGTCATGACTTGGCATGTGCCTGTGGGTACAGCTAGCGTAATACGACCTGACCAGACCGGTGGGCGTGTCTTTAAGCCACTATATGAATAGTCAATGACTTAAAAATCACCTCAGAAATCAAGTTAGCTCATGTTAGCCAGGCAGCTTTAAAATCTCCCCAGAGATCATTTCTAGTTAGCTTATGTTAGCATGATGGCTAGCATTAGCAGTGAGAAGCATTTATGGAACATATGTGGTCAAATATTCTGTGTGGTTTGTTCATGATAAACTGTTAACTAGCATTGGCAGTGTCGATTATGAACATTTATTAATATGACAAAAAAATTTGTCAAGTAAGCTTACATTAGCCAGCTAGCTTTAAAATTTTTGAAAATGTGTAAAATGTGCTAGCTAGCTTTAAAAGCTTCCCAGTGATCCTGTCAGGTTGACTTTAAAATTTTTCTTAGGAATCCTGTCACATTAGCTCATATTAACCAACGGGCTAGCAATTTTTTAATGCCAATGTCATCCATCTTGAAAAAATAAGATATAGATTGAATCTTGTAGAAGATTTAGTATGTGTCAGTGTAAAATTTGCAGAAAATAAAAAAGTAATATGAGCGTGTTATGAATTTCAAAGAGAAAAAATAATAAAGAAAAACTTTTAAAAACTCTGAATTCAGGCCAAGCTACACTGTTAGCGTTCTATAAGTAATTAGCATGACTCAGCGTGAAGGAGAAGTTACAGTTACTCGCACTTAAAGTGAACAATCTTAAAAAATCTTTCATAAAACTTTACATCAGAGAATGGTGAAAACTCCTATGTGAATATTTTTTGCTGTCAGTGAGGAAATGTATGGAGATTTTTGATTGTAGCGCAGAACTCAGATTTAGCGCAATTAGCGCTAGCTCCATAAAACACAGAGACAATTCTCTTTTCCTTCCTTATGCGAGTGACAAACCAGAGACATGCTCCTTAAAAAAAGGCTGTAGACATCTAATCATCGTCAGGATCAAAGCAGAAATCTGACGTTCGCTCAGATTTAGATGTTTTTCGGTGTCTCTTTTTGTGCAGACGTTCCGCTAGGACGTTCTAAAGTGACAGAACACAGCAGGGGAGTGCGGATAAAAAAGCGTAGAGATGTTTCCAGTTTCTCGGGCTCATTATTTCCTGATGGCAGAGATTTTCACACACACACACTCTCACACACACACACACACACACACACACACACACACACACACACACACACACACAAAACACGTTTTTCAGAGAATGAGACAGACAGGCATTAAAGAAAATGCTGCAATTTTTTTACGTCATAGAAGCGGAAGTGCTATACAAGCTGAACGCACTTAGCTAATAGCACTAGCAAAAAAAAAAAATCACACATCACCATTAAAATTTTTTTTTTTTTTTTTTTTTTTTAAGCATTCAGGAACCCAAACATTTCATCATGTAGCATTGTTTCCAGCTAACACAGGGACGTATGATCGCTTTTTGAAAGCTGAGAAGCAAATCAATAGATTGTAGTGCTAAGCTAAAAAGTCCATGATCATTAAAAAAAAAATACAATGTGTTCTTGATGGTTCTCAGTTGGATTATTTAATTTTCTCTCAAAATTAAACAAGTTTAATTTTCTTGGCATTGCAATCACACTGACAGAAACGTAGGTAACGTGTCAACAAACATAGTTAACAAAGCTGTTAATGTGCGACTCCATCCAAAACCTTCTAGTATTCTCAAGCCTGGAGAAATAAACATGTCCACTGTGCAGACCAACTAAAGGAAAATCTTTCATAAAATCCTGAAAATAATCCTGAAAATGCCACACATGCTTTTTTACATGGCTATAGTCACCTCTTGGCATCAATAATTCTTTACAGAAATCTCAGGAACCACCAAAGAGCAACATCCTAAAATTAGCCACTTCCTGGGATTTTCAAATGTGGTTTGAAAAATTAGCTGACAGATCAAAAGTGGTTCTGGCACTAAACAGAGTGGTTTTACACACACACACACACACACACACACACACACAACAGAGGTATTCGACCTTCTGGAGGATTCTTATTCCCTCCAGTGCCTCGTTTATCTGAAATCATATTGAATTCCAGTACAGAAAAAAACTTCCTAAAATGAATAGTTCACCAAGAAAAGCTTACATTGTTCAAAATGAACAGAAGCCAGCAGAATTGTTTTTTAATTAAAATACCACTGAATACTACACTTGAGATTCCTGCTGCGATGCTATCAGTAAATAAAATGCTAGTGCATATAAATTTATGTTAATATTACAGTCTAGGAATGACGTACAATTCCTAAAACACACGGTTCATTAAGGTATACTAACATTGCCAATTTTGTGTAAAAGCCGGTGTGAATCAGTGTTCTGGGTGTCTTCGGGTTCTGTTCCCTCAGTCATGAGGTTCTCAAAAAATCCTTAAGTGGTGACTAGCATACTGCTGTTTAATGTAATCTAAAAGTCTCTGTTTGAAGTGATTTAACTGATTTCCAATAAATGTCATGAACACAATTGCACATGTTTTTGACTGATCATATATCAAAGTTTTACTATAAACTGGTGTGGAGAGCAGACCCTGGAAATATAGAATCTTGGGAAAATAGGAGTTTAAGAAAACAGGGCCCAATAAGCATAATGAGATAATCTTGAGAACACATGCAGTGCCAAGAAAATTTAGAGCACTTAGAATCTAGAAATATGAGAGAACCCTGAAAATGTAGGGTCCTGAGAACATCCTTAGTAAACTGGAAAAACTGGGGTCCTGAAAACAGGAATCTTGGAACACTAGGAACCTGCCCTGAAAATACAGGTCCTTGGGAACATATGACCCTTAGAAGGTATAGTGCTCTGGGAGTGAATGGCGCTGGGAACATGGGCTTAATTACATAGGACCCTGAGAGCACAGTGAAAATATAGTGTACTGAGAGCATCCCTAGGGAATATGCCCCAGGAATATAAGGGTTTGGAATGTAGGGCTCGGAGAACATAGGGCACTTGAAACAAAAAAAACCCTGAGAACCTAGGGTTCTGACCATATAGGCTGTGAGTTCACATTGTGCTAGGAACATAGGGAATTTCGGAATATACTGTATGACATTCAGTATATACTGTAGGTCCTTGAGCCTAGGAATGGAACCCTGGAAATGTAGTATCTTGGAATACATGACCATTAGAATGGAGGAATACTGAGGACACAGAGAACATACGGCCCTTGGAACACAACCCTCTGAGCGCATGTGGCCCTACAAAACATGGAGAACAGAGGTCTAAGAACACAGGGTCTGGGAGACATGTGGTGCTCGGAAAACATTAGGAAGTTAGTGCCTAGAGAACACGGGACCCTTAAAACATAAGGACTTTGGAAACATCAGAGCCCTGGTATCATAGCTCCCTGAAAATATATGGTGCCAAGAACATAAAACCCTTAGAACATAGGAGCTGGTGGAGAGGTCCTCGGAATCCCTGGTAGTGTAGAGCCCTGAAAACATAGGGAGCCTGAGGCTAAAACTCTAAGGAATATAGGGTTCTGGGAACATGGTACCATGGAACATAGTGCCTTAGGAATGCAAGGCACTGAGAAGATTAGGGCCTGAAAACATACAGTAGATCACTTGAAACATAGTGTCCTGGAAACACAGGTCACTAGGAATCTAAGGCCCTGGGACCGTAAGACCCTGGGAAAATAGTGTCCTAGGAACATAGGTTCCTGGAAATGAAATGTCCTGAAAACATAGAACACTTAAGAATTTAGTGCCCTAGGAACCTAGTGTGCAGTAAGGATTATGGCCCTGAAAACTTCATGAAGAAATTGTTCCATTTGACAGATTCTTGATTAAACAATTTTTAGTTTATGTACATACAATTCCTCCTAAAATAAGCACCAACAAATGCTAATGTTGCTAATAAATAATAAAGCTAGTACTACTGTAAAAAAAAAACCTCAAATACAATGTACATATAATTCAAATAAAGAGTTGGAGATTGATGAAGTGAAAAATGCCACTACAGATAACAAAAAACTAATGCTTGTGCAATGGATCAAAGCTTCAAGTAAACGGCTAATTATGCTAATAATCCACCCTAGGACTAGTCACAGTTAGCCATGCTAGCATGTTAATAAATGAAAATATCAGCGGTTTATACGAGATGTGAGGTCACTTAAGTTTTGGCTCTCTGTGCAAATCGTAAATCATCGGTTAGCAAAAACAGGGCTAATCTAATTATATTAGCATGGCTACGTCCTGACAGGAAAAACACAATCGTTTCTTTCCTCCTCCTCCCTGTCTCGCTTTTTTTCTTTCTCTCTCTATCCTTCCTCTCCAGGAGAGAGAGATTTCGAGCGTGCACTTCTCAGCTCATCGGAGTGTAAAATTGAACGTTCTTCAGGCAGATGGAGAAATGAAACCTGGCAGGTCTGAAGTGTTAACCTTGAGATTAACCGAGAGAAACACACACACACACACACACACACACACACACACACACACACACACACACACACACACACACACACACACACACGTCTTCCGCAGTCGCAGCTCATTTCAAGCCTTCTGTGTTAGAAAATCGATTACGTAATCGCTCATAAATCGTGGCGCGGCCTTGCAAAACACGCTAGAAAGCAGAACCTGGGATTAAAAACTCATTTATTTATGTAAATATTTAGCTAAGCTTCACCTTATCACCCTTATTGTGTGTATTTTTTAATTGCCTTCATTTCATGCCTCAGCTTCATTTAAAAAAAAAAAAATAATAATTTTTGAACACAGGCACCTTGATATTTTATTACCATAAAAAAGAATTTAATATTGGGGCTGTCAAATGGCACTGTTTTATTTATTTATTTATTTTTAACATTAAAAAAAAAATCACTGTTACTTGTATTATCTTAAAACTTTGATAGTCCCTGCAAGTTGTTCTTTATTTTAAAATGAAAATTGGAAAGCAAGAAAACACCTTTTATTTCCTATTAGCTTTTCATGGCGCACTCTAAAATAGGAAATAGATTTTTCTTAAAATCATTAAAAAAATATATATATATACGACTTGTCTTTGACTCTCTTTCTTGCTAGCCACACAGTAATCGCTGATACACATCTGGGTCATTTACAATCTGTTTTTTTTAAAAGGAGAAATACGAGAGCTTCTCATGTTTTTAATTTTATTGGACATTTTGTTTGCATATACTGTTATATTTCATTTCAAAAAGAAAAATGAAAGAACACAACCTAAAACGCACCGTTAGAATATAAAACACATTGCTTTCGGCTAACACCGTACTGCACCGTCGTGTATTTATCACGCTACGTATGCAAGTGGAGTGCAGAGTTAGCGCAGAATAACAACCTGTTAGCTTAGCGCTCTGTAACCACTCTGCTCTAACAGAAGTAAAAACACTGAAACACCTCAAACTGCGTTAAAATATTAAGCAGCATTCTGTACAAAATGAATCTAGCAAAATCTGATGCTAGCAATGTTAGCCGTTTACTCACACAACTTGTGATTAGCAGCAGCCAGCCTGCTAGTGTTAACTAGTTGTTCTGATTTTTTTCTTACTAAATTACTATATGAGGGAAATGTTGATGTTCCAGATGTTTCTGTTACATTTCTACAGTCACTGTGTCTTTATAAAAGGCTTATCAGCTACACGCTAGCTAAATAAATTGTTAGTCATTAGCTAGATTATACTTATATCTGTATTTCCCAGTTCCCTAGCAACAGTAGTCACTGAAATACAGCGGGTGTCGCGTTCGACTTGTTATGCTTTATTCTGGTTTGTGCTAGTTTAGGCTGGCTTTATGCCGGTTTCTACTGCTGTATCTCTGTTCATCTGGTCTATTCCAGCTTGTGCTGGTTAATGCCATGTTACAGCAGTTCATCAGGGATCTGCTAGGTTTTGCTGTTTTTCATTTACTCCAGTCAGTGCTAGTTTGAGCCGGTTTAGCATGGTTAATTTCAGTCTACACATGCTAGTTGACTAGCAGAACGTTTTGCTCTGGGTGTTTTCTTGCCTGCAGCTGTCCTGCTTTCTGCTGGTCTAAGCTGTTCTTCCATCATGGAGAGAAACAGGAAGGTAAGGGAATGAAAGAAAGAAAAGGAGGGAGGAAGGGAGGGATAGAGCTTGTTTTTCATTCGGTTAGCTTGACAGCGCTGCTGCACACGCACTGACACTGCAGGGAGGGAAATTGCCCCTCTTCATTAGAGCTGACAAATCTTCCAGCTTTTCTTCACCTCACTTGTTTCTCTCTCTCTCCGTCTCCCTCCCTTTCTCTCTCTCTCTGTCTCTCTCTCTCTTTCACTGTTTCTCTCCAGAAGTGCTAACAGTGCTAACACTGAATAAAGCTAGCAGTAGGCAGCCAGTGTGATGCTAATGCTAACTGACCTTCCTCCATTTTCCCTCTTTCTCTACAGTTCCTATTGAAGCACAGGGTTAATGATGAATAAAAACTAGCTCAAGCTGGAGCCGGTTAGTGTGATGCCAAAACTAGCTAAGCTTTCCAACAGGGTATTTTTTCTTAGTTACTCACATTTAAAAAAAATTAAAGGCCAATGACAACATCAAGGCTAATAATGAATAAAATCTATTAGGCATATTAATGACTAAAACACCACGTCATCCAGAACATATTACCAACACTACCATGAGTAAAAACTAATAGGCAACAGTTAGCATGGTGCAACAGCTATTTATTTTTGTTTGTTTGTTTGTTTATTAGTAGCATTGTTATTTTGCATTTTCAGAAGCTTTGTTTTTGGCAGTTAATTACTCATTACTTATGAGGACAATGCTAGTCAAGTCAAAGTGTATTTATAGGGCACATTTAAAACAACAGAAGTTGAGCAGTCTAATGAAAGGCAAAAATGAGCACAATACAATCAGTAGCAATAAACAGATCATTAAAAATTAAAAATAGAAAAAAATATTACCCCCACCCTTCACACAATTACACACAACAAAAGGAAGACGGTGTGAGAAGACCTAATGTGGGGAGGAAGATCATTTCAAAGCCAAGGGGCATCGATGGAGAAATCCCCGTCGCTCCCCGACTTCAGCCGAGATCTTGGAACCACGAGAAGTAGCAGACAGATTACCTAAGTGATCTCGGTGCTGTGCAGGGATGAAGGAGGACGCAGATGTATTGTGGCTTTATGAAGTGCTTTAAAAACAAACAAGATTTTAAGCTCAGTGCAAACTGTCATGGGTAACCAGTTGACAGAGACTAGTACAGGTGAGATATGATCCTCTTTCCTAGTGGCAATTAAAATCTAGCCGCTGCTTTTCGAACCAGCTGAAGGCGATTCGCAGATTGTGCAAAGCCACATATAAGGAGTAACAATAGTCTAATCGAGAAGTGATAAAAGAATGAATAACTATTTCCTTAAGTCCTTCTGTGACTTTTCTGTGAAAAGACTTCACTTTAACCATCTGCCTCAGTAGAACTCAGACTTAACAACAGAGGAAATCTGCTTGTCGAAGCTTAATGACGACTCGAAAATGATAGCAAGGTTCCTGATATCATTATGAATTGTGACCGATAGAGAACCCAACTGCTCTTATAAAGCAACGCTAATAATGAACAGTCTTACCAGGGAGGCTGGCAGAAGACCTACAGCAACATTAAAGGAGCTACAGAACCATCTGACACGTACTGATTACTCTCTGCACGTGACAACCATCTCTCATATTCCTCACATGTCTGGGCTGTGGGGTACGGCGGCTATACAGAAGCTCCTTCCCACAAAAAAACCATCCGACCCAAATAAATCACCCCAAACCATGGGGCAAAATGTGTTATGGGCTGATGAGAACAATTCCAAAAGCTATAATGATTCCATGATATTAAAAGGTTTGTTTGGCACAAAAAAGCACATGACCAAAAGAACCCCATCTCCAGGGTGAAGCATGGTGGTGGCAGCGTCATGCTGCAGGGCTGCTTTTCTTCAACCAGAACTGGGGTTTTTCTCAAGGTGGAGGGAAGCATGAAAAGCTACAAATACCTGTCGATTTTAGTGCAAAACATTCAGGAAGGCACCTTTCAGCACAACAATGAGCCAAAGCACACAACAAAGGCACGGCTTGACCAAAAGAAAGTCAGTGTTACTGAATGCCAGAGCGCAGACCTGAATGCAACTAAAACTCTGGGGGTGACCTGAGGCAGGCTGTTCACAGGAAGTGACATCACAATACAATGGCTCTAGAATGTTTTTGGAACAAAGAGTGGGAGAACGTTGCTAAGTCAAGCTGTGCCGTGCTGAAAGCCTCTTACCCAAAGAGACTGAGTGGCGGGATCAAATCAAAAGCCGCTTCAACACACTATTAGTTTAGGGGTGTGCATACTTATGCAACCAGGCCATTGTTAGGTTTTTATTTTTCCCTAAAAAGTTTCTGATTGTGTTTCACTTCATTTGTATACTTTGCAACTTCACATTAAATGTGGAAAAAGATGTGACGTGATTTATCTTCAGTGGGGTTATTTTACAGGGGCGTGTAGACTTTTCATATCCGCTGTAAAGACCAGCACCATATACGGTTAATTCCGTTTTCAAAATTTGAGAACGATAGCAAAAAGGTAACGCCAATTTCCCCCTTGACTAGCGAGGTTAGCAGTTCCTACATATTCCTGACTCTCTCCTCTAAACGCATCAAACACATTTACATTCCTTTTTATTATAATATTTTGTTCATTATTGTTATATTAGAAGTAGCTAGCCAATGCTAGGTTAGCGTTTCTTCTCTAAATACAACAAACCTTTGTAAAATCTACACTTTAACATACAAGTTTGTAAGGATTGTTAGCCAAAAAAAAAAATGCTAACACTATTCGAGCTAAACACAAATTTAACACTTTAGCATCATATGCTTAAATGTAATTTTATACAAAGCTACTAATTCAGTCATGTTAGCAGTATGTTAGCTAAACAAAAGGGTTTATTTCAAATAGCAAGATATCAGGGTAAAACATATACCTTTATAACACTGTGAAGACAATCTGTATTTTTCACCAGACCGTGTCACTATTTCTCAATTTATTGAGCTAGACTAGTTAGACAATGCTAGCTAAACAAATAGCTAGCACTATTAACATCTACAGGGGAATCTGGTGTTTCTCTGCATTTTCCTGACTCCTCCGCTCCGAACACAATAAACAAACTAACACTTAATGCTAATTCTATACAGAGCTACTAAAATCAACACTATTAAAGATTGTTAGCCAAACAAATCTTAGCACCTCTAGGGTGAAGATGATGTTTTGTAGTTCCTGCACTCTCTCCTCCAAACTGGGAAGACGGTTTACATTTTTAAAAATGTACACTTATTTCTAATGTCAGTTAGAGAAGCTGATATTTGAAACATTAGAATGTTAGCAAAACCAAACAGCACTGTTAGCATCTGTGGCTGAGTGTGATATTTGCTAATCTTTTACATATCTCTGATATTCTCCTTTAAAAAAACACATTTTGTACTTTCACACCAGTGCTTTAATACTGTATAGGGCTAATTCTTTTTTAAGGAGCACCTAACGGAGAGAGGCTGCATGTGCTTTAACAGAATCGGATGTTTTCCTGACTGAACACTTTAGCATCGTATCTGGTTAACTCTGCTTCTACATTCTCACTGTTATTAGAGAATAATAGAAAGACAAAAGAGCAGTGTTTTTCCCCCAGCTAGCGGCTAAGCGCAGGCCCCGATGCTGCATTAAGAGTGCCGCAGTGGAATTTTCTCCACGAAAGATTAGTCAGGTTAAAAATGCGCGTTGGTGCGGTGGGATCGCTGGCCCCCTCTGGGCTCGCACGCTATCATCTACAGCAAAATGACTTCGGTAATGAAGAAGTCAGGCCCATAAATTCTCCCCTCCCGCCTCAACAGCTAGTAAAAATTCCCTTTAAAAAATTCATAGCGCAATTTCGCTCAAATCCCTCCTAGCGAGCACAATTATGGAACTTTCATCTCAATTGATTTATGTGGAGGGGGCCGGCGTGGGGGCTGGAGGGGGCGGCGCGGGGCCAGGGCCCAACACTAAATCATTGTTTTTAAGGAGAACAACCACGATTAAACAGCAGCATAGCCTGCCTCAGACTTTACAGATGAGTGTGTGTGTGTGTGTGTGTGTGTGTGTGTGTGTCTGAGATTAATAACACTAATTGAATTATGCAGTGTTCCTACGTGTCCTGAGATTCAGGGTCATAATCGCTCATAAGGGCTTGCTTCAGTGGAGCTCGACATTCACAAATCAAATCCAGCGGCCGAGACGATTATAATGAAGACATGAAAAAATAAAAGCGGTAGAGCGAGAGAGATGGGGAGAGAGAGAGAGAGAGAGAGAGAGACTAAATGAGAAAAAAACTACAAGAGAGAGATGGACAGACAGACAGAGAGATGGGGGAGAAACTAAGAGACACAGAGACTAAAAGGGGAATACAGGAGAAAAAGAGAGAAATGAAGTGAAACTAAGAAATTAAGGGAGAGAAAGAAACAGAGAGATGGAGAGAAACCAAGAGAGACTAAAAGAGATACAGACGGAAGAAAGAGAGATGCTGCACTTCCACACATTCAGCAAAAAACCCTGAAAAGAAACAAATAAACAAATAAACATGACAGATGATGTGAAATTAGCAGAAAAGCAGCTCTGTCCTCCATCATCGGCTCGCTCCGTGTCGAGCGTCGTGTTTCATTTAGCTCCAAATATTTCCTCGGTGTGAAAAGCGATTTATCATAAACGGCAGACGCATTTACAGAAACACAGGAACACATTACTGAAGCGACGTCTTCACTGGTGCTTCAGAAAAAAATCTTTAAAAAAACAACAAGCGCACATCTGGCTGAAGTGGAAGTTAATTTGATTAAACTTCCTGCCGTAATTGGCTCCGTTTCCTGCCCGGCGAACACACAGTCGGCGACGCGGCGCTGAGAACTCAATCAAGCTGTGTTACGTTTCTATCTGATAAAAACGTAATTGATTGGAAAGCAGACAGGATGTGTGAGGAGACGAGTGCGAGGTCTCAGCGGGGAAGAGAACGGGCCTACAGGGAGCTCATTAAACCTCCGAATCGCTCAGAATTAACGAGCTGACACTGAGCAACAGCCGCGTAGCACATCACACCACATCCACATCTGTGTCTACATCACATCTGTATCTACATCACATCCACTTTTGTATCTACATCACATCCACATCCACATCTGTATCTACATCACATCTGTATCTACATCACATCCACTTTTGTATCTACATCACATGTGTATCTCAATTCAATTCATTTCATTTTTATTTGTATAGCGCTTTTAACAACAGACATTGTCACAAAGCAGCTTCACAAAAGTATATAAATTCTGAA
>JAQQZX010000014.1:16911054-16921210 GCA_030068355.1 Notoglanidium maculatum | reverse complement strand
ATCATTTAGCATGATTAGCATGATAAAAGAGAAATAAGAAAATATTTGGATAAATTTTTTTGTCTGTTTTAGTCTTTCATTCTAAAGACATGCAGTGTTGGAGAAATGTGTGGGACGAGAAATGGGAATAAATGTGTGTGTGTGTGTGTGCGTGTGTGTGTGTGTGTGAGAGAGCAAGAGAGTGTGTGTGTGTGTGTGAGAGTAAGAGAGAGAGAGCAAGAGTGTGTGTGTGTGTGGGAGGTTTTGTGTCCTTCACCTCTCTCCCTCCTGACAGTGATTGCAGGAGATGCTCTGACGTATTTGAAAAAAGAAAACTATATTTGAAAGAGAGAGCGGGCACTGAAGGTCGCATAAAGAGGAGGACAAAGAGAGGAAAGTGAACATTATTTTACACCACAGTAAGAACGTTCTTCACCAACACACGCGCACACACACACACACACACACGCACACACACACACGCACACACTAAATGACTTCTGATCTGCTGTACACATAGTGTTTACATATGTGTTTGATTATTATTACTACAAATGAACGGATTATTATATGTATTATATATAACTACAAGCACTTTGAAACTACAAGCACTCCAACCCCACCTGTCAACAAAACCCCGCCTCCTTCCATGACTCCGCCCATCCCCTCAGTTCTGTTCAAAAGTTGACAATAACTCTTACAATCAGGCGCAATCAGGAGACACACACCCACACACATACGCAAAAATAAATGCACACTGTGTGTGAGTGTGTTTGTGTGTGTGTGTGTGTGTGTTTTCTCTGTGATGTATTGCTCTCTCCTGTACTTGGACACTTTTCTTAAACACTATGATCAGTGCCCTTTGTTAGAGCCGACCCACAATGCAGCGGTGTTTTTATCCCTCACTCCCTAATTACAGAGGAGGACAGAGAGGGGGAGAGAGAGAGAGGGAGAGAGGGATGCACTCAGGGAGACAGAGAAAGATAGAGATACAGAGAGAAACTGAGATGCAGATGTGTGTGTGTGTGTGTGTGTGTGTGTGTGTGTGTGAGAGAGAGAGAGAGTTTGTATTACTGTGTATGTGACTCTTGAGTGCAGACTAGGGATCGAATGTAGATAAAGGTTAAAGTATAGATGAAGGTTCGAGTGTAGACGAGGGATTGCTTGTAGATGAGGGATCAAGTGTAGATTTAGGATTGACAATAGACAAGAGATCGATCAGTGCGATCGAGTGTAGACGTGGGATCAAGTGCATATACGAGACCGAGCGTACAAGGGATCAAGTAGTAATGAAGGATAAAATGTAGACAAGAGTTCATGTGTAAATGAGAGACTGAATGGAAAAAAGAGATCCAGTACATATGTGGGATCAAGTATGGACAAGGGATCGAGTGTAGACCAAGGATTATGTGTACATGAAGGATCAAGGGAAGATGAAGGAGCGAAAGTAGATGATAGTCTGAGTGCAGACGACGGATTAAATGGAGGTAAGGGATCGAGTGGGGATGATGGACTCAATGTAATTGAGGGATCAAGTGGAGATTTAGGATTGAGTACAGACCTGGGATCGATCAGAGTGATCCAGCAACATTGGATGGAGTGTATATTTGGGATTGAGCGTAAACAAGGGATCAAGTGGAAATGAGGGATCGGGTGTAGACAAGCGATTGAGTGTAGATGTGGGATCAACTGAAGATCAGGAATGTAGTGTAATAGTGTAGGAGTCAGTCAGCTAAATAATACTTTGGTTAAATAATGCAATATACCTTTTTTGTGTTACTATAACAACACAATTACACACAAGCATCACTTTCTTTGTGGTAAGTTTGCTGTAATGTGTTTTGTGTGTAAATTTCTCACAGATCCTGAAATGACAACAAAAAAAAAACCCAGAGCTAAAATGCAGCAGTGTACATATAGCATTCAGGGTTATTTATTTAATATATACTGCCTGTCTCTCTCTCTCTGTCTGTCTGTCTCTCTCTGTCTGCCTGTCTCTCTGGACTGTGTGTAGATACAAACACCTCCCCGTCGACACATTTGTAGCGCTCTGCTTTTTATTAACGAGAGACAGAACGCAGTAATGAACTGTGAACACACCACTTCCTTTCCTTTTCACTCAACCTACCACCATCTGTCTCACTCTCTCTGTCTCTCTCTCACTCTCTCTGTCTATTCCTGTCTCTCTCTCTCTCTCTTTCTCTCCCCACATCATTATTTTACACAGACATGCTTCCAAATTAACTCTGGCATCTTGCCGCTTGTTTTCCGTTTGCTCCGTCTCTCACCACGTCAGCGAAAAGGCAGACTAAATTAGCTTCATTTCTCTCCGTTTAATTCCTGGCGGTGTGATACAAAATGCAATTATCCATTATTTTTCCTCCCCGTAATTAAAACCGGTTTATTTAGCGGGTGATTTGGCCTGAATGTGAGTTAGCTGTAATACTGACTGACACTCTGTATGAGCCGATCGTCTCGCTTCGCAAGAAAGAATATGATGAAATTTTACTGGGAGTTCAGCTGTGTGCACGATGAAAAAACACGCCCAAAAACATTTACACCACAGTGACATGCCATGTGCTCGCATTTAACTTTTACATCATGATGTTTGTGGAATAATAGTGTCTAATTCCAGAAGCAACATAGACTTTTATTATTTCTGCCTAAAAAGCTTTCTCTAGAAGACAAAAAAAAGCTGGTGGTGTTACTGAGAAACAGCAAAGGAGCAGAAACTGTCAACTTTCAGTTCCAGCTTTAGCTCTGACTGTTACACAGAACTGACACTGGAGACTCCTTACTACAGGACACACACACACACACACACAGACACACACACACACACACACACACACACACACACTTCTCCTTGCAGAAAACTTAAACAAAACACACATCAATGATCTTTTCAAAATCTGAGCTGTTGCTAAAGAAACAATGATGTATCAGAGTGATGCATTAATATACAGCTGCACTACTGTCAGAGAATTAATCACCTTCAGACCAATCAGAGTGCAGGATTCAGTAGTGCTGTGGTGTAAATTGGGATGTGAAAATATAAACATTGCATATATTTGAATCACTTTTCCGCAAATGTTTGCTTCTTTTGGCTGCTCCTGTTCGAGGAGCCACAGCGGCTCATCCGTTGCCCACCGGATGCCCTTCCTGACGCAACCCTCACAATTTATCTGGGCTTGGAACCGGAACTATCCAGTCACACTCACACTCTCTGTGGGCATTTTAGAGCAGCATGTCCTTGGACTGTGGGAGGAAACCAGAGTACCCAGAGAAAACCCATGCAGGCATGGAAAGAAC
The DNA here is from genome assembly GCA_030068355.1 of Notoglanidium maculatum. NCBI lineage: Eukaryota > Metazoa > Chordata > Actinopteri > Siluriformes > Auchenoglanididae > Notoglanidium > Notoglanidium maculatum. The sequence continues at coordinate 16,917,919 of JAQQZX010000014.1, read as the reverse complement.
ATGTGAACCTGTGTACAGAAAGGCGCTGTGGTCGACCCGGGGATCAAACCCAGGATCTTCTTGCTGTGGGGTGACACTGCTAACCACCACACCACCCTTTACAGTCTTCAAATATATCTTTCAAATTCTCCTTTAATAGGAATGTCATTTATATCGGTACTTGAAAAAATATCTTCTGAAAATCTTCTTAAGTAAATAAACAAGTCAGTAAGTAAAGAAAGAAAGAAAAGAAGAAAATGGCAAAAAAAATTAAGTGAGTAAATAAATAACCAAGCAAGTAACGAGGTAAAAATCAAAATAAAGAAATAAATAAATAAGCAAATAAATAAAGTAAGAAATGGGTAATAAAAAATTATATAAGTGAATAAATAAGCAAATAAGTAATTGGGCTATATAAATAAATAAATAAATGAACAACAACTCAATAATCAAATAAATAAGTGTTTGGTTCACATCCTCTCTGTGCTGTGTGTTATCCTCTCCACTGCTCTCAGCCAATCAGAATGCCCCGTTAGTCTGATATCAGCCAATAGTGACGCAGTCTTGAGTGTCTGATAAGTGAAGAAAATAAAAGTGATTGTGGTTAACGCACTCAGACTTCACACTGAAACCCTAATGCAGTGCTCTAACGTCCGCTGGATCGCATTAACGTTCTATCTTTATCAAGCGCTAGTCGATTAAAAAGCGTTTTACCCCACGGCCTTTGTGCTTAATCGAGAGAGATTTCGACCCCAGAGCCGATGAGCCGGCGCGTGCCGTTACGACGTTTCTCTCCCTAATGGCTTCCCTTTGGTTATCACTAATGACCAGCGTGGTTAATGGACTGTGGAGAGCCGAGAGAGAGAAAAAACACAGTGGATTTGCATGGCAGCGTATGCTAATATAATAATATTTCAGTATAACTGTGTCCTGTAACAGTAAGAGGTCTGTTTATTCTGACAGAACGCCTCGTCAGGAGGGGAGATGCGCAACTACGATGCTAATAGTCTGTAAAAAAAGCCCAGGAGTATCAGAATGCACTCCAATCCCGGGGTGCCAATATTTTAAAAAACATTTTGTACATGATACAATAAATATGATGTCTAAAATTCCTTGTGAGGAGCTTAAACTCTTTACTAAACGCTAAACAGTGAGCATAAAAGCTAACCTAGCAAGTCAAAGCTAACCTAAACTAGCGAGAGAAAGCTAATCTGAACCGGAGAGAGAAAGCTAATCTAAACTAGCGAGAGAAAGCTAATCTAAACTAGCAAGAGAAAGCTAATCTGAACCGGAGAGAGAAAGCTAATCTAAACTAGCGAGAGAAAGCTAACCTAAAATAGCGAGAGAAAGCTAATCTGAACCGGAGAGAGAAAGCTAATCTAAACTAGCGAGAGAAAGCTAATCTAAACTAGCAAGAGAAAGCTAATCTGAACCGGAGAGAGAAAGCTAATCTAAACTAGCGAGAGAAAGCTAACCTAAAATAGCGAGAGAAAGCTAACCTAAAATAGCGAGAGAAAGCTAATCTAAACCGGAGAGAGAAAGCTAATCTAAACCGGAGAGAGAAAGCTAATCTAAACCGGCGAGACAAAGCTAATCTAAACTAGCGAGAGAAAGCTAACCTAAAATAGCGAGAGAAAGCTAATCTAAACCGGCGAGAGAAAGCTAATCTAAACTAGCAAGAGAAAGCTAATCTGAACCGGAGAGAGAAAGCTAATCTAAACTAGCGAGAGAAAGCTAATCTAAACTAGCAAGAGAAAGCTAATCTGAACCGGAGAGAGAAAGCTAATCTAAACTAGCGAGAGAAAGCTAACCTAAAATAGCGAGAGAAAGCTAACCTAAAATAGCGAGAGAAAGCTAATCTAAACCGGAGAGAGAAAGCTATATTTATATATATATATAGGACGTTATATAAACTTTAAGTTATATAAACTCAGTAAAACATACTTTTATTACGCATTTTGCATATAATTATGCTTATATTTCAATATTTAAATTGAATGTAAGACAGATAAGTGGTGTAAAATTCACGAAGACTTCTACAGCTGAATAATGGGGATTCACTTCCTGTCTGTGTCTCCGCCCTCAATTTCCGTTTTTTGATTAAGAACGCGGTTCGGGACGTAATAACATTTCTGTTCTGTGTGGTGGAGGTCTGACAGTATTTCAGAATCCCGTCCCCGATCAATACGTTCCGAAATAAAGTCCTTGAAGTCTTTAAAGTGTGTTTTTCCCGGGAGGCCGGAGGAGTTCGGTGTTCATCAGGAGATTTCACGTTTAACGGCCGTTTTTTACGACATCACTCTCCGGGTTTTGGTTATAGACCGAGGGCAGAGTCAGGGATGAAAAATCCTTTTAATTTTCTCGGTGCGAAACTTCCCGAGGTGATGATGCACATCAATCCCGCTCCGCGCCGCTCCCTCACTCCCCGCTAATGGAGGGCCGACGCCGTTTTCTTCTCGTCTTTCTTCCCGTTTTTTTTTCCTCTTCGCCTGTAGCGCTCGCCGGCTCATTTGATTTTTAGTCTAATCACCGGCGCTGAGGAGCGGCTAAAATGAAAATGTCGCCTCGTCTCTTTCCTCCCACTGAGATGCAATTCAATCAAATCCCCCAAAAAAGAAAACGGGAACGGTGATGTGTTTCCATCAGACACTGCGCTGGAATGAGGAAAAACGTCATGACATCATCAAAACGTGCCAGGCAAACATCCTGCATTTATTTATTTATTTATTTAATCAATTCACCTTTTAGTCCTCCACATTTATAACAAATTACACCGTTGCCATCTCTCTCTCTCTCTCTCTCTCACTGTCTCTCTCTCTCTCTCTCTGTCTGTCTCGCTCTCTCTCTCCCTGTCTCTCTCTCTCTCACTGTCTCTCTGTCTGTCTCTCTCTCTCTCTCCCTCTCACTGTCTCTCTCTCTCTCATTGTCTCTCTGTCTCTCTCTCTCTCTCTCTCTCTCTCTCTCACTGTCTCTCTGTCTGTCTCTCTCTCTCTCACTGTCTCTCTCTCTCTCTCATTGTCTCTCTGTCTGACTGTCTGTCTGTCTCTCTCTCTCTCTCACTGTCTCTCTCTCTCTCTCATTGTCTCTCTGTCTGTCTCTCTCTCTCTCTCTCACTGTCTGTCTCTCTCTCTCTCATTGTCTCTCTCTCACAATCTGTCTCTCTCTCTCTCACTGTCTGTCTCTCACAGTCTGTCTCTGTCTCTCTCTCTCACTGTCTCTCACTGTCTCTCTCTCACTGTCTGTCTCTGTCTGTCTGTCTCACACTGTGTCTCTGTTTCTCTCTCTCGGTCTCTCTCTCTCTCTCATCGTCTCTCACTTACTGTCTCTCTCTGTCTGTCTCTCTCATTGTCTCTCACTGTCTGTCTCTGTCTCTCTCTCACTGTCTGTCTCTCTCTCTCTGTCACTGTCTCTCTCTCTCTCTCTGTCTCTCACTCACTGTCTCTCTCTGTCTGTCTGTCACTATCTCTCTCTCTCTGTCTCTCTCTCACTCTGTCTGTCTGTCACTGTCTGTCTGTCTGTCTCTCTCTCACTGTCTCTCTCTCTCTGTCTGTCTCTCACTGTCTGTCTCTCGCTCTCTTTCTCACTCTCTCTCTCGCTCTCTCTCTCTCTCTCTTTCTGCCTCTGCAGTTTTTCCCCCTGCTCTGTTTATCGCTTCATCTTGTGGTGAGACGTTTATTTTCTCTCTCTCACTGAGAAGCGAGACACAAAGCGCCGCTGTCACTACGATAAAAACTAAAAACCCCAACGGTGGAAAACTCGGGTGGGTTCAGCTTTCGCTTTCTCCTGTATCTCACTCGCTTTTTTCTTTCTGCGGTTGTTTGCTCTGTGTGTGTGTGTGTGTGTGTGTGTGTGCGTGTGTGAAGTTTTCAGATCGTGCTCACTGATTGGGAGATCGATTAACAGCACAGTGCAAAAAGTAATGGCACACCAACCCGAGCTAACGGAAAATAGAAAAGATTAAAGATGTGTATCCATCGTAGGCTGTATTTCAAATGCCCTCTTTCACTTGTCCCCTTTAATTAAGGGGAAATTGAAAATTGACCCTCTTTATTAATATAAATGAGTTTCTAACACATTTTATTGTGTTTTCAGTGTTTCCTTGAAGTGAATGCAGGGGTTTAGGATTTCTAGTCCTCTTCAGTGATGCACACTTCTCAGGGCGTTAGTGAGAGCGAACAGCGACTGCATCTCCACACGTTTATTGATCAGATAAATCCATCACCTCTTTTCCTGCAAAGGCTCCAGTTTATGGAATATCCTTTAACTCATTAGTGTAAATCGTTTGAACTTTCATGGTCCTGCACAATGAGCCACGACCGAGCATATGACACTCATCAATAACGATAAATGCACCGATAATGGATCGGACCACGCCGTCCAATCAGATCTGTTCATCTCTCATCCAATCAAATCTATAAGAAACTGAAATATCTAATATCACCAAGACGGCTGCTTTCCCAGCAGTCTCATAATCCTTTACACCAGATTATAAAAAATGGAATCACAGAGTCAGGAGCCATGACAGTGTTCTCTGGGTGGGAGGGGCATACTCTCACTCCCCTGTCAATCACAGGAACACTAGCCAATCCTGAGCATCAGTGAGCTCACGTATGCAGAAGAGGATGGATAGCGCTTTCTTCTGAGTGTGTTACAGCGCCCTGTGGCACAGCAAGAGCAGCAGTTCAAAAAGATGTTCAACCTGGCTTCACGTATCTTGGAGGAAGCACGTGTTAACCTTCACATTCCCTGGTTGGTAGCTGTCGTGTGAAAGAGATGAGTTAGCTAACGAGAGGGAATTGGAGAGAAAAAAAGTCTGGTGTTAACTACATGAAGGTGAATGTGGAGCTCAGAAAACCCACCTAATCTGCTGCATAACCCGACTCTGAACACCAGGAACTTTCCTCACATGAACACTGACACAACAGAATACAGCTCTTAGTGAATATACAAAATATATCAAATAAAATGGATGATGTTAGAAATTGCACTTCAAGATTTCCTCCAGAAAAGAACACACAGGCAGTGAGGATGAGGATGGCGTATGTGGATTTTTGCTAATCGTCTGGAGCTCTATATGAGTAAAGAGAGGTTAATGAAGACTACAGAAGCAAGAAAAAAAGTGGATCAGGCCAATTAGCAGTGTTTCTTTTTCACTGATAAAGCCAAATATTCCTGAGAGGACTTGTCTTTTCTCAAGTCCCCAGAGAGAGAGAGGAGACGAGACGAGAGAGAGAGAAAGAAAAAGAAATGTCCTTTCTGTTCAGCTCTGGCAGTGAATGCAGCGCTCTGATTTGTGCAGCCCTGAGGGGATGCGGATAAAACACGGGCCCATCTGTCACACGGGGAATTGAACACAGCCTGTTACAGTAAAGTGTATTTGCATCCTCGAACTGCTTTATTACGGCGCCAGCTGAGGCCTCCGAGGCCCGAGTGTAACTGAGCGACACTTTTAAACGGATCTGACGCTGGATCACGGGGGGGACACGTCTCTCCTGCGTCTCTCCTGCATCTCTCCTGAGTTATTGAGTTGGACAGGAGGGAAGCAGAATGGAGAGGAAAATCAGGAGGGAAACAGTGGATGGGAAGGAACATGAATAATAAAACACACACATATGTTCTTCTCTCTGTGTATTCTTTCTTCATACATACAAACAAACACACAGGTACGGTCTGCCATTTTTCTTTTTCTTTCTCTCCTAATTTTACTATAACTTTTCCTCTGCTAATTTTTAATGCATTTTTTCACTCTTCCTTTGTTCTTTCCTCCTTTTCTTCCCCTTCTGTATTTATTACCCCCTTCTTTTCTTTGCCACTGGCAGATAGAGGAAATAGCTGACATCAGGAAATCCTACCAGTGGCTAGAAAAAGCAGGCCTGAAGGAAAGAACAGAGGTTCTAATCATGGCCGCACGAGAACAGGCCCTGAGCACCAGATCTTTAGAGGCAGGGGCCTACCACATTTAGACAGGACCCAAGCTGAGACTGTGTACGCCCCTGAGACTGTCCAGCACATAGTAGCTGGGTGCAGGCTGGGACAGCATATACAGAAAGGCATAACCAAGTGGCAGGGATAGTGTACAGAAACATCTGCACCACGTAAAGAAGTTCCCAAGTCCCAATGGGAGACACCACTGAAAGTGGTTGAGAACAACAGGGCTAAGATCCGGTGGGACTTCAGGTCAAGCTGCTGGCCAACCAACCAGACATAGTGATGGTTAAGGAGCAGAAAACAACAGCAGTAATAGATGTGGCTGAATCCCAGCTGACAGTAACATCAGGGAGAAGGAGAATGAGAAGATCGAGAAGTACCAAGGCCTGAAGGAACAACTGGAACAGATGTAGAAGGTGAAGTCCAAAGTGGTTCCAGTGATAACAGGAGCGTTATGGGCTGTGACTCCCAAACTTGGAGAGCGGTTCCAACAGATTCCGGGTACAGCAACTGAGGTCTCTGTCCAGAGATGTGCAGCTCTAGGAACAGCTAAGTTACTGTGCAGAACCCTCACACTCCCAGGCCTCTGATAGAAGACCTGAGGTTGAGGAACACACACACACACACACACACACACACACATACCACCCCCCAAGTAGGGGAGGAGAGAGGAGGATTATTTATAAAATTATATATTATACTGAAGCTGCAGTTGTGGACCAATGCAACAGGGTGGGATGGAGAGAGATTGAAAAAAATCATAAAAAATTAAAATTAAAAAAGTTTTCCAGCATTAACCTTCATTATAACGTATATATATAATGTGTGTGAAGTTTTATGGTGTGTTATGGTGTGTGTGTGTGTGATGTGTTATGGTGGGTCTGTGGTAGCTCAGTGGTTAAGACGTTGGACTAGTGATCGGAAGGTCATGAGTTCAAATCCCAGCACTGCCAAGCTG
>JAQQZX010000014.1:16895468-16910954 GCA_030068355.1 Notoglanidium maculatum | reverse complement strand
GTGTTATGATGTGTGTGATGTGTTTTGGTGTGTTATGATGTGTGTGTGATGTGTTATGGTGTGTTATGATGTGTGTGATGTGTTTTGGTGTGTTATGATGTGTGTGTGATGTGTTTTGGTGTGTTATAGTGTGTTATGATGTGTATATAATGTGCTATGATGTGCCCCTCCCCCGCCCCTAAGCAACGTGCCCCGCTTTCCAATTTAACCTTGAGGTGTAACGCGATGTGACGTCCCTAAACGTCTCGCGTCCTTAAATCAGCAGGAAGTGCCTCAGCGGGACACGTAATCACCGCGCCAAATTGCTAATTTCATTTCTCCCTGTCGCGTCCCCGCTCGCCGTTCGACTCCATTACTCAACGACAGCCTTTTAATGTTGCTGCCTCCCAGAGGTGCTGCATTAAAATGGAATAACTCGCCATGTAAATGAAAACAAAAACCATTACTTTCCCACTATACCCCTCCTCCTCCTCCTCCTTCACCCTCATCCTCATTTCCTCCTCCCTCACTCCCTAGCTCCTCTCTTCCTCCTCCATCGAGGGAAATGGAAGCTAATTGTCAGTCCATCTGGTGCGGTAATGAAGTTGGCCCGACATTCGGACGCACGCGACGCTCCTTCAGATTCATCCAGAATGAGGAACATCCTCTGTGTATCAGCAGCGTGCCATCAGTATGTGATACAACGTCCAAAAAATAATGCTGCGTTCATGCTAGCATGCCACAAGTCGCTCATGTTGCTTGTGGACGTGGCCTGTGAGCTCCTGTGAGAAACAGTAGTAGCTGTTAGAGGTGTAAATCTCAGGCTTCCACATGATACAACACAATATGATATGGTACTGTATGATACGCGTGATATGACATGATACAATATGATATGCTATGAAACGATACTATATAATGTGAACAATATGATACAATACAATACTATACCATACAATTTCAATTCACAAACGATTTATTATTTGATGATACGATCAAATATGCTACGATACATGCACTGTGTTCGATCGATATGTGACTAACTGCTCAGAATCAGGAGTAGGCCTGCTGTTAAATTGCAAATGCTGATGAGGTAGAGCAGGACTATTTTAGTACTATCAAAATATTAGATTATTTACACAGTAATCAATTAAAAATACAAATTATTTTTATTCAGCAGCTGACAGCTGACACTACTTCCTTGTTTTTCTCATAGTTAGCCCAGTTACACACAGAGAAATTATTTTCAAATCGAAAGTTTTAGATATAAGAAACCAATCCTGTTAACTAGCACCATATATTCTCATAAAACACTCACAAACACACCAATAATGCTAATAATAATAATAATAATAATCACTGTACCAAGATCAACAATAGCAGTGCTAATACAGTAGCATAGCTGTGTACAGCCAGCAGAAGCTATCAACACATGAGCGCAAATAGCATCATTTATGCTAACAACTAATGCTAATAACTAATGTTAAGATTATTGGAATAATACTATCATCTGTGCTAATCACAATGCTAAGACCCAGATTTTATTAGCTAACATTGCGTAGAAGGTAGCAACTTGTAAGAGTTAATGCTAGAATGCTAATATCTAGATTAAGAGCCAGATTTCATGTATAAGAACACTGAAGAAAATGTTAGAATGCTTGTTAGAATGTTTATAGCCATGTAAGCAAAGGTAAAAATGATCCTAATCTCCACATTAAACACCTTTTATACATATTTGTATGTAAACTCAAATAAAAGTATGTATATCTGTACAACAATAGTGCTAAAGCGCATAGATCACATCCTGGTTCTACTTTCTAAGAAAACTTGCCAAAAATGTTGCTTATGTTGCATCTTTGATATATAATTTTATTTCTTGCCCAAACAAAATATTAGCACAGCGTCCCCATGGCACCGTGTGTGTTATTAATGAGCCTGGTTAGCATGCTAAGAGGTGAAGTGGGCGCTAACGGCAGGTTTAACCTCCCCGTAGAGGTAGCACCTGTGTGCTGCAGGTTTATGTGAAGACGTCCAGCTACATGGAGGCTTTCATTATGACTAGCGCACTTCGGCACAGCTAGGGCACTAGAAGTGTATTAATAACTCAGCGGGAGAATGACGAGCCTCAAACACGAACAATCTGTCTCTGAATTTCTCTCCATCCAACACTCAGTCCAGAGCGCAGCCTTGAACACACATACAAACACCATTATCTGCTACAGGAAGTCAGCTAAACACACAGTAAACATGCTAATTAAAATAAATCAGCTTTTAAATCTGTGGTAAAATATAAAGCATTAGCGAGAGCATGGCTAAATATGTGTTTTTGTCATAATTAGAATAAGGTCCCAACATTAGCATATGGCCTTAGTCTGTGGTACAAACTGATTTGGTAGTAAAATGTTTAAAACACGACTTCATTTTCTTATTAAAATGTAAAGAAAAACAGCCTGAGAGAAATAGTTTGGCTAGAAATGATAATGAGGCTAACAATAAAAGCTGCAGAACTGCTGAATCTAAAATTTAAAACAATAATGTTAGCCATATCCATATTTCACACACATCATAGATCACTCAAAGGGGCGGAGGGGCTAACAGGGCTAATGTTGGGCTCAAGTCTTTTGATGAAGAGACTTATGGTGAGAAACTGAGAATTAAACAGCCAAGATTTTAAATTAAAAGCCAGGGAGCAAAATAAAAGTCCTTTTATCGTGTCTTAAGACAGTAATATCGATTAACTGTGTTTATTATTAGTCTTAGATTATTAAGATCTACTGTACAATTTCCTGTGAACTACTGTCCACAAACACACACACACACACACACACACACACACACACGCTAACATGACTAACAATCAGTAGGAGCTAGTGTAGCAGTTGATGTGGACACAGCTTGTGAATTTCTCCAAAACACCCCCTTTTATAATTAAAATTTTTATTTTGAATTCTAATCTCCCGTCTGTATGTTTTGAGTTTGTGTGTGTGGACGTGTTCAGTGTGATTACGAAGCCAAAGCCTTTTCCAGCATGGCCACAGGGAAGCCATGCCAAGCAGATGCACCACACACAGCTCACGGATTCCTGTATTTCTGCTATCGTTACAGTAGTTTGTGACTAAAAACTGGAGATTCAATACTATTTCGTGCCTTTTCATTTCACGCCAGAATTCCACGCTGTTAACGCTGGCGTAACACACATACGGGTTATGCTAGCAACACAATATATAATCCTATCATTCATGGTAATTATTATTACTGACAGATTTCATGTCCAACAAAGCTAGCATGATTAATTAGTATTCCACAATAGCTAATGCTAACAGTAGAATAATGTTGACATGATAAACAGAGAGGGGAAGTAGCAGTAGCAGTATGATAGCGCTAAGGCTAATAACTATACGAGCAGACAGAGTTTATGTAAAACAACACTGAGGAGTCAGTTGCATGCTAATTCTGATAATCCTGCCAACAATTATGCTAATGCCTACATATTCCTTATATGAGCTGCTTTATAAAAGAATGTGCAGCTTTTGTTAAAACTAATTTTTATTTGAACTAACAACTAATGAAAAGATAGCAGTAGATTTTTAAAAAGCTGGGTTCCATGTGAATGGAAAAATGCTAATAACAACGCTGCTAACATGTTAATGGTCAAATAGCTTACACTCATAAGCCCTGCTAGCAAGATGTTAGCCCTTTGATTAGTTTGAACACTGTTATTAAAATGAAATTACTCCATTTTGGAGCTGGGGATAAGCTAAGACTAGCTGCGGTACTAATTAGCAGCACAATCCAACCCATGCTAAAAATGCTAGCAGCTAGTCAGTTATTAATTCACAACATCTGTGCTAATGATGACGGGCAGATGTTATGCTGTAAACGGTGAGTAGAACATAGCAACAGGTAACAGCTAATGCTAACCACAAGTTAGGTTTCATGTGAAGTAACACTAATGCTAACATGATGCTAATGTCAGTCAGTGTTTCACAACTTCTTCACTTATAAAAAGGTCTTTTAGTGTGAAAATGGAGGCTGCAGAACTACGTAGCACTAAAATCCATACTAACAGGCTAACAGTCAACAATAGTCATAGTTATAATCCATGCTAGCATGTTATTAGCCATTCAATTCAGTAGACCATGGTTATTAAAATGATTTTTATTATGTTTATAGAACTAAGTACAAGCTGAGACAGGCAGGGTGGTGTGTGTGTGTGTGTGTGTGTGTGTGTGTGTGTGTGTGTGTGTGTGTGTGTGTGTGTGACAGAGAGAGAGAGAGAGAGAGAGATTTAAAAAAAAAGCCGTGCTAACTTGCAGGAAATCTGTCAGTACCTGCCTGTGTGTATCTTTTAGCCTGAGGCTAAACCACAGAGGGGAGAGGCCTAGCGTCAAACCCACAACCTGCTCTCCTGCTCTCTATCTCTCTTTTTCTCTCTCTCCATCTCTCTTTTATCTCTCTCTCTCACTCTGTCTTTCTCTTTTGCTCTTTCATGCTAGCTGATAGACACAGGGCTAATGATACGGCATGTTCCTGTAATTAGCCTCCCACCGCTAACATGCACCCCAAAGCTTCTTATGCGCCATGTTTTCCTCATAAAAGCTTCTGAAAACGTTCCTTTCCGCTCAGCTCTCTCAGTGCACGCATCCTTCCTAAGCTAAGCTTTTTACATTCTAAGCTGCTGTTTAGCTAAAAATAAACAGTTCAATGTCTAAAGCCACCATAAAGTAAGATGCTAACCAAAGCTAGCAGGCTGCTATAGCTAGAGTACGTTAGCTAAATTAAAAGCTTGCTCTGCTGAGCAAGACATAAGCTACCGTTTGTGAAACAGCAAAGCACAAACTCCTCTGACCTGTAGACATCGAAAACCTTCACAAGAGCGCTGACACTGGCGACTTCCAGAAACGTTAACTAAACATCTCCTTACAGAAAACTTCACCACATCAACACGCAAGTCCCTGTGAATAAGCTGTTACTGTAGAAACGACAACCTATTAATCATAGTAATATAAACCTGCGCTACTGTCAGAGCTGCCCTTATAGAAAATGCATTAACACCATCTGACCAAACAGGATCCTGAATTCACAGCACCATTGCGTAAAACTGCATACATTGTGTTGCATCATCTTACTTTAATGTAAGCTATTCTCTCTCTCCATCTCCCTGTTCTTTATTATACAAACATTATGCAAAATACAGTCACATAACTTTTTTAACATTAAGTGTGTATTGACTTTTAATTTAAGCAAAAGTTTTGGCACCCACTACACAATGCAAACTGAGTCTGGTTCTTGGCGGACCTGCTCCAAATTAAACATGCGGTTTATTAATCATATATAAGGAAACCATTTGTGGAACAGAAAAGGAAAAAAAAAATCACTCCTAACACCTCTAAAGGTTTTGGTTGGTTCTGAGGTACTGCGCTTTTAATAAAACTAACACAGGAAGTGTTACAGCAAGTGTGAATGCCTCAGGTATGACAGCAAGGAAGAGAGAGAGAGAGAGAGAGAGAGAGAGAGAGAGAATTACAAAAAATAAAAATGATAAAAACTGATTTCCCACCCTGTGAGTCAAACAAAAAGGTGGGTGAGTGAAGCAGCCCGAGGAGACGATATGGTGGAGAAATGAGAATATATTCCAGTGTGTGTATGTGTGTGTGTGTGTGTGTGTGAGAGAGAGTGAGAGAGACAGAGAAAGAGAGAACGCCGTGCGCCATGTTTAATTTCACTTTTTGTTTGGTCGGGAGGCTCTCGGGGGCCAAGTACTGCCCGAGGCTCTTTTGTCTGGTCTTTTTCTTCGCCTGCAGCAATTTCACACACACACACACACACACACACACACACACACTCCTGCTGAGACTTCACCATGGATCTCGAGATATTTTCCTGCGGCGGAACATGCTCTCTACAAACACAGCCGTGATGTCAAAGACACGCCGCTGTTACACACTGTTAGAAACAAGCTGATAAATCCAGTACACACTAACCGCCCTGCACTAACCACCCCTCGCTAACCACCACAAGCTCACCCCCCCACTAACTGCCCTGCCCTAACTGTCCCATGCTAACTGCCCTGCTCTAAACGCCTCGTGCTAACCACCCTGTGTTAGCTGTTCTGCACTAAATGACTTGTGCTAAACGCCTCATGCTAACTTCTTTGTGTTAACTGTTCTGTGCTAACCGTCCCATGTTTCACACCCTACCCTAACAACTCTGTGGTAACTGCCTCACACTAACCACCTCACACTAACCACCTCACACTAACCACCTTGCACGAACTGCCTCAATCTAAGCGTGTGTGATTACCTGTGAAATAAAAAATCAATTCTAAACTTGGTGCAAAATGTTTGTTATTTTGTTATCTGTAACTGTGTGTGTTTGTGCGTGTGTGCGTGCTCAAACTCATTATAATTAAAAAATGTATCACATAATAAATAAAATATCAACTTCATCACTTAGTAAATTAGCATGAATGATTTGCTGTCCATCTGTCCATCCCAAATTTATTTAGAGTCAACAAAATAACAAAATAAAGTGAACTGAATTGGAAAAGTGAAAACCTATTATTATTATTATTATTATTATTATTATTATTGTTGTTGTTGTTGTTGTTGTCGAATCAGATGAATCGGTTACATCAGTGAAATCAATTGAATCAGTTGAATTGGGAAACTTTATAACTTGCACAGGCTATAAAAACCCAGCACAGACAGAAGCAAAGATTTGGTTTTGTGATATTAATGAACAGGCCGTGTTTTAACGGCACACACACAGAATCTCACAGGACAAAAAATGTGGTATGAATATATAAAGAGTCTGCGCTGGAAAATCCCGCTGCTAATTGAACAGATCTGGCAGAAGTAGAGTCGAGTTCCGTGTTAAATGGTGGTGGTTGTGCGAGGCTGTTGGTTTTAATGTAGTGTATTTCCCTGCAGCCCCGAGCGCCGCGTCTTTACAGCACCGGAGAGAGCCGAGTGCTATGCCTACGGCCACATTAATAAACTACACAGCTATAAATCCACATGATTTATTGAGCTCCTTTAGCGTGTAATCACAACGGCACAACGGCTAAAAACAGGAGCTGGAGAGGAGATGAGTGTGGAAATGCTCCTCTGAGAAAAACCTTCAGATTCACGGTTACTGAAATATACAGCCATGTTTCAAACCTGTACACACACCCAACCCAAGCGCAAAATAATAAATATTAAAGATGTAATAAAACATTAGTTGCGCTCACAGCTGGATGATACAATACCGATCGATATCAAGATGAATTTACATCATGCACTTTTCTGACCATTTCCAGGCTTGGGGAGTAACGGAATATGTGGAACGGTGTTACATAATCAGGATACAAAAAAGGTCACTGTATTCTGTTATAGTTACAGAAAAAAAAAGCTTTAATCAGATTACAGCTTCATTTATTAAAAACGGGGATTATTTACAGGATTACAATTTTAAAATGCATAAGGGCTGCAACAACTAATCAGCAAAATCAGTAAAAAGGGATAATAAATATAATTGCCATTAATTTAATTATCAGTTGAACTCCGTTATGTAACAGACTGCGCACGCGCTGCATCACTTCATAAACACACATTTCAGTGAAATGGAGGTGCAGAAACATCAGTAGGACTTTCTCTAGGGTAAGAAACTCTTTACAGTACACTACCCTGCTGTGACTGATTACCTGATAAATGTCAATAATGTTGTAATTAGTGAACTGCTATTTAATTAAGCTTATTTAAGAAAAAGTTATTTAGTAATTCTGATTAAAATGCTGCAAATAAATATTTTAAATAAATATCCTTTGTGTGTATATATATTTAAAAAAATATTTTTTAAGTATAATATAATATAATATTTAAAAATATTAAATATTATACAAAGTCAGCCAAAAAATAGGCCAAAGGTAACTTGTATTAATCTTGTGATGTCTGAATAAATTTAGTATTATAATATTTATACAAATTTTTCTTTTCCTGAAGTGTGGGTGCATTTTTTGGCTGACTCTGTATATATATCCTCCCCTCACCTCCCCTACTTGGCGGGTGATACATGTGTGTATGACTTCCTCAACCTCGGGTCCTCTATCAGAGGCCTGGGAGTGTGAGGGTTCTGCACAGTATCTTAGGTGTTCCTAGAGCTGCACATCTCTGGACAGAGATCTCAGTTGTTGTACCTGGAATCTGTTGGAACCGCTCTCCAAGTTTGGGAGTCACAGCCCATAACGCTCCTGTTATCACTGGACCCACTTTGGTCTTCACCTTCCACATCTGTTCCAGTTGTTCCTTCGGGCCTTGGTACGTCTTGATCTTTTCTTGCTCCTTCTTCCTCATGTTACTGTCAGCTGGGATTGCTACATCTATAACTACTGCTGTTTTCTGTTCCTTATCTACCATCACTATGTCTGGTTGGTTGGCCAGCAGCTGCTTATCTGTCTGTCCCACAGGATCTTAGCCCTGTTGTTATCAATCACTTTGGGTGGTTTCTCCCATCAGGACTTGGGAACTTCTAGCCCATACTTTGTGCAGATGTTTCTGTATGCTATCCCCACCACTTAATTATGCCTTTCAGTATATGCTGCATCTTGAACCCAGCTACTATGTGCTGAACAGTCTCAGGGGCGTCTTTGCACAGTGAGGAGTTTCCGTGGTCTTGACATCAGTGGTGTCTTTTTCCTCCTGTGGCCAATTCACTTTTCCAGCTGGGTATCTGATGGTTGGTAGGGTGCTGATGGCTTGGATCATATTCCTACCATTTAGCTGGCTTCTGAGCACCTGTCTGACCCTCTGGAGATATTTGGCTGTTGTTGATCTCCTTGTAACCTCATTCTTATTCCCATTGGCCCGTAGGATACCAGGGTACTTCTAGCTGTCCTGTATATCTGCTATTCTGCCCTCTGGTAACTCTACTCCCTCAGTCCTTATCATCTTCCCTCTCTTGGCCACCATGCGTCTGCATTTTTCCAGTCCAAATGACCATCCCGATGTCCTTGCCATAGATTCTGATGAGGTGGATCAGTGATTCGATGTCTTGCTCACTCTTAGCATACAGCTTGATGTCATCCATGTACAGGAGAAGGCTGATGATTACTCCAATTCTGAACCTGTATCCATATCCACTCTTTGGGATGATGTGGCTGAGGGGGTTCAGGCTTATGCAGAACAGCAGTGGGGACAGTGGTATATAGTGCACTTTATGGTGACTTGTGCTACGGACTTGTGTTGTTTTCCACAGCCACACTGTGTTCTTGATGAAGCTTATCAGTGCCTTGTTAGCCTTGTATGTTGCCAGGTATTCCAGTATCATTGTGCGGGGCATCGAAACATAGGCCTTCTTGCAGTCAATCCAGGCTGTGCTCAGGTTTGTCTGCCTAGTCTTTGAGTCTTGGGTGATTGCTCTATCGACCAGTAGCTGGTGCTATGACCCTCTGTTGTTGGTTCCAATTCCTTTCTGAGCTCTGCTCATTTATTGACTCATGTGTCTGGCTAGTTTATCCACTATGATGCCTGAGAGGAGCTTCCATGTTGTGCAGAGGCAGGTTATTGGCCCTTCTGGACGTGGCTGTGTACCCTTCTGGGGATCTTTCATGATCAGGATTGTCCTACCCTGCGTTAGCCAGTCTGGGTGAGTGCTCATTGTTAGCAGCTCACTCATTTGTGCTGCCAAACAGTCATGTAGTGCTGTTGGCATCATCAAACTGCAGCTGTAGAGAGAGCAGGGTGATCAGGCGCAGACATGACAAAAACTCCCCTGAGGAGCTCACTCTGAGAGCATTTTCGAGGGCGTCTCCTGGGATGTGTACGAGGTTGTTCAGGGTATTGTCAATGAAAATCTTCAATGTGGATTGGGTCTAGAATGTCCCAACATTGTTCCCCAGGTCTGTAACCCTCCCAGTACACCAGGTACTGTAGCATCCGCCCCCTGGTGAGAGCACAAAATGGACTTTACTGTATATGAGGGTTGTCCGTCTATGAGATATGGAACGAGGGAGAGATTTTGCAGTAGCTGGGGATGTCTAACCACTGGGTTAATTTGACGGATTCTGAATGGACCAAATCCTGGCAGACAAATGATGTTCTGTGTTGAGAGACAAACTCTGTCACCTGGGCTATATTGTGGAGCCTCTCTCCGGTGTTGGTCTGCAAAGTACTTGTTGGTGCCAGCCACTTATTCCAGACACTGTTGCTTTTACTCCCACACTTCCTCACTCCGCTGGAACCATTCATCAACAGCTGGGGATTCGGTGGGAGACAGATCCCATAGGAAAAGAGGTGGTTGGTATCCGAGGACGCACTGAAAGGGTGTGGGTTGTCTAGCTGAATGCCGGAGAGTGTGACCCAGGCCTTTGAGGTATGAGGAGTGGCACAAGTTTTCCTACTGGAAATGTGTGCGGTACCTTGGTTTGGGCACAGGTTGAGCACGACATGACGTGACAGTCGATATCTTGGATCATACTTGGCCATCAGTATTTCTCTCTGAGTAGGTCATAAGTTCATTGTGTTCCTGGGTCTCCAGTAGCAGATGAGTGTGCGTCCATGTGATTAAGCAGCTCTTTAACTGGGTTGGCAAGTAGGTGCGTTCAGGGGGGTATACTTCCGGGATTTAGTAAGGTAAAGTGTTTTGTAATTCTTGGTCAAAGTCCCAATTAATAGCATTGATGAAACAACTGGGTAGCAGATTGGTTTCATCAGTTTAGATGCTAACAGGGGCTGGGTAAGCAGATAGGGCATCTGTTTTTGTGTTCCTTGACCCAGGACGATAAGACAGCACAAAGTTGAAACGTGTCAAAAAAAGCACCCATCAGGCCTAGCAAGGGTTAAGGGTCTCTTTGCAGTTCTTAGATATTCCAAGTTTATATGATCAATTAACACCACAAATGGATGAGTGGCTCCCTCCAGACAGTGTCTCCATTCTTCTAGTGCCAACTTGACAGCGAACAGCTCTTGCTTACCGATATCATAGTTGGTTTCTGCCGACAATTTCTTTGGGAACAAAGCCACTGAATGCAACTCATTAGTTTCTCTGAAGTGTTGTCTCCGATGCATCCACTTCCACCATAAAAAGGTTTTTCTGGATCTGGGAGCTTTAGAATGGGGGCTGTTTTTAAGCGGTTAAATGCCTCTTCGACTACTGAGTTCCATGTCAGTTTGTGAGCCCCTTTTTTCAACAAGGTGGTTAGTGGTGTGGCGATTGTGCTGAAGTTTCTAATGAAAAGTCGATAAAAGTTGGTGAACACAAGAAATTGTTGTAACTGTTTGACTGCATGGAACAGGCCATTCTGTGACTGCTTTTACCTATGCATCATCCATGATAATACACTATTGACTGATGACGTAACCCAAGCAGGAGATGGAGCATGCATAAAAATCACATTTCTCTCCATTCACATATAACTGGTGACCATCCAGGTTTACCAGCTTGGCAAAAACTCTGTAAACATCATGTACATGGCACTCTTGGGAGGGGGAGTAGATGAATATGTCATCTATGTATGCTATCACAAATTTCCCCAGAAAGTCTTTCAGTACGTCATTTATGAAACACTGTAATACTGCAGGAGCGCAAGATAGACCATGTGGCATGACCCATACTGGTAGTGCCCAGAGGTGGTGCTGAAGGCAGTTTTCCAGTCATCCACCTCCCAGATGCGTATCAGGTTATATGCACTCCGTAAAGATGGTAAAGATGTGTGCATTGTGCAATTGTTCCAAGGCTGCTGAGACTAGAGGCAGAGGATACGGATATTTCACAAAGATCCATGATAATCTATGCATATATATGGATGTTTAATATTTTTTTTTAAATTATAAGAGAATGATATACTACCATGCACATGTGCACCCATTACAACACTTCTTGAGTCTCACATCCCCACTCGGGTCTGGAGTGAAATCAAAGCTAATCTTATAGTCATCAAGTCATTATCATGGCCTCTGGTGAAAAAATTTGCTCACTGGGTGAAAATTTCACCATTATTTAGTCTTTAAATCAGAAAAGGGGAACAACATCACAGTACAGAGCAGGTTCCGCTTCTAGCTGAGAAAATGCAGTTATCATCCTGATGATTGGTACTGAGGGAGTCCAAAAGTAACTGAACGCCATCAGTTATATTACTGTCATTTTGTGGTAATTAGGTTAAATTACTGATACATTTTTAGCAGGTAATTAGTAACTGTATCGGAGTACATTTTTAAAGTAACCCTCCCAACCCTGACTATATCACACATACAGTATTATCAATATGACTATAAAAGCAATCCTTTGTAGACTACTGTTTTTCCAGGTTTCTGCAACTCCAGAATTATTGGCACCCCTCATATGCAATGAATGCTAGTCTAAGTAGCTGGGTTTAATTGTAGCAAATATGGCAACTAATAGGAGTACATTAGCAAGCTTAGTAAAATGTGTTTAAGCTAAGCTTCAGTTCTGAATCTAATGGATGCTGGTGACTCTGCGAGATGTGTAGAGCATGCGAGACTGGATATGATGTATAGTTGATAAGGCGGGGAGTCCAGATTGTCATAAAAACCCTGAACTGAGACATGAGCTAGTTAGATAGCTAGATAGTTAGCAACAGGGAACCAGTCGAGTTGAGTCAAGTTGAGTCGAGTTGAGAGAGAGACGTAACAGGGCATCACATCTCTCTCACATCTGGAGGAGTTCGCTTCCTGCTTCAGAACATTTGTTTTGCTCAAGCAAAGGCTATTTATAAAATTTTTGCTTTGGCTTTACACTGAGCCAGTATGACTATTCGGATTACATAGGTGTCAGTAGTTATGTCTCAATATCACTGCATCATTGATTATGTCACCGCCAGCAACTTCACGACCGGTCACAACAGGTTAATCCAATGGGTTCTGATTCCCACTGGAGCTATAGCAAAAGATTACTGTTAATGATACTAGGTCATCAAGGGATTGATTAACATTTTGACTTTACTGTTTGGCTAACATTCCCACACAACACCATTACACTATTTTACAGCAGTAAATAAATGCCTTTCGGTGTGGTGTGAAAGGGGTATGAGGGATTAAAATCAATTTATCATCATCATCATAAAGAGTTCATCTTTACAATTATATTACAAATCAGTATAAAAGATGCTGGTTTAGTGAAGAAAATCACTTTGATGCAGGAAAGGTCACTAAAAACAGTCACATGATGAAATTGAAATGGAATCATACTGTATCAAAATGACTCATATTTTCTGAAAGTGGCTCTGACTTGTATTGTATCAAAATGACTCTGAATCACATTTCATAAAACAGCTCTGAGTCATGTGGCATCAAAATGGGTTTGAATTTTTTCATATACAAACAACTCTGAAACATGTTTATGAAAATGACTCTGAATCGCCTTGTATCCTATCTTAACCCCAAAACACACACACACACACAGACACACACACACACACACACACACACACACACACACAAACAGATGTATGTAACTGGAGGTTTAATTTACGCCCTGGCCTTAGCTAGATAATGATATCAAGTTGTAATTTGCTGATGCAAATGGTGAGCTGTAATAGGCGATAAAAGCGGCAGTGCTACACAGTAGAATTGCTGAACACCCTGAGCATTCATTAACTCCCTCATTAAGCCGTTCAAGTCCACGTTAAGAGCTTTCCGAGAGGGAAGCGGTGTGTAATCGAGGTCTGATTGCGCTCCAGCACGTGTACCGCAGCACACTCGTTTACATTCAGCACTCTGTTTTGGCTGAAAGCTTCAGAGAAATGAACGCTAATCTAATGGAGGCGATGTGAAGGCGGGGGAACCCACAGCAGAGCCGTTAGCTGCCATAATGTACAGCAGAGCCATAATTAACGCCTATAAGTTAAGCATGCGAAGCCATAAACTATCGATCAGCACTGCTGTAGATAATAATACAGCTAAATGCTCCATTTATCATACAGCTGCATAAGCCACGTCCTCATTCTGCCCGGTAACATGGGCGACGGGGGTGGGGCTTAGAATCAATCTGATCAGCCAATCACAAACTTCATTAAAAAACACCACTACACCACTGGTTTTTATTAAACATTATAATAAATAGCATCAGTTAATATCCATATGAGTTAGTATGGTAAATAATCTTTTAAAGCTTGTTAACTTCAAATAGTTACTGCACGAAAAGAAACATTTAACATTTAACTTTCAACTAAGCTAACTCACTAGCTGGCTAATGTTAGCAGAGTACTCCGTTAATTCTGCTAGTTAGTTTAGAGTAAACTGAAAACAAAATGGGCTAGGAATCACATTGTATTGAAATGATTCTGAATCAGATTGTATTAAATCTAATTTGTTCAAACTGACTCTGAATCATAATGTATCAAATCAGATCTGAATCATATTGTATACCGATCTGAATTGTGAATTGTGCTCTGATTCATATCATACTGAAACAACTCTGAATCATATATCATATAAAAATGACTCTGAATCATATCAAGATGTCTCTATATCTAATTTTATCAAAACAGCTTTAAATCGTATCGTATCAAAATGACTATGGATCAAAATGTACTGAAACGGCTCTGAACCGAACTGAGACAGTGCATAATCATATTAAAATGGCTCTTAACCATAGTTTATGACTCTGAATCAACTCATCACTACAGCTTCGAATAGTCTTATATTGAGATGGTTTTAAACGGAATCATACTGAATCGATGGCTGCTTTTAATATAACTCATCGTTTCATAGATCGTATATCTGATGAAAGCAAAAAGTTTTCCTTCAGCTTTAGAATCAGAGCTGTGTTGAGTTCATGCTAATAAAAGAGATGAGTAATGAAGATTAAAAAACCCCAGGCTTTAAACGGTCAGCCATTTTGCTCCGGCGTTCCTGTGCGCAGTAATTAAACGGCACTCTCGCCGCCTCACATGTAAAAAACAAAAAGACTCATTAGTGCGAGGCCTAAATGACGAGCTCTTTTAAAGCATGCACAAACCGAGAGGGAAAATAAAAGCCCTTTTTTGCATATGCATTAGCTCTAAATTGGACACAGGCCTTGGGACAAATATTTCTGTCCTCAGATCTCGGTGTGGAGAGCACTCAGGACTTCACGTCGGTGAATAATTAGCGCTAAAAGAGTGTTAAGGAGCAGAGACTCAATCGAGAGGCGATTCACATTTGAACTGCACTCAAGAAGTTTCTCAGCCTTCCTCAAGATGTTGGCTTTTATTCACACTATGCCGCGCGTGCGTGCGTGTGTGTGTGTGTGTGTGTGTGTGTGTGTGTTACTATTCAGAGTGAAAAGCTCTTTCTCACATGATGCTAGCTCGATGCTGTGCAGCCAGTGGAAAGTAGCTGCAAACCACCATTGAGCGTCAGCTCTCTGAGGACTCTTTATGTGTGTGAGTGTGTGAGAGTGTGTGTGAGTGTCTCACATCCTGTGGAGGGCCCTGAGGCTGCTTTGCAGGGTGTGTGTGTGTGTGTGTGTGTGTGTGTGTGTGGGTGGGTGGGGGGGGGGGGGGGGGGGGGGGGGGGGGGGGGGGGG
>JAQQZX010000014.1:16872232-16882901 GCA_030068355.1 Notoglanidium maculatum | reverse complement strand
CCCCCCCCCCCCCCCCCCCCCCCCCCCCCCCCCCCCCCCCCACACACACACACACACACACACACACACACATATATGCTTTAACCCCTCGGCCAAAAAAGCATCATGTACGAAAACTAGAACACTAAGCAGAAGGTCACGAGGTGTATTTAGCTCTCTCTGTCTGTTCCCCTGCTCCAGTTCCCTGTCTTTCTTTCTCTGTATTTATTCTTCTCTTTCCCTTTTCTCTCTCTCTCTTTATGACTCTCTCCCCTTGCTTTGCATTCTTCTCTCTCTCTCTCTCTCTCTCTCTCTCTCTCTCTCCAAGGAGAAAGGCTTTGTCCCAAACCACACACTCCTGCACTAAACAGTATGTAAAAATCCCTACAAGCTGTTTACAAGCTTCCAAGCTGTTCTTGACTCTTTTGATTTGCGACACAACCAAGTAAAAGGCAAGTAGGCCACATGCCACACTGTGTGGTTACCCATAAGTCCACAGGGATTTCCCATCATGCAACACTTCATCTAATAATACAAATAAGATCATTAAATGTGCTAAAACACACACACACACACACACACACACACACACACTTTGATGACTTTGTTCTCTATTAGTGTTGAAAGTAGAAACATGTTTTGCTAAAGCTAATGAATGCTAATGAAGCAAATTCAAACAGTAGCTAATATTAATTCCTTTAGTTTCATCTTAACCATACTCAAACACACACACACACGAACACACTTTGATCCCTGTCTTCTCTATTAGTGCTGAAAGTAGAAACATGTTTTGCAAATTGTTGCGAATGCTAATGAAGCACATTTCAATACGCCGTCATGCTCAGCTAGCGCGCTTCATTTGCAAGGCAAAACCAGAGTTTTAAAATCTTTTTGGCCCGAAGCAGCACCATCTGCTCCGAAAATAAACAAATCTGTGTCTTCATCGAGGACGGGCTCTTATTCTTTACAACACCGAGATGCTGAAATTAAATTATCACCATTATTATTCTCCTCGAGGACCGCGCTCCTGCTGTTAGCCTCCTGTAGCGTTCAGCACTTAGCCGTGCTGCGTTCACAGCCCCGGGTGTACCTTTACGACTCACAGCAAAACTATTTGTAGTTTGGAACGTTACGGATCGAAACGGACTCACAAGTAAGAGTTGCTAAAAACAAGACAGTCATTTGTAACAGCTAGCTTTAATGTACGATTATAGAGCTAGCATGAATATCTTACTAGCTAATCAGCTAATTATCATATAACTTGTTAAAGAAGATAAAAGGGTCACTACGTGAAGAATACCACACAACAGACCATGCTGTTATACAACACGTAAACAACACCACGTCAGTTCAGTCACAAACTCTACTTGGTGTTTCCACTAGAACGTTGTCCAGTTAAAGTTTCTTGTGTTCTTTATTAGCGCCGCAGCCATTTTACAGCTCCATCACAAACTTCTTTGTGTACTTAGTTGTACTAGAATGTTCCGGGTCTGGATGATCATGAAAAGATTTCATATGTTTGCAAGTTACTGCTGATGAATCTGAGTCCAAGTCAACTTGGGAGTCATAAAGAATAAAGTTGTAAGTCAAGTCTTGAGTTCATTTTTAGTGTGACTCGGACTTTTAGTGTGTCACAAACTCGAGTGCGCTTCTCTGGCTAGAACACTAAGTACCGATGAAGTCTAACTTTTGGAACAATGCTCTTAAATTTCCAATGTTCTAGTAAGAGCACTAAGTTGTACCTAGCTGAAGCACCCAGTGATATTCCTCTGCATTCACACCGAGATCAGTTTGCGTTTCTAATCTTTTTTTCAGAAATGTATAAAGTTATTATCGCGTCTCGCAGCGGTTCTTCCTCAGTGTGACTTTCACACTCTAAAATGACACCTGATGTAACGACACGTCCTGACGCTTCCTCCTTTAATTAAATCAAAATTGAATTCAATTAAAATTTAATTAAAGGGTTTTTCACATTGGGAGGCAAGAAACTTCGGGTTCACGGCTGAGCACTGGTTTTACACATGTTCTGGAGTACAAAGTAATTGCACCCCTATCCCCTCCCCCCTCTCTTTAATATTAACTTTAATTAGCATGAACGAGTCCAGATCAAAGCCTCAGATCAAAGAAACATTATATATATATATATACATATATAATCTCACTGTATTTAAAGCTAAAATAATAACTTTCTCAAAAGCATGTTTAGCCCCTGATTACATTGTTGCTGATCTGCCAAATCAACACACCATCACAATGCCACACGACGCTGCTAAACCACCACAACTTTGGACCAATCATGACTGATATGCAAATAGCAGTATAATATAATAGTGATATTAGGGATGTCAGGAGAATGTGGGCCCTGTTCTAGTAGATGATCTACCAGGATCCATCATCTCTGGAGAATTATATTTAAAAAATTGCTATTCTACATAAATTAAAATTGCACTAATTGTTTAAAACTAAAGTGTGTGTGTGTGTGTGTGTGTGTGTGTGTGTGTGTGTGTGTGCTGAGAGTTGCAGGAAGTTACAATAGCTCTGTAAGACTAATTGTCTACACAAGCCAGGCTATGACCTTGGCCAACATTCATTTTCCTCTGTGTGTGTGCATGTGTCTGTGTGTTTGTGTGTGCGTGTGCGTGTGCGTGTGCGCGCATGTGTGTGTTTTGCTCTGAAGGTCAAGCGAACATGTAGCAGCTTGCTAACAAATGATGTGGGTAGGAAACGTGTGTGTGTGTGTGTGTGTGTGTGTGTGTGTATGTGTGGGTGTGTGTGTGTGTGTGGGACAACAGAGCACTACACAGTGAACTGGATCGATCGGCTATAAAACACATACTATTCACCTTAAATTAATAAATAATGCAGTTTTTTAAATTTTCACTCACTGATGTATGCTATACGTTCAGCATTGCTCTATGACATGGCTATAAAGGTGTACCCTGAATCGGCGGGGGTCACTACATGAACATTACATTAGCTTGGCATTAGCATAACGTTCCATCAAGTTTAGCATTCTAATATCTAATGTCTAAAACATCTCCTCAGCACCCCTACTGGTGTAGACTGGACCTGCAGGTGATATTACTCTCCACCTGTTTTACTATATTATTTTATGTACTACTTAGTGTTATACAGCTAATCACAAAGCCAGCTAGCGATATTTAACATCCAAGGCTACATACAAATATGGGGTCAAAACATATTTCATACACTCACTATTAAAGAGACATTTCCTGTCAGCTGTGACCAACTGCACAATTGGTTGAAACATCAAAAGTTGTGTTAGCAGTGGATGCTAAGCATAATAACTGTAACTTCAGTTGTTCTGATTTGTTTTAGTAATTTACCAACACATCTGAGGTAAATGTGGATAAATCTAGATAAATTGTTAGGCTGAGTCTAACTAGCTTATGCTTAATGTAAGCAACAGTGTTATGATTTTTATTCACTTGAATTTTGGTTAGCGATTCATGCTAAATGTAATTACAGTGTAATTTTTGTTCTTCTGAGTCTTTGCTTGTTAATTTAACAATATTTCTGAGGTAAATGTTGATGTTCTAGATGATTCTGTCACATTCACTCTCACTGCATTTGTATAAAAGACTTAACAGCTACTTGCTAGTTACAACATTAGCCAGCCATTATCACAGCTTTGTGCATATATTATTAGTTGCTTAGCAACAATGTGGAAATGATTTCCATTAGTCACATTCACATAGATATTAGCAAGTTAGCTAGATATGTGTTTAGCTAACATACACAGTTGCTTGGTGTTACAGTTGCTAGCTTATTTATTAGCAAGCTAACAAATTAATAATTAACTTTAGTGTATAATTGGCTGAAAAATGTGTCAATGTTTACACTGTTACAGTTTTCCAGTGGATTTTAAATGCTAATGTGTTTCTAATGATTTGTAATAGTAGTTTAATAAAACGTTTGGTTTCTAATTGATCTTATTTTATTGTTTCGCTAATCAACAACAACATGCACGAAGGTCCTGTTTGGTGGTATTTAACATTAGAGATTAACATTAGAGGATTCTTTCACTCTGTAATGCTTTTCGTTGTCTAATCACTGCTATTATTTTAGCAGAAATGGTTATTCAAGTAAAAATCCGGAATAAATGTAAAAATTAAAATATATACATCACTTCTCAGCATCTGCTATTCCAAAACAACGGCTGCTTTATTTCCATAAAACGCATCGCTGATGTTTATAATAATTACACTAACATCATTAAGTCAGAGTCTGTAAATGTTCTGCATTTGAAATATATAAACTTGCACTGCTTTAATAACAGCACAGGAAAGAAATGAAATAATTCTGCATAAAGCCTGAAAATGGATTCAGGACATTTCAGAGGTCACAGAGTTCATCTTCAGCAATTTCTATAAGAAACACCATGGGGAAATTAACACACTACATTTACACTTACAGTCAAAGTGTCCAAAGTCAAAGTGCACCAGCACAAACTGTTTTTATTTCATCTGTTATCCAACAATAACTCAGTAATGTTACTCAGATGATCAACACGGAGGAAACAGCCGTAGAGCCGTGTATCAGACCTCACACTGGGAGATAATAATTATAAACATTCACCACACTGGAACCAGGAACATCATACAGCTCACTTCAGTTAGCTTCACTTAGCGTCACGTACCTTCGGTTAGCTTCGGTTAACTTCGGTTAGCTTCACGCAGCTTCGGTTAGCTTCGGTTAACTTCGGTTAGCTTCACTTAGCTTTGGTTAGCTTCACTTAGCTTCACTTAGCTTCGGTTAGCTTCACTTAGCTTCACTTAGCTTCGGTTAGCTTCGGTTAACTTCGGTTAGCTTCACTTAGCTTCGGTTAGCTTCAGTTAGCTTCACTTAGCTTCGGTTAGCTTCACTTAGCTTCGGTTAGCTTCACTTAGCTTCACTTAGCTTCACTTAGCTTCGGTTAGCTTCACTTAGCTTCGGTTAGCTTCGGTTAGCTTCGTTCATA
This sequence comes from Notoglanidium maculatum, assembly GCA_030068355.1. NCBI lineage: Eukaryota > Metazoa > Chordata > Actinopteri > Siluriformes > Auchenoglanididae > Notoglanidium > Notoglanidium maculatum. The sequence goes on along the minus strand of JAQQZX010000014.1, from coordinate 16,877,941 downwards.
AGAGAGCTGTTAAATTCACTAACTGCTAAACGCTAACTGACTGGGAGTTAAAAAGTTGTCAAATTTTCTATTTGTTACATTATATTTGCTAAATCTATTTAAATTATATTTGCTAAATATTTTTTATTAGCTAATGTTTCACATTTTCTATTTGTTCAATTAGATTTGTTGAAGCTTCTGTATGTTGAATTCAATGTATTGAATTCTGTTTGCTGAATATTGTTAACTGAATTGTTTGTTAAAGCTTCTTTTATTGAATTCTATTTATCAAATTATATTTTTTTAATTCTATTTGTTCAGTTCTGTTTGTGTAATATTGTTTGTTGCATTCTGTTTTTAAAGCTTCTATTTGTTAAGTTCTGTTTTTTATATTTTCTATTTGTTAAGAAATATTGTTCTATTTGTTTTATCGTTAATGTTTGTATTTCTTTTATTCAAATGATTTTGTACTTATGCATGAACACTGGCACACTGCGCTCTGATGTTATTGTGTAACTTTCTGTCTTTGTTTTGTGTGAGGTTTTCAGAGATCGAATCCCTCTGAAAACGTTTCTCACCTTTACACTCTGTGTCTGTTCTTAAAGGTTCATATTTGAACCCTCCAGGAATGCTTCCCTATCAGAAAGGGTTTATTTTAAGGAAGCTAATTGTCCTTAATCATCCAAAGAACCCTTTATATATTAACTGGGTAAGTGTGCAGAACAAACTACATAGTACTGCTCATTATTTTCTTCTTAATATCCAGAACCTATTAGGAGTTTAATGTTTAACTTCTTGGTAGCTGGCACAGTCTCAGAAAAAAAGAGTTCCTTAAGGGTTCTACTTGGAACCCTCTCTGATAGGACATTAATAATACGCTATTAAACACATAAAACCTTCCAGCTTTAACTTTACTGCATTACTCATTCCTTTGTGAATTGACTCACAGCATGCAGTGCATTATGGGTAATGTTTTTAAATCGAGAGAGAGAGAGAGATTTATCTTTCTCTTCCTCACACACCTCTCAAAGTAAAGTGATAATATCCATGTGAGCACACGCCTGTGTTAATTAAGGTGAACACACATGAAGCGCTGATGTGTGTGTGTGTTTTGGAGATGAATCTCCAGAGGAGGAGGAGGAGGAGTGTGTGATGTTCCACTCTTTCTCTGTGACAGAGCCTCGATGCTCGTTAAACCTTTTCTTTATCTCTTAACAATCGCTCTAATTATGTTCATTGAAGGGGGCCAATTAGCGCAGGGCCGTGTGCGCCCGAGGCCGCGCGCCTCCACACCAACGTGCAATTAACGCCGCCAAAATTTATTTAGAGACACTTCTCGCCTTTTGACTCCCTCCAATTATCGCTAATCAATGCTGCCGAGAGACGACGGGTCGCCGTAATTCATCAGGAGAGAGAAAAAATTTACACACACACACACACACACACACACACACACACACACACACACAAAACAAGCCCTTGCTGAATCTGAAGGGTAAAAATGTCAGACACAACAACATTACAAGCAGAGAGAGAGAGAAATAAAGCTCACATTAAGCACATTAACAGAGAAAGAGACAGAGACACAAAGATAAAGAGAAAAAGTAGACAAAGACAAATAGAAATAGAGAGAGACACACAGATAGAGAGAGAGACAGATAGATAGACAGAGAAAGTGAGAGAGACACCGATAGGCAGAAAGAAAAACACACAGAGAGACAGAGAAACACATAGAGAGACACACAGATAGAGACACACACAGATAGAGACACACAGATAGATAGAGACACAGCGCTAGAGACACACAGATAGAGAGACACACAGATAGAGAGAGACACACAGATAGAGAGAGACACACAGATAGAGACACAGATAGAGACACAGACAGATAAAGATAGACACAGATAGAGACACACATAGATAGAGACACACAGATAGAGAGACACATATAGAAAGAGACACACAGATAGAGACACAAAGATAGAGAGAGACACACAGATAGAGACACACACACAGATAGTGACCAACAGATAAGAACTCACACACATAAAGAGAGACACACAGATAGAGACACACAGATAGAGACACACACAGATAGAGAGAGACACACACAGATAAAAACACACACAGACAGAGACACACAGACAGAGACACACAGATTGAGAGAGACACACACAGATGGGGAGACACACAGATGGAGACACAAACAGATGGAGACACACAGATAGAGACACACACAGATGGAGACACACAGATAGAGACACACACAGATGGAGACACAGATGGAGACACACACAAATAGAGACACACACAGATAAACACGCACACAGATAGAGACACACACAGATAAACACACAGACAGATAGAGAGAGAGACACAGATAGAGACACACACAGATCGAGAGACACACAGATAGAGAAACACACACACAGATAGAGAGAGTCACACAGATAAGTTGAGAGACACAGATAGAAAGAGACACACAGATAGACACATACAGATAGAGAGAGAGAGACACATATATAGAGAGAGACACAGATAGAGACACACAAATAGAGAGTGACACACAGATAGAGACACATAGATAGAGAGAGACACAGACATATAGAGAGAGAGACACAGATAGAGACACACAGATAGAGAGAGATACACAGATAGAGACAGATAAGTTGAGAGAGACAAGCAGATAGGCAAAGAGAGACACAGATGGAGAGAGACACACAGACACATGAAGACAGACAGAGAGACACAGAGATGCACAGGGATGGATATGTCTAAATGTTTGTGGCTGAATCTCAGATGTTCTATTGGACACTAATAAGTGCCCTAGGTGTAGTCACTGTGGTATGCCCTATGTAGTGAGCATCTGTAGTGAATAACTGGAATTTAACTTGAACATGGTGGATTTAATTTAGAATAAGTTGAGCTAATTGTAAACTCAGGGACAACAAACTTTATTGTAAATAAGAAAATAAACCTGAAACTTTAATTCTTATGTTAAAATTTTACCGTTACTCATAAATCTGACAGAAAAATTAGATTATAAAAGAGAGACGACCCTCACTGTGCTGTAATGTTCGGTAGATTGCCCTCTCTAACCACAGACGTTATTATTATCAGGACAATTTTGACCAATCAATGAGCTGCACTGTTTAAAACTCTGCCCACATGCCCATATTTGGGTTTCCTTGATAACTGAATTCAGTACTTAGTTACAGTACGATGCATAGAATTAATCACAAAATGTAGGAGAGGATTATTTATCCATGATTATTTATTCACATTAACAAATACAAACACACAAAGATAGAATTACATGTGTGTGTGTGTGTGTGTGTGTGTGTGAGGGAGAGGAAGAGAGAAAATGGCGTTTAGTATTAATGCGTGTTTAACACCCGACTATCAGCGCTCACAACACCACATCTGTTTGTTTGAGTTCCACTTCAGTAATTAGCTAATTAGCCCGCTAAATTAGGAGCGACGCTGAAAGTGTACACTTCGCCTTGTGACACACACACACACACACACACCTCACTTCACTATGAGAGAACATACGTTCCTCAAAAAAAAAAGCTATCTTTTTTTACCTTATACACCACAACATACTCTCTACTGCATTTATAATGCTAATGGATAATATTTAAGCATAAATAAACTATATAATTTAGACAAAAATATATATAGGCATCTTTTATTTTCTGTACACAACATTATACTCAGAATTAGATGTGCATTGGTAAAAGAAAAAATTCAAAAAAGAATAAGGTAATAGAATGTAAATGTTTAATAAGCCTCATGCATTAGCAGCTAGCAAGATTTAAAAGCTTTAATAAACCACCTTAAAGGCTTTGTAACTTGACTACCAAGCTAGCTCAGCTAACTAGCTACTGTCTACCAGCTACAGTTTCCAGATATGTAGTTTAGCATGTTTGGTAAGTGACTAAAAATGCCAGATTGATTTTTATTTCTTATTTTATTTTAATTTCTTGCTAAAGCTCTTCTTATCTTGCTATTAAATAAGGTAGCTAAATATGAATGGCTAGCTAACTCAGCTATGTAGCGACCAACATATCTATCTAGTCAGCAGATTGCTGACTGCAGCTAAACAAAAGCCACAAAATTTGTACATGTCGATTAAATAATGAATAAATTAATGATTCAGTAAGATCAGCAGCTATAATATCGCTTTAAAAAAAATTGAATGTAGTTTCTACTAATGAAACCCCGCCTCTAACAAACGCAACAGGGAAGAGTACACCTTGTTTACTGAGTTAGCTCATTTAGCTGGTAGGCTAGTCAATGTATCTTTAGCAGGTGTATCATTAAACATTTTCTTTTAGCTAGTAGCAATGTAGATGGAAGGGCTGCTCCAAAAAACACATGATCTGGAACATCTCCTGTAATCATAAGTAAGAAATACTTAGGGATTGTATAAACACTGTTTACCATTTTAGAGAAAAACTGTAGCTAGCAACACGGCTATAAAAATGTTCAAATAAAGACTAAATCACAGAATCATAGTCGTATATCATACATTTAATTTTCTTGAAAAATTGTTTATCTAGCACCATGGCTATTTTTATATACATAAACACCACATCACAGGATCACAGGCTCTGTTTAACCTTCAATAGAATATCTGAAGCTAGCAATAAGGCTAGTTTTATTACTAAACTTCAAGATTTAAATCACACATTGCTTGACTTTCAGGACATCTATGGGTAGCAACGCGTCAACTTTTGCGCATTAATCTAAATATCAGGATCAGTAGGCTAAGGCTTGACTTTTCAGAGAACTTTGTAATTAGCAAAGCTGATAATTTTATGAATAAACATGAAACACTGGGCTTATGCAGGGTGTTTAAAATTCTAAAGTCGTACTGAATTTTCTTGAAGAATTATTTTGGCAAGGGTTAATAATGTGGCTAGATTTACAAATAAACCTGAAATAAATATACAAATCAGTTTTAACTTTCCAGGAAAACTACTGTACCTATAAATGTGGCTAAATTTACAGCTAAATATTGGAATCAGGTACTTTTTGAGAAATATTTTAGCTAGCAGTAAGATTTATATGTAAACTGAAGCAAATGTTCCAATTTGATCTTTTTGCCAAGAGACTGTTTATGTGTAAATGTTATAACTGAGACAAGGAAAAAGTTAAACTGGTGGTTATAGACGTTCATTATTTGTTAGCTAGTGTCGTAGCACCAGTGCCAAAATAAAAAAAGACAAAACAAAACACATTCTAGCTAATCGATTTGATACATTTAGAGGGAAGAACGACATTGTGGATGTTTTATTTTTAGCTGAACTGCTTTTTTAACAAAGGAACATGACGTCCCAGACACATGTAGAGAGAAAAATCTGAGCTAAACTGGTGGAGTGTGTAGCGCTCAGTATGTGGTGTATAAACCCAGAACCTCTTCTCTGTGCTCTGATATTCCGTTTAAATATTTACGTGTAATAAAAAGTGATTTTTCGCCTGCACTTTCCAACAGAACGGTTTGACCTTGAGCCTGTGAATAATTTTAAATAAAGCGGCAGGACGTGAACACACTTCACCATGATTCAATCATCGGGAAATATCATCCATCATGTCAGGAAGGGACACACACGCGCACACACTCACACACACACACACAAACACATACACACAGACTATACTCTCAAAATATGCAGTCATTATGAGGCAATATCAGGAGCATCCATTACCGCAAACACATTGCAT
>JAQQZX010000014.1:16799273-16810758 GCA_030068355.1 Notoglanidium maculatum | reverse complement strand
GTGTTTACAGCCAGAACTACATTTCAGCGTGACATGTTGTAGTTGCATCAGACTGTCAGACGGTGGCGCTGCACTTAGCGCCGCTCCTCACTCGAACCGAACAGAAATGCGCTTCAGTTTAAGATCAGAACCAACAAAGCTTTTGTGCAACTTTTACTTAACTTCTGAAAGTGTGTAGGAGCGTCTTGGGTCTGAATAGCGATGTCTACACTTCCAGCATTAACTCCTCACTGAACTCTACTCTGTTATTAGAGCATGATGCTGTAGTGCACATTTCACAGCTTGAGGTAGCAAAGCACTAGCATTGATTCATGAGAATTATATTAGAAGCCTTCTATATAGAAATAATCCAGTCTGTCCAATATTGATTCTGTATTCTTAGTGAAAATAACCGAACAAACAGGTTTACAGTCTAATCACTTAATCCGCCTCGTTACTTCACAGGTTATGAATAATCCACATTATCCTCAGCTCATCCTCATTATAAGACTTCAGTCTTTAACAGTGAGATATAAACACCTCCCGGGAGTGACCTCAGAGGTTCGTGATTGCGTTGCACTCGAGCCTCTCGTCACATCCTGCGTCTCAGTCAGAGCAGAATTAAGCAGCTATGAAGTGGGACAGAGGCGAGGCATTAATCACGGCTAAAGGTCGGCGGGAGAAGCCAGTTTACAAAAGACCCAGGCTGGAGCTGAGAGAGATGAGAAGCTCGTACGTGTCTCACCTCTCCACGCGCTGCTCGCCACGCACCTGCGGATTCAGCACGCAGCTTCTCGTGCATCCTCCTGCCGGGGCTCTCACCCCTGCCTCCGAAAATATGAAAATATCACTTGAAAATATGTTCATTACCGCAGTTCAGACCAACCATGTGTTACTCAGTTACACTGCTGAGATGTTTTTAGTTTTTTGCAATTTTTCAAACTGATCACACAAACAAAAAGTCAATAACATGCAAAACTAAACCATAAATATGAACTGAGATGTCACATCGTCCTGACATAGAATCTCCGATTATTATTATTTATAGTTAGTTTTTTTTCGGATATTGGAACAAAAGTACTATTTGAAAAGATAAAAATGTTTCATATAAAGACCTGATTATAATGTTTAGGACTGATTTTTGTTATGTATACTGTTTATTATATTTATTATATTTGTAGTATAAGTGCTTTTTGTGTGAAAGATGCAGAGTTGTTAGCAATGCATTTTTTAATAAAATTTTTATAGCTTTAAAAAAATCATTATAGCTTAGTATTATTATAGTACTATATTAGTAGTAAATTAGATACTCAAATATCAGCATCATTTTAATATCAGAAATGAAAATGTATCTCTAGTATTTATGTTTTGTAATTACCTACCACTTTTAATACGTTTATTAGTGCGGGTCAAAAGACTTCCAGTAGGGGATGATGATGTATGTGTCATGTATAAATGAAATATTTTGTAAAGATTTTTTTAAATGAACACATAAACAAACAAACATTGAGTCGATACCCTGAGTCCAGCGTTATATACGATATATATCAAGTTTTAAAAGCAGCTAGTAGACAGATATTTTGGCTGAAACTCTAGCTGCCTCTGCCAGGAGGTTAATACTTGACCATATGTGTATCTTTGTACTATTTAAGACATTGTGTATGTGTAAAATGGTTTCTAACACAATAAATACGCAATAATGTAAATACAGTAAATATATTTAATATATAATGTTTATATATATTTAAAAACTTGTTTATAAAAACTACACAGCACTTACTACATGTTATTCATTATATATATTATTTTGATCTTTAAACTTGTTCGTTATGACTCCGCCCAGCTAGGCCCCGCCTCTCAAATAAAGATTTAAAAATATCATTAAAAATGATATTGTATAAAGCAAAATATATATAAATTTCAGCATATATACATATATATTCATTGCCTCTCCCACTGTCCCCTAGAAGTAAAAGTTTGTACACCCCAACCTAAACACACAGGCAGATTTCCATTTATAACTTGGGCAGGATCATCTCTGAACCCTCCCAGTGAATAGTGTAGATAAACTCCCTCACGCTTCAATCACCATCCTGTCTTTATTACTCAGACGCAAGGACGACTTTCTCTTTACGAGTGTGTCCTCACATTACCCGAGTCTAACGCGATGAGACGCTTCCTTATAACGAGCTAAAGAGCTTCATCCTGCTCTCCGACGTAATTACAGCTCTCTCTGCCTGTTTAACAGATCACAGCGCTTTAGGAGCTGATCAGAACCACACCATGTGTGAAAGAGGAAAGGAAAATAGAAAGAGATTAAACACACACACACACACACACACACACACACACACACACACACAGCACTGCTAAACACTAAACTAGCTGTCTGGGTTCAGATGCCATGAAAGAACTGCAGATGAATCTGCACACTGTGAATAAGAGTTAAGGATGTGCTTATATACTGCACTTATAATCTACATCACAGGATGTATATGTATATGAACTTGATTGCATGAGTGTTTAGAAACTCCAGTGATCATCAGAAGTGGCTAGTCAAATAATTACTGTAGTTTCTACTACGACAGGCTTGACGATGATGTTTGTGAACGAGTCTGTAATCACTTTCTAATCATCATTACCATACAAATGATCGGTGCGATTCGGCACTGCGGTGTATTTCAGTGACGGCTGCTGCTTGGTAAAACAGAGGGAGCACGGGTGTGTGTTACAGAAGTATGACCCTGACCCTGTGTCTATATATCTGTGTGTGTTCTGTTTGATCTTTTGGTCTGGCTGGCTGTTTAACTCAAATTAATTCATGCGTTTCCAAAATCAGGTCAACAAAATTAGCAGTGTCTGCCATGTCATGCTAAAAAGTAGCTTCGCTACAACCTAGCTAGCTAAATCTTTAATGATAAAGGTAGTGATTGCTATAGCTAGACCTATAAATAAGCCAAAAACTGGACTGATCTCCTGTTTGACCCTCAGTCTCTCCTCATTAGTGCATCAGAAGGCTTTTCCAAAATCAGGTAGACACTGCAGTTAGCTCGAACAAGAAATAAAACAAGGGATAAATAGGAATATATTTGTAAATTCAAATGTTTCAAATTTATATCCAGACTTTATAAATTTCTGTAAAGCTGCGCCATCAGTCAGCACACTGTTATGTCCATCTGTGCTACTGAACGAGATATGCTACTCAGTGGTTGTGTGTTAGGGTTAAGGTTCAGGTTTTAGGGTAAAATTTAAGCTTTAAATCTATGTTAGGTTTTGGCTAAAGGCTACGGCTAAGCTCCAGTATCTGTAGCATTTTCCTTCAAGCTGCACAAAGAATCAGAACACCAGCAGAGCTACAGCTGAGCAGAGCTACTCTGTCCTCCAGAGTAAAACACTGCGTGTACATTAGCTACTAGCGTCCATTTCATCGGTCTTAACACCACGAGTCATCTCACAGATATGTTTCTGTTGTCGGTGATGCAGATGATTCATGCAGACATGTATCAGTGTGCGCATGCGTGACGTTTCAGAGGACAGACGTGTTCACGTTACAGTTGGATACAGCACACTGTAATTATGAATGTGAAGCGTAAAGACAGGCAAATCCCATCTGAGCAAAAAATCAGAACTAAACAACGAGGCTTGAGATGTGAGCACAGCCACTGAGATGTTTTTTCTGTGTAAAACTCTCTGCACTCCATGCACTCACAGAGACACACGTATTAAATGATGTGTTAAGAGCCTGTTGTCTAATTAGTGTTAATCTTTCCTCCAATTAAAACACAGTATAATTGAATCTGCCATAGACACCAAGTGGAGCTGAGAGTCTGAGTGTGTAGTAGCGCTTTATCAGGGCTTCAGAGGAGATCTGCACACAGGCTGCTCTCTTCACCAGAAAATATTTGATTTTTGATCATTTGATTTGCTAAAATATTGAACTCCATCAAGAGTGATGAACAGCACAGACATATTTAATATAGAAACATTGTGCTGATGCCTGTTGCGTTTCCTTTTTTCACTGTCAGTTAAAATTCTGTTTTAGACCAGTTTAGTCCCGTAGTAGCCGGATGTCCCATACATTAGATTAAATTGGTTTGTCCCACACTGGACCTCCCTTGGCCCGTATATTGACTGCTTCTCTGCTCTGTAATCACCAGACGGCACTTTTACAGATCCTAGATCGGATACGATAGCAGTAGCAGATCATGTGCTCAGATGCACTCAAATTCTTCGAACAGAGGCGAATGTTCCAGGTGAACGAAAAATGTTTGAATGTTTGTCTCTCTTTGCTAATTTGAACGCACCTCTGATCACGCAACAGGTCAGACCTGTCATCCGCTCACAGGCCATCTCATCTGCATCAGTTGTAAATATAGCGTAAATGCACCAGTTCCTGCAAAAAACAAAAGTGTTGGTAATGTCTGGCGTTGTTCAGTCAATTTGGCATGTGCAAGTAAGGAAAGACTTTGCAGCTCGAACAAACGAGGGGAAGAAGGAGACGTGGGTTAAGCCCGGCTGCAGTGACTCGATTAAAGCCTTCTGCACTTTATGCCTTCGGGAATTCTCAAGTGGCCGTGGGGGTGAGAATCACCTGACTCAGCACAGGTCTACAGAAATGCACAAGAAGGTCACACCAGCTAAAGGTACAAGCAGTATCGGTGCATTCTTCATGATGTGTGCACCATACCGTTAAACACGGACTCAGACACAGCAGCACCAACCGTCTTCTTAGCGCTGATTTGTTTCATGACACTTACATTCTGAAGAAGGTGCATTTAGGGTGCACTGGCTGTGCAAAAGGACAAACGCAAGTAAAGAGCAGCAAAAAACTCCATGGAAAAAGTAGACTCGGTGAGTCGTAGCCTGCTCTTCCTCTTTTGCATTTAAAATGTTTTTTTGTTTGTTTGTTTCTTTGTTTGTATTGCTGTAAAGATCCACATTGTGAATTGTTTGGTCATTGTTTTGAGATTTATTCACATTAGCTTGCATAATGACAGTTTTATAACCTATAGACTAAAAAGAATCTACACATTTTTAACCTTTCCAGTAGAATAAGAGACTGAATAAACACTGGGAATTCCCACAGCACCGCACCCACACCGCCATGGCGCCAAGCACCAGGCAAAACCTTGTCCTTTATTTGAGAAAGTTGGCACCGCTAGTGAGATGGGTAAAGGGGGCGGAGCTTCCAGGATCCCAGGTAATATCCGGGAGTTTAAAATGTCAGTCACTCCAGATTCATGTGTCGACTGGATCATCTGCTCCTTTTATTGGGAAACTACAAGACTGCTCTTTTTCTGTACTAACATATGATGACATTAAAATACACAAAATGTGTGAGGTTTAAATTATAAATCCATTCCAGCTTTAACTGATCTTCTAACAGAGAGAGAATCCTGACTCGCAGCATTACAGCTCTGATCTGTTCACACTGAGAGCTGCTTTTTCCTCTTATTTGGCTCTTACTCACTCAAATCCCTTCACACACACACACGCACGCACACACACACACACACACACACACACACACACACCCTGCTGAGAGTGGAAGCACTGCTGTTACATCTCAGTCTGTTTGTAATGTGGAAAAGAGCAACACTCTTTATTTATTCATCCCTCTGAACACGCCTGTTTCCATTTATTCTCACTGTGAAGACAACAGCATCATATTGATCCTGCTGTCTCAGTCTCACAGAACTGACAGACAAAGAGAGAGAGAGAGAGAGGCAGAGAGACAGGGAGAGAGACAGGGAGAGAGAGGCAGAGAGAGAAACAGAGAGAGAGGCAGAGAGAGAGAGAGAGAGAGAGAGAGAGACAGATTTTTTTTTATTTTTAAAAACAGACCTTTATTACACTGAGATGCAAAACATGACAATTACTTTGAGACTTGTAAACCAAAATGAAAGGCCAAGGAAGAAAAAAAAACACATGAAAAAAAGTGGCCATCATGTTACACGCATTACAAAAAGAAAAAGAGAACAAAAAGGTGTAAGGGAAAACAAAGGCTAAATACACTGAAAATGCAGTTCATTGGCAACAACAGAACACAAGACTTGGTAACAACACCACATATCATCAAAAGGTCCTAAGTCCTGCATTAGATTATAGAAGCGATAGTCAATGTAGATTCTAGATTTTACCAAAGCAGAGAACACGTTCACAACATTAGACCCTTGTTGATGTGTAATCATATTTTGTCTGCTAACGTAGATGGCTAGTTTTGCTTGGTCTAACATAAAGTCTAACAATTTACAGACATTTTGATGACGTCGAGTATACGTAAAACCAAAAATGAATACCTTCAAAGAAAAGCACCTGTTAAAACGTCCAAACAAGGACTTGAGTCTTGAACAATACAAAAAAGCAAGGAAAATACTCTCTCTTTGACCACAAAAAGGACAACAGTGATTGACCTCTGGATTTAGAATAGACACGAAGGCGTTAACTGCTATCGTGCCATGTAAAATTCTCCATTGTAGATCTCCCACTCATTTTGCCAGTGGTGGTTTGTAAAGAGCCCTCCATTTAGGTTTCACATTTTGATTCAGTCCTAAGACTGACCACCAAGGCGTGTCAGCCTTACCACTCAAGACTCCTTTATTAAAGATTTTAACACAAGCCTGATACCATAGTTTGCCATTGACGACATTTAAAAACAGGTTCATTGATGTTCCGGGACCCAGCAAGGGACCCGTCCCGTCTTCTAAGTCTGGAGATATTTTTAAATTAGGAAAGGGATCCGCAGCATCAGGAAACATCCTATCTGCACAGTAATGTTCAAACAGTCTTAACTCATCCGGTGAAAACGCTGAGCACCATCCTTCAAGAAAGTGAGTGACAGTTCGAATCGATTTGACTTGAAGGTGATCTGCTACCCTTTTTACATCTTTAAAGTTCGGCCCTGCCAGGTCGAGAACCTTTTTAACAGTCACGATCCCTGCATCAAGGAAAATTTTCAGAAGGCCGGGGAAACCGCAAAATGGCATATCAGGACGTACCTTACATTCCAGAGGCTCCTGTAACAGCCAGTACAGGGAGGTGATGGAGTCATCTCTGCGTGCCTTAAAGAAGGACCACACTCTAAAGAGATTTCTGTAAAAAGCTGGAAGACTGGAAATAAACATATCGCATGACTTCATCAAAAAAAGGGACTTGTCTAGCCCCAGACCTCCATAAGTCCTTAAAATTCTGCAACTCACGGATCTCCAGGCTACATCTGAAGGTCCAGTCAAAAGTCTCTGCATAAACTGTAATCTAAGAGCTGCTGCCCTACTTTGCAGATGAATGAGGCCCTGTCCGCCCTCAGCTTTGGGGAGAAATAGCACCGGTTGCGGGATCCAATGCAGCCTGTCCCAGAAGAAATCTGCCAGTAAGGATTGCAGTTTGCACAACAGGCCCGGTGGAGGGTCAACGCAGGCCAGTCCATGCCAGAAAGATGCCACTATAGTATTGTTAATGACAAGCACACGTCCTCTGTAAAACATTTTTGAGTGTAGAGACTTCCACCTGTTGATTCGAGCCCTGAAATTCTCGACTACTCCTTCCCAGATCCTGCACCTTAAAACCATCCTTTCTCCATTTCAGACCATCTTGGAGGTTAGGCACACCCTCCACCCAGCACCCAAGCAATAGAGCCTCACTTTTTGACCAATTAACCCTTGCTGAAAAGAGGACTTAGAATTTTCTGATTACCCTTGAAGACACCGGAGTGTCACCACTGTCACTGATCAAGAGTATTACGTCATCGGCATATGCTGATAAGCGCATGGGGGTGTGGCAAAGTGGAAAAGACACACCTCGCAGGGCTTGTCTCAACTTATGTAGAAGAGGCTCTATTGCAAGGGCATACAACGTCCCGGACAGGGGGCAACTCTGCCGAACGCCTCTATTAACCCGGAAAGGAGCGCTCAAACCACCATCAGCCTTTAAAATGCTCTCAACATCACAGTACAAAACCCTCAGCTTGTCAATACAGTTTGCGCTAAAACCAAAAGCTGCTAAGACACTCCATAGGTACCAGTGCTCTACCCGGTCAAAAGCTTTTTCTTGGTCCAGGGAGATCAGACCCATGTTAAGATCTAAGATTTTTGAGATGTCTAATACATCTCTAATGAGCAAGATATTGTCAAGAATAACCCTTTTTGGGACACAATACGTTTGATCCGGGTGAATTATATGCGCTAAGACTTTCTTCAACTGGTTAGCAATTGATTTTGATAGCGATTTGTAGTCACTGCACAAAAGCAAACGGCAACTCCTCGGTAAGAGCACCCCCATCAGTCTGTCGTTGAGTACCTCGAGCAAGTCCTCCCCTATTTCAGGCCAGAAGGACTTATAAAACTCGACTGGAATTCCATCCAGTCCAGGAGACTTGCCACACTCCATTTCTTGGAGGGCTTTCTTTTGCTCTCCCATCTCGATCTTTAGCACGATCATGGCCTTAGCCGGAAACTGGGGTAGCCCTCGGAGGATTGCATCGTCATCGTCACCGACTGTTGGGACCCAGTTCACTTTGGTACAGTTTTCGATAAAAATCAGCCTTCACGTTCCTAATTTCAGCTGAGTTTGTCAGCAATTTACCATTTTCAGTACGCAAAGAGTGAACAAGACGCTTCTGACCATTTTTCTTTTCTAAGCTGAAAAAACACATCCATTTGGTCCATGTCACGAAAATGCGACCTGACCAGGGCACCCTGTGGCCTTGTTTCCAAAAAATTAGCTAGCGCGTTTCTTTTAACAGACAGACGCTCAGTGTGGTCCTGGTCCCCAGTGGTATAGGCCAAATTTTGAAGCTCAAGAAGTCCTTCTTCTACAATTTTAATGGATCGGGTTGTGTCTCTAGTGATGTTTTGAGTGTACTGTTTACATAATAACTGGATCTGCACCTTCCCCATGTCCCACCACTGTTGCAAGAACTTAAAACAGTGAAACCTATCAAGTCTGGCCAAAGAGAAAGTATTATTGTAAGCATGAGCCCAGGTATGCTGTCTTTGTGTGCCATGAAAGGCCCTCCATACATCTCACAAATCCAAAGCCTCAGTGCATCGTTTTAGATTCGTGCGCGACGCCCTATGTGGCTCTATGTGGTTTCTGTCTAAGTCCTTTTTGATGCAATTAAAATCGCCCCCCACAACTAGAAACTCATCGGCACTACAACTAAGCAGCATTGTGAGCAGGGTGTTAAAGAAAGATAATCTATCTTTGGCGTTTGTTGGCGCATAAATGCAAACAAAAACAAAAACATGTTTTCCAAAGGTAGTTTTGACTTTCAATAATGCATTTTAGAAGGGGGACTTACTTCCAATTGGGATCTTTTTCATTGGGGATACCAGTTTGCCATAGCGTGCGAACACTCCAGCCAGCTGCTCATCTTTAATAAAAGGCGGAACATTCGACAGCGTGACATTTCTTTGCAGGAGCGGAGAGGGGAAGTACAGGTATGTATGAACCGCCTATCACCACGCCACTTTCAATAAGCTCCTCAACTTTCTCAATGGTATTTAAAAATAGGACAACGGCATTGTTCATTCTTGACGCTGATAAAATACAATTATAACCCACAACTTTATCGATTTCCAAGCAGCATAAAGATTAGAGGCAAAAATAAAAGACACAACACAAATAAAAGGCTTAGAAGAAAAACAAAAAACCTAAGAGGAAAAGAAGTAAGAAGAAAGGGAAAATAATTAAGAAAAAGGGAAAAAAGCAGGAAAACCAAAAACACAGCGACCGCAAACTCTCACACACGCTCAACATGCTCCGCCCACTCACTCCCAGCATGCACTCAGAGAGAGAGAGAGAGAGAGAGAGAGAGAGAGAAAGAGAGAGAGTGAGAGAGGGGCAGTTTCTTCTCTTTATCTCTCTCTAAATGTAATTTACAGTGTGGTGGGTTTATTATTAGTGTGACTGCAGTACAACACTGTAAAACAGCTCAGGCGTGAAAAAGTCACTGTTTAAAGGCTTCATCTGTCTGTCTGTATTTGTCTGTGTCTATATGTCTCTCTGCTGCATGTATGTCTGTCTTTCCCTGTCTTGCCAGTCTGTCACGTGTCTGTCTGCTTTGTACCTGTCTGTCTGTCTGCATGTCTGTTGATCTGGGTTTGTGTGTTTATCTGTCTCTCTGCAAGTGTGTTTGTCTGTCTATAACCTGTCTATAAATCAAAGATGAAAACATTTTCTAATTAATAAATAGTGCAATAATCACACAAATAAACCGACAAACAGACAAACATGTAAATAAATAAATGCTTTTTGTTTTTTATTGCATTAATATTTAATGTTATCTATCGGTTATTTTAATGACAAATTAGAGCAGTAATTTTCCTTCAATATTGAATATTTTTCTGTAGATACTGTACATATCTTGATGAGACCACAGAGAAAAGAGGAATTAATCTATTTAATATTATATAATTATAATTATGCATATTAATAATATTCTGTAAAAGACTCATCTGTCCCACATTAGTGATCTTTATTGGATTATAAACTCATGTACAATCCCAAGAGACATTTGTGTTTTTAGGGATGTGGTTGGATGGAGAGTCAACTGAGAGAGAGAGGGAGGGAGAGAGAGAGAAGGAGAGAGAGAGAGAGCAAGAGAGCGACAGAGAGAGACGGGGTGGAGATGAACGTGTGTCGAATCTGTCCATCATGCCGATGAATGGAGTGGAGATTTAGCAGAGCTTTAAATTTTTCAGCACGTTCAGAGCGCTGACGGCGTATGACTTACACGGGAACGAGGAGAAACGAGGCCAGGAGACTGAAGAATGTGGGAAATGTTCATACATGATGCTTGAGAGCTAGCAGAGAAAACATGTTAACATACGCATACACATAAAACTTTAGCGTGATGTGAAAGTAATTTAGTAGAGGATAGGATTTAAGGATGGATTAGCACGCTACAGTTTCCTCATGCAGATTTATTTATGTAGAAGCTCAGCATTTTAACATCAGAGTGTGCTGCTACGATTAAAAAAATGCAGCAAAAGTTTTTTAACCTCAATAAAAACAATAATGATGATTGACAGATATTTCCTGACCTTGGGGAAGCTCCGCCCCCTTTCCACCATCTCACTTTAGTATTGATTTGGGCAGCGCTCTCGTCTCGACTCCATGTTCCTGCATGAAAGATGAGCTGACACAATGTTCTCACTGTTTATTCGATCTGCTTCTTGTTAACATCAACAAAAAGTGTTTCATATTTCACAAATATGCATCGTTATCCTGCTAGCTGCTAATCATTCATCTGGTAGCACTTGCATGCCCATAAATAATCAGCAGTGACGTCGAGACTGCAAATTAAAAAAACACAGAAATAAATGCTACGGCTGTATGGCGGGGCGACACGACCCAACACTACTAAATAACCAACAGTGCTAAATAACCAACAGTGCTAAATAACCAACAGTGCTAAATAACCAACACTACTAAATAACCAACAGTGCTAAATAACCAACAGTGCTAAATAACCAACAGTGCTAAATAACCAACACTGCTAAATAAC
>JAQQZX010000014.1:16696153-16706288 GCA_030068355.1 Notoglanidium maculatum | reverse complement strand
GTCCTGTATTCTTCTTAGACTGCTCTCTCTCTCTCTCTCTCTTTCTTTTCTCCCCCCTTCCTCTCTCTCTCTCCCTCACTCCCTCTCTCTCTCTCTCTCACTCCCTCTCTCTCTCTCACTCTCTCCCTCTCCCTCGCTTTCTCTCCCCCTCCCCTCTCTCTCTCACTCTCTCCCTCTCTCTCGCTTTCTCTCCCCCTCCCCTCTCTCTCTCACTCTCTCCCTCTCCCTCTCTCTCATCATACAGGCAGGTAGGAAATTAAGGGAAAAAATGAATAAAGGAGAGGAGAAGCGCAGAGAGCATTAACATCCTCTAGTCCTCTGTTCTGTGCAAAACAGCCGTTTTAAAAAATTAAAGGAAACAAAAACTGCAGAAATTGTGTTGGGAAGTTCCCGTGACACATGTGGTGCGACGTTTCAGTTCCCCGCTCACAACCTCAGCTCCTACCTGCAGTTAGTTCCCAGAAAAATTGATAAACAAACCTTCTAACCATGGTTTCATCCTCTCCTTTCAGGTACAATAAAGCTTGTAGGGAAGTTAGATCGTTAGTGCTTCAGCTCAGTGTACGTAGCTAGTACAGTTAGCTTGCTTTGCTAGCTATGTGCACGTAGCACATAAATCACACAAGCACTGCTGAAGTGTAATTACCTTGTTATGTTAGTTATTCTGGGTGTGTTTTATATCACTGACGCTTATTATCGGTAGTGAAACGGTTTTAAATCAGTATTCCGTGTCAGATTAATGTTGATTTGGTAAGTCGGAGTGTAATAATCGGGATCATGCGGAGGTCATGATGACCCATTAGCTGCTACAGCTATCCCCCGTGTACCTTTAATACACCTGATACTCTCCCACTGCCATAATGACATCTCGTCACTAAAGCGCAGTGACCGCAGAACCCATCAGTGTTCCTCTTTAACCTGCGCAGATGGATTTCAGAGCTGATCGATTCCCTACAGCCGCTTTTGTTTCAGCGTTTGTGTCGATTTGCTCTGAGTGATTGTTTCTTTCTCTACAGAGTACAATAGGATGAGCTACATTTCCCACCGAGTGCCACCTGATCTCAGCGTCTGAAGCGCAATATTGCCTTTCAGCTGAATTATTGACCACAGTCCAGTGGCTTTACAGTAACGGACTTGGTGATATTAGATGTGGAAATATGTAAGAGAGAAGCGTTGCAGTGAGGACGCCTGGAACAATAATATATAAACAGAAAATTAGAGTTGTTATTACAGCAGCGTTATCTGGGTTAACATGTTCCTCTTGTGCAGTACAGCACTGTTTGCTGTTAGACAGTATTTACACTTGTGGGGAAAGATCTCCTGCTGTCATGCTGTAGTGCTGCTGATTGCTTTTATATGGCTTTTATTCAAAGCCAAGTCATGCTTATAATAAATATGAAAACATCTGACGTGTGAAATGGCATCAGCATTGTCCTAAATTGTATTATTTCTTATAAAATGCACTTTTCTATAACTAGACCAAAGTTAGCTAAATGGGTTAGCAGTCTAGCCAACCCCAGGATGGAGAGTTCCAGTCTGCTTCCCCGGTCTTTTGCTATTCTTTTACATTTCAGCTACGAGCTTTGTTTTCTTGTCACGTTTAAAAACGTTACTCCAGTCTGGCTAGCATCTTAATTTTCACTCAGCTCTGTTATGCTAGCACTAGAGTTACTTTTGTATGTTTTGTTTAGTTTTGCCACTGTTTCCACATCCTTTCCTGTTCCTCAATCTGGAAAGATCGTCTAGAACTCGTTCAAGCTAATTTGTGATGCTTAGTGAAAAAGAAAAAGTTCATAGCTTTAGGCAGCCCGTGGCTGGGTTTCACGTGTGTAGCAGGTGGCGAGATTCAGAAACAAGTAGCTCAAGCTACTAAATCAGCATGTTGTTTATTTAGGAATCATTATCAGAGTCCCGAGCGGGGGTCAGAACACAGGCAGATAATACAGGAAAACAGGAGAGGGGCAAAATCAGGACGTTCCCAAAGCTTAATGATAAGAGTTTGCAACTAGAGGATTAACAAAAATCTCCTCCTCCTCCATGCAAACACCATCAGGCTTGCAGGTCACATGGTACGTCATGCGTCACAATTTCAAAACACGGATAGTATTTACTCTGTAAATTTTGTAGGCTGCTGAGAATACAGAGACTCTCCACATTTTCCTCATACCCATGTTGCATACCACACTATGGCACAGTGGTAGAGGTGTGTCGAGTGGTGCAGAGCGCAGTGGGAGAGATGGGCGGGGTTAAATTACGCTGACAGGTAATGACACAACCACAGGTAACAAATAAGTTGATTTGAGTCAACAAGCTCACTGCACATAACACTTAACATATAAGTCATGTGCTATCTGTTTCTGTAACCATGGAAACATTTACGTCACAACATGTTTTATTGCCCCCGAGCTCTGACCTGATTGGCCAGATGGTTATTCGGAAACGTGGCGTTCCGACACTTTGCGTTATGAAACCTTTCAGATTCTCTGCGTAATTCTGAGGATAAGAAAGTCCACTAGACGATTGTTAATGTGATGGATGTCGTGTGTTTTCTGCTGTTGAGATGATGTTGTTGATGATGAGCATCAATATGTGCAGCCGCTAATTGCCTCCTTGGGGATAAATAAAAGTTTATTCAGTTCAGTAATGAATCTGAAGAGCTGAAAGCGTTGTGGCTTCATGAGCCTCACAGTGGAATGCTGTTTTGTTCTTATGAGGTTGTTTGTAATAGAAATCGCCTCAGATCAAATCATGTCGCTTTTTTACTTTTTATAACCAGCAGGAAGTTCATATGTTTGGTTTTCTGTGGTTTCCTCTTTCAGTTAGCTCGCTACTCTACAGAGGGCCTGCTGCAGTTAGGACCCCTGGGCTCCACCACCTTTTTACCAGACACTAAATGCCTGATTGACGATGGGCGGAGTCGAACGCCGAGCTTAAAGAAATGTGACACGGTGTCGCGATCCTCACAGAGACTTTGGGATTTCACACAGGTACAGTGAATTAGTTACTGTAGAACTAGGGCAGGGGTAGCTCAGTGGTTAAGACATTGGACTAGTGGTCGTGAGTTCAAATCCCAGCACTGCCCTTGAGCAAGGCCCTTAACCCTCAACTGCTCAGATATATGTAAGTCGCTCTGGATAAGGGCGTCTGCCAAATGACATAAATGTAAATGTAACTGTCGTTAATGTCGTGTTAATGTGCTGCACAGTTAGGTCCAAAGGTGGGTTTAATGTTAAGGGCTACACGATATGGAAAATATATCACTGCAATATTTTTCATTAAAACGTGACACGTATCACAATATTCAGCAGAGTCATATCATGAAGAACTGCGCGTTAAAACATTATTTATTCAACATTTACAAAGTTACAAAGAAAAATGATTTAATAAGGAGTGAAAATAAAACAAATGCAACATTAGATTTGAATATCCAGTACAGCTGATCATATCGACCATATTAAACCCGTGTACCGTCATAGTCATATAGTTACATATCATCCAGTCTTGTGTACTACCAGAAAATATAACAGAGATAGAAATGCTGACAGACAGCAACACAGACAGACAGAAATGCAGAGTGGCAGACAGAGAGACAGAGAGATGTGCAGACAGACAGACAGTGCAGTTAGAGAAGCAGCAGTCAGACCCCGTTGCGGACAAACAGACCAAGACACAGGCAGAAAGAGAGAAAGTCAGAAAGATGCAGACAGACGGACAGACAGAATTTACAGGCAGAAAGACAGACAGAAATTCAGACAGACATAAACAAAGGCAGGAACATGTCTGAAAGACAGAAACAGATCAAATAAAACTCAGATAAATGTTTTGACGCTGTTTATATTCATCCATTTTTCAGAACGGTCCGATCATAAACAGAGACACGGGCCGCTGTCTGGAAGTGGAGATGTCTAAGGAAGCGAGTTTTGGGCTGCGGTTGGTTATGCAGCGCTGCTCGGGACAGAAGTGGATGATTCGGAACTGGATTAAACACCCCAGGCACTGAGGAGCTGAAGAACACACCGCCTCCTCTCTGTCTGCCTGACGGACTAACGCCTCAGCGCTCGGCCTGGTCACGGCGGTGTGTGTGTGTGTGTGTGTGTGTGTGCGCGTGTGTGTTCTCGGCACGGACTCATAAGGCTGAGAGGTGAAAAGGATTGTATTGAGGAGCGAATGATTGAAGAGGAAGCTCTGGAGGAACTCCCATCGTTTGCACAGTCAGCATTTCCAAACAAAATGCCACTGGAGTTAATGATAAATTATAGACTTATACACTCAAACACAACATTCTAAAAGTACAAACACGCAAAACTTGTCGAGACTTTTCAAACTGTTCCAGATCTGTTCTCTACCTGTCGACTGCTCCGATCTTCCCTCGCGTGAATCCTTGAATCTTGTTTCATGATTTCATAAGCTAAGTGGTCAAGTCACATCACAAACACCAGAAGCACCAGCTAACACATGCTAACCAGCTAACACACACACAAACACAAAAGCACACCAACACTTGCCAGAACACACTAACACTCACTAACACAGCATAACCCTGCGTTCACACTAGCAAGTGACGTTGATGTTTTGTGTAACTGCTTGATCCAGAGCCATGATTTTGCTGATAAGGAACATTTTAATTTACATAAATATTCATAATTGTATGAACATTAGCTATGAGCTGCAAAGCAACAAACCCATATGACTGGCTCCAGCGAATTCCTCGGACCAATCCTACAGCACAGGGGGTCTGAGTTCTTCCTGAACTTCTACTCTTTACACGTTAGGTCTTATCTATACATATCTGTGAAGCTGCTTTGTGACAGCGTCCATCGTTGAAGGTACTATATAAATAAAATTAAATTGAATTGGTGCTTAGTCCCCATTCAAGCGCATTCCTCCCTGTGCATAGCCTAGCTGACTAATAATCGCTAGGTGCCACTTGTGGACTAGTCAGAACAGAGACGACTTCTACAGCAAAATGCAAGTAACCTGCTTAATGCACAATTTGAGATTGCGAACTAAAAAACGAGTAATGGAAATGTGAAAAATGGAAAAGGTGATCAAACATGAATTTTGGAAAAAAATAAATAAAAACTCAAATATCGCAGAAATGTTTATAAGCAATAAATAAAAATAAATTTTCTTAAAATTGAAATGGAAAAACATTTTCCCATTTATGTCACATGACATGCGGATCCACCAATCAAAATCACCGTGCCAACACTGATCAGGTCTTGGAGATCCGTCGCTATGTTTAATTGGAATGTTTATCACAAGAGGAAGAAAGAGGAGGAAACCCAGCTTTAATCGCATATCATCACTCAGAAGCTCATCATTCACAACTGCTTCTAATTTGCACAAATAAAATTTATTCTGTTTTGTGCAAAACTGAAGTTTAGCGAAAGGTTATCACTTTCGCATCACTTTCGCATCACTTTGCATGAAGTGGAGCAGTGTGGGCGAGACTGTTACTGTGTTCGGATTGTCCACTGGTCCACTCACTGTAGTGTTCACTACACAGCACACTCACTAGGCTGTAAGGGCAGACAGCTGTTCAGACACTTCAGACACTAGGGGGATGTTACGCTGCTACAATTTTTCGCTGGATATTTGTAATTATTATCTCTGTCACATAAACAATCACCAGAACATGAACACCCATGTTGCTATTTTTGGATAAATACATTAAACGTTAATTACGTTAAAATAAAAACTGTACAGCAGCCATTCCCAAACTTAAGAACGCCACAGAACAAACTGAATCTAGAAATTGTCTTCATTTCACCCAAACTATCATTCCGTATTCCATCAGTTATGAATCGCTGCCAGTGATGAGAAAAAAGAAACGTTCCCAATCAAAAATAGGTCGGATAAATGAAGAATAACATAACATTTAACTCTCATGGATTTCTTTATGCTTTTATTTGTTCTGATTACTTTTTTTAAAAGTAAATATTTAATCATAAAAACTTAATTACAAAATTGAAAAAAAGTTTTATTTGTTGCTTATTGCAGCTCACATGCAGTACCTTCACGGCCCACCAGGGGGCTGCGGCACACCCCGCTTTGCAACTCATATGACCGGCCGCATGCAAGTGTACAACATTACAATTTGGCGTGCATCGCATACAGTATTATACACTGTACACACACACACACACACACACACACACACACACACACTGTATTCATGCAGTGAATAAAATTTACAGATGAGAATTCAATCAGCACTACAAATAGTGCACTGTGTAGTGGCCGAGTGGACGTTCCTAACACAGCAGGCATTTTTAAGCTTACTTTAACCATGGACAAGATGACTGCTCGACTAGGCTGTATAAATTACAGGTAACTCCTAGCCCACCTTCGGCAAGCTGTAATCCGTATGAGCTCGCGTGAACGCAGGGTAACACTACAACGTTAACGGCCTTTCACACTTGTATTTCTTATTTACAGATATGAGCCAGGTGGTGTTTGTTTGTATGTTTGTTTGTTTTTTACCCCGGTTGCACACTACAGAGCCGATATCCGGTCTGAGAATGCAGACTCTCATAACACAGACTAACACACACTGCATCACTGTATCATCAGCTTCATCAGCACCAGCTGAACCCACTCATGTGAAAAACTGCTGAGATTTGATTTTACACCTCCGTCCTCTTAAATCAGGAATAAACCTCCACTGTAACAGCCAAGTCTACAACGTTTTACACCTGGCATCAGCGCAGGCATTAAATTAGCTTCCTGCTAACACTATGCTTAATGAAACAGTGTTAATTTAGAGCCTTTAAGCATCCTGGTCATATATCACTGACTTATCACTAATTACACGTTCATCTGTAAAATGTTTCTTACATTGGGTTGTGTTTATATGTACAGTCGGGCCTTTAGATATATTTTCTACACTGGTGTAGCGCATGGTTAAAAAGTACGTATGCTCTTATCTCTCGCACTTCTCATGCATTCATTCATTCATATCTGTCGATTTCTTTGCCTCAAATGTAGTTGATCAGCTGAGACGTTTGCACCTTTAGTTTTGCTCTGCAGCACTGTGACTCTGCTGTGCAGTTTGGAGGCTAAATCGGAGGCGTAAGGCTCATTTACACTCCCTTTACAGCCGAAATAAGCATGTCCATTTGGAAAGATGTGACATAGCGACCATATTTCCGGATACAAGCCTCGTCTTTCCAACATGCTGCACTGTTGTGTCCCTCGTTGTGTTTGAACAGATCTGAGTCTAAAAAAAAACTATGCAATTGTCATTCTACCACTTTCCTTACAATGAGATTCTAAGATTGATGAGATTGATTATACCACCTGGAAGAAACGTAGCTAACTGTAGAACTGCAGTCTGTAGAAGTTATTAGGTGGCTTGCAGACTAGTTATTCACCATGATCAGTGGCAGGAAGAAGGGAGATGTTCACTTAGAATATAAGCAGAATGACTGAAAGAAGCAATGACAGTAAGGAGCCACGAAAGGAAGCCGTTTACTCGCTTTAGTGCTTATAAAATGTAATATATCTAAAAAGAGAGTTTAAAATGAAGAGCAAAGAGGGGAGAGGGTGGAACAAACAGTGCTGATCAGTGATTGGTCGTAAGCATAATGCAGTCAGGTGTTACATACTGATGGCGAGTCGCGTGAACCTGCTTTCTAAACTGATATAGCAGCGGCTGTGGTGCGAGTTGCAGAGAGAGAGAGAGCGGTGCTGATTTTAAAACATATCTACAAAGTAAAGTTTGAGCCTTGGCATATTGATGTGTTATTTTGTTAGCTGGACAGAACCCTCTGCCATTCTGCTGGTGGTGGATAGCATATGCAGTGGGTGGCAAATCCTGACACATTGAAATGATGAAAACCTCACTAGGCTCTTTTCTGAATTAGAGTCATTAAAGGAGTCTAAAAAGTCACCAAATCTCTAAGTTGGCAACACTGAAGCAGAGTTCAGACCCAGAAATGACTGTTAGCATCAGACTTAATACGCAGATACGTCCACTAGAGGGCAGCACAGAGGCAACAGTTTCTGACGAAAACAAACATGGCGACGATGGAGGAGGTGTTAATAATGTACCTGTTAAGAGAGAGCCAAAAACAGGTAACGGTCATATAACATCATATAGCTGTTTAAGTAAATCGCATAACCTTTCCTCAAAAAGTTCTGCCATTTTTTACATTTCTTTGTTTTGTCTCGCTTGAGCTATTGGTACTGCTCCGTCTGTATCAGTGTTACACTGTCAGAAAGCACAAATACGGACGTGACGAGCGCAGAGTGCAGACAGACAGAAGGCTCCATCTGTATCCATATCCTTATTTAACGTTGAGCATAAATGAGCCGTTACATGTATTAGTTGTTAGTGACTTTAGCCAAATAGCTCAGGCTACAAAACTGACATGTTTTGTCTGATCAACTCCATTTGTTGTGCAGGTGGACATCGTACATCTTTTGTTTCTGGCCAAATTATTCCTCTGATTGTATTGAGCATTTCATCATTTTCCGCAGTAACCAATAATATTGAGGTATTCAGTATGGTGTAAGAAAAAAAACCACCTTTTGTAGTGACATCACAACATCCCTCTTAGGAGACCAGAAATCAGTGATCAGCCATGAAAATGTACATACCTGTTCTAGTTAAACACATCAACTACTAAACACGATGCAGCATTAACACCAGCATGTCCACACCATCATCCTCCTCCCTGTCAGCCATGCAAGCACTAACACACAGAGACGCACGTGACAGGACGGACTAGATACGTGGGGTTTTAGAGGTCTAGGTGCATATACTGCTTTATTTCACCTTTAATATTGTGAACTCAAAAGCACTCGAAATAAATTAAATCATTTTCTTATTTTGTTATTCCGTATGTCTCCTGCTCTATGTGTCCACCGCTCAGGAGCTGGTCCACCATTTTTATCTGTTATCACACAACTGCAATAAGTGTGTGGGTCTGTGACGGAGTGGACGTGTTGCCGGGTTTATTCTCGGAGTGCTGATCAGACTGTAATTATTGGACAGTACGTCTGCGTGCTGTGAGTTCCTGATTAGTGATTAAGGAGAGGAAAATGAATCAGCAGTAGGCTGTATTAATGTACTGAGATGGCTGAAAGGTAGTTTAGGGTGATAATTATGAGTTATAGACTATACACTCATTTACTGCCTTGAAGCGCTAATCTGTGACAAAACATTCAGTCCTTTCTTCAGCCTCACTCTTTTCATCTCAGAATAGACCCAAGAATAACAAGACACAAGCTCAATCACTCATCAACTTCACACATTTCACACCGCAATAGAGTTTACTGAATGTGGAAGAATTCACAGGTTCCAGCGTTAACGGGTTTAAGGTTTTATTTTTTACCAAAATGTTTCGACTTTGTGAACAGATTTAAGACTGTGATCATGACAATAAAGGATTTTGACCTTGTAAAATATTTTAAGGTTGTTAATAGAATTTGGACTTGTAAAGAGATATTAACGACAAATATTTAAGCTTGTAAAAAGATTTTTTTAATGTTGGGAAGACGTTTAGAACTTGTAAGACATTCAGGAAAAAAACATGATCTTGGGCTTGTAAAATGATTAGAAATGCATTAAAACCTGCAGTTGTTTTCAAACTGCTGCGTAAATGTGTTTTTGTAAATCAGTGAAGAGGTGGTTGGTAGATCTCTCGTCATGCACACATCTGCTTCTTTCTGTGTTTGCTTGCAGTTATGGATTTGTGTCCCAGTGAGAAGGCCATGCTAAATGAAAATGAAAATCCTTCTGTTTCATGGTGAGTCCCTGCAGAACACCAGGTCAATCTGATTACTCAGGTGGCTGCCAGTTAAATAGTCGCTTGGCCGTGTAACAAAGTTAGCTGAGGTGAAATCTACAGAATGTTGAAAACCTGTTAAGACCTTTGAAGTTCCAGGATACATCATCAGGACCAGACAGACCCTGTTCCCCATGACGTAGGTGAAACGTAGGTGTGGTTCCTCACAGTGTTCCCCGATAGTGTAGGTGCTGTTCCTCACTCATACCTGCCAAGGACAGTAAGTAAATAAATTTATAAGTATAAAAGATTTTTTTAATATGTTTAATTATACACTATATTGCCAAAAGTATTCGCTCACCTGCCTTTACACGCATATGAACTTAAGTGACATCCCATTC
>JAQQZX010000014.1:16682390-16696053 GCA_030068355.1 Notoglanidium maculatum | reverse complement strand
CACTTTGTTATAATACCACTGACAGTCGACTGTGGAATATTTAGTAGTGAGGAAATTTCACGACTGGACTTGTTGCAAAGGTGGCATCCTATCACGGTACCACGCTGGAATTCACTGAGCTCCTGAGAGCGACTTTTGGCCAAACAAACATACAAAATTGAGGACCAGTGATGTAGGTCCCGTTCCTCACATGGAGAACCAGTGATGTAGGTCCCGTTCCTCACATAGAGAACCAGTGATGTAGGTGCCGTTCCTCAGATAGTGCCCCTATGAGGAATGATGCTCTGTAATATTTATTCATATTAATAATTTCCTCTAAAAGTACTGGATGCAAACCAGTTGTGTCATTTAATTATCTATATTTCACGCTAGTGATGATAAAATGAAAGTCATTGTGTAATCTACAAAACAGATGCTACTGTTTATGTCCTGTGTGTCTGTGTGTGCGTGTGTGTGTGTGTGTGTGTGTGTAAGAACATTTTTATGCTTTAGCTGACTGAGGATGTCATGCTGCCACCGCTGTAAATGGGCCACTGGGAATTATGCACATTAGTTCTGCCAAGGTCATGCAATCAGTTAAGGTTCTTTCTGCATCATGGGATGTGGCGGTCGTGACGGCTGCGTCTCAGAGCACCAACCATAATAAAGCAGCGATGTCTTTGATCTGAAGAGGGGAAATGATGTCTGTCATTTTATTCATTCCAGTATTGCTCTTTCCTGCCATTTTTACTTCTGTAATATTTGCACAAAAACGTTTCTGCTCATTAGAAGTCTAACTCAAACGTTAGACACCACATCAGATTAACGGACCAGTTCAGACGATCAGCCTCAGGTGGATCCCACAGACGGGATCCCAGCGGTGTTGCAGAAGAGGATCCACTTTCGGAGACTCTGTATGCTGGAAAAAGACTGTTATTGAGCACAGAGTTGCCAGCTTATGAGAGTTCTGTCACATCCCAGCATTAATCAGGTAGCACCCAGAACCTCACGTTACCCTTTTGCACAGCTTAATTAAGAAAGCACTGTTAAACAATATTTACAGTCCTGTAATGTGGGCCAAACTGGCTCTCAGCGTAAGTGATGCTGATTAAATACTGCCACGTAGCGCTGCTTACAAACACAGGCATACGTTTAATGTGTAGCACTATTCAATTCTAGAATCTGATTGGTCAGAAGGAGTGATTTTCTATAATCAGTGCAGCTCGTTCTGATTTGTTATCGTTTCTATAGTAACAGTCCATTCACAGGGGTGTGTAAGGAGGACGCTCCACATAAACGTTAAAAAAGTCACTTAACAAAGAAAACGTAAAATCATTGATACGAATTAAAACTTTTTCAGAAATGTAGGATTATAATCAGTGGCTGTCTCGGGATCTGAACACACAACCATCTGGTGTTACAGAACCTCAACATCTGGACTATTCCTATTGATTATTTTACTAATTTAAGTACAAATCAAATCTGTTCTTTCTGTAGCCAGAAGGACGACAGTGTCCCTCTGGTTCCTGATGGGAGCTTATTATTAGGAGTTTAATAAATAATAAAAGGACGAGAGGTAGATTAATAGCAGAGCGTTGATAAATCATTAAAACCACAGGTGTAGAACAAAAGGACCTACACTGAGGTCATTGATTACACCTGCTGCTCGATAGAGTTTTTATCTTCTAATGCAGTTTGGTGATTGGGATTAATAGTGTGATGCTGTGGGTTCGGCTGCTCATCGTTTGGAATCTGAAGCAGGGAGAGACTCAGTAAATACACAGCAATGCAGTCGACTACATCCTGTTAACCCCTGCTCAGCTTTACTGCTCGTGACCGTAAACACCTTCTTATAATTGTTTAAGTAACATTTTCTTAACAAACATTTATAATGACCTGTAAACAGACAATGTAATGCTTTCATAAGAAATTACACACATAACTTAGCATAAGGAACTTTTTTCCACAAACTTAGGAACTTAAGTAGTTCTTCAGGAACTTTACAAGCTTACAAACTTATTTAAGAACCCAGGAAACTTTACAGAAGATTGGGACTTTTTCAGAAGCACTAAGTTTTTACATTGAGAAGTTTGGTTCTTGTATCTCAGACGTCATTACTAAAATAATCATCTAGTCCCAAATGACAGGAAACTCATTAGCGTCTTTAACATAGAGGACTTTATTTGGCAGGCTGAGGTGGGAAAACTCTGAAGAGAACCAGTTTCTCTGTATAACTTATTCCCACATTACTGAGTTAGTGCGGGTAAAATGCGAACTTCTTCTGGATTACAGCAAACTGCTTGTTTTCTTTCTTTCGCTCTGTGAAGCCTTACAGGTATAAATCTAGCTTGTGTTTTCTCATTTCATTATTTTTTTAAATATTTCCTTTCCTTTTATCCATTGGCAGGTTTCCACCACAATCTTTTTAGAGATGTAGGAGATACTTCAGGAACTTAGAAAATCAGAAACCTTTTCAGGAATTCAGTAAGCTATTTGGAAAATTCTGAAATTCTTCAATTTAGGAAACTATTCAGAAGCTAAAGAACTTATCACATTTCTGAGCTTCCTTTTTTAGAAACTCAGGAACTTATTAATTTACTCAGGAATCTCAGGAACCTTTGTCAGGAACTCCAGAAAGCATTTCAGTAAGCTTTTCAGAAACTTATTTAGATTTCATAAGAAATTTTTTGTTTGTTTGTTTGGGTTTTTTTTGTTTGTTTTTATTTACATTTACATTTATTTATTAAAAGTGTTTTAATTTTAATTGTTTAGAATCTTAGGAACTCTTTCAGGAATTAAGGAACCTTTCTCAGGAAGATAGGAACTTACTGAGAAGCCAAGGAACTCAGGCAAATTTTTTTTAATGGAACTCAGGAATATTTTTAAGAACCCAGAAACATTTTAGGAACTGAGGAACTTCAGGAACTCAGACACCTTTTCAGGAACCCCTGAACATTTTGAGGCGCTCAGCATGTTCAGTGATGCAGCTCCCCGAGGCAGGTCTATGTGGTTACCTTGTCAGGTAAACTTGAGGTTTCCAGGTGTTCTGCGTGATCTGCACCACGACTCTGTCAGCTAAACTGAAATAAAGAACTCTGCATCCTGCAGCTCACATCCTCGCAGCACAGCGAGTAAATTAGCACCATTTCATCTTAATGCCAGTTTGTGTTAATAAAACAATTTCAGCTTCCTGAGTGCGAAAGTAATTACACTCTCATTTTAATTTGAACTGAGTGCACACAGGGCTCATAACGACACACACACACACACACACACAGGACTTATTTAGGACCTGATTTATGAGCAATAAAAATGAGTACAGTGACAGCTGTTGGTTAATGGCTCACACTTTACCACTTTCATTGATTTCACTATAAACCTGCTGCAACTTGCTGTGTTCCAGAAGACTTGTTCACTACGGCCGTGTTCCAGTCGCGTTCTTCACTACGGCCGTGTTCCAGTCGCGTTCTTCACTACGGCCGTGTTCCAGTCGCGTTCTTCACTATGGCCGTGTTCCAGTAGCGTTCTTCACTACGGCCGTGTTCCAGTAGCGTTCTTCACTACGGCCATGTTCCAGTAGCGTTGTTCACTACAGCAATGTATAGTAATGTATTACTAAATACATTTCATAGTATCTTCCAGTGTATCAAAATAAATCATGTTGCATGAACTTGGCTAAAATGAACAAGACAACTTGATGAAGGGGAAGATATAAATGTGTTAATTAGTGTATTGGAACACAGCCTGGGCACACTTCATGCACACTCCACACACCAGTGTTTACTCCACATCTACTCCACATCCTCTTTTCACATCCCCTCGTTATCAGCGCTCTTCCTTTAACACCTCAACTAAATGTAAAGGGTTGTATTTTAATGGTCATTTTCATCCTGTTTTTAATTTAATAACACGCCACTTCTACATTAAGAGAACGCATAATGAGAACACGTGGTCCTGTGTAAGAACACGGCATCTGTACTGTAAAGATGAAGGACGTACTTGAGAATAAAGCTGAAGGTCAGGGTAGTTTATTTCTATTCATCTCAGAGAGGAGGTTTCATTATAGACTGAAAATCTGTGTTTTTACCAGGAGTGCGTTTGCTGAAAAAAAAGTATTGTGCACTACTTAGCAATGTTGTGTTCCCTCGCTCAAGGTTGTCTCCTTATAGTCATGCAGGCTGTAAATAAGCAGTCCTGGTGGAAATAGGGCCTCGTTTTATCCTGTTCACTCCCCAGTGTTTAGTATTGCAGCCATTTAAATTATTATTTTCATGACTGAAGCGTGTCATATCAATCGGAATCCATCGGAATAGATTCTTAATATTGGGAAAAAATGCACAAGTTGATGTGATGGTCATGAAGTATTGAGGATTTTAAAACCATGGTGATGTTTGATGGCTCCGCCCCTTCCACTATGTAAGAGTAGGCTATCAGCTCTGGGTGCCAAAAGATGTGAATAGAGAATTCATGAGAAGATAATTCCTATTAGGACAGGATTAAATTTACACAAGACATGTTTCTGGGTGACTTTTTTCCATCCGAATTACTCATGAAATACCTGCTTTTTCATCCTGTCTAAATCAAGACATCATGCTGCCTCTAGCTTTTTGATTACTATACGCAGAACACTTTCCCTACAACCTGGGGTTGATGCAATTGCTGTCCCAGTGCAAGAGCTGGAAGAGAAGCGAAAAAAATATCTTATTCGTGAAACTATTCCTGTCTGAGAAGGGGCGGTTTCACAGTGTAAATCACATTTGGTTTGTATGCTGTTTGTTGTGATTCATTTTCTCACTGCTCATGATTAATGAACAAAAAAAGACCAAAAAAACGATAATTGTTTGGCATGTAACAATTCATGCAATTAACAATTCAGTTCGTTTGGGAGAAAAATTTTAAGAACATTTTATTACCTAAAAAAATGCAACATTTATTTTCCTATTCATCAATTTAAATATTCCTTTTGTTAAATAAAAAGATTTATACTTTTGTTTCATTTTCTTAACCAACAAAATTTTTTTACAAACATTTTTAAAGGATGGAGTAAAATATAATATCCTATTAACGAAAATACTCTTTTTATTAACTATAAAAAAAGTTAATATCAAGTTTTCTTAATATAAAAAAGCTTAAAGTTAAAACAGCTCCCTCCATTCGCTTCTCTTTTCTTTAGCTTTCAGCAGTCTGTAAAAAGAGCTCTGAGTTCTTGTTAAATCTGTAAAGTTAATCTCACAAAAGCTCTTTCCCATTTTAGATCTGTTTCTGTGTGTTTACACAGCATTAGAGCTGTGTTACTTACTCCTACATCACATGAATCCCCTCTATTGTACGTTATTGCACTAAACTATGACTATGACATGACTAGATAAGTAGAAGAAGATGATGATAATGATTATATGTACACAACTCCAGGCGGCATGGTGGTGCAGTAGTTAGCACTGTTGCCTCACAGCAAGAAGGTTCTGGGTTCGATCCCCGGGTCACCCAGGGTGCCTTTCTGTGTGCAGTTTGCATGTTCTCCCTGTGCATGTGTGTGTTTCCTCCGGGTGTTCCGGTTTTCTCCCACAGTCCAAAGACATGCAGATTAAGAAATTAACAAAAAAGTTCAAATTCAGAATGAGTGTATATTTACAAAAAATGATAAAGTTTATCAGTTTTAACATTAAATATATTGTCTTTGTGTTGTATTCAAATGAATATAGGTCAGAAAGGATTTGCAAATCATTGCATTCTGTTTTTGTTTATGTTCTAAATTTTTGGAATCGTGCTTGTAAAATGATATTATATTAAATAAGAAATGATATAACTGACTTCTGGTTCTCCCAGATCTCCAGATCATGACAGTTCTGCAGTGCTACAGCTCGGTTCTTTGGCTCAGTTTGCGACAGTAAAATGTCTCCCACAACACAAGATATACAGCATGTTGGCTTCACTTTGTGTAGTTGGAGCAATTCAGGATCAAAACTAATCTAACCACGCTTGAGTTTAATTGGAACCGCACTGAGTGTGATTGCGGTCGTCTCACCTGCACAAACAAACCGCGAGGAAGAGTTAAACTCACCAGGGTTTGGCTCAAACAGACTGAACACCGTGTATGTGAAGGCACCCTTGTACTTCCTTTACTCCTGACTGTAAATATTTCTGTACTTACTGATGCAGAAGAGAATCTCTTCATCCTCCCATACATCAGGATCGTGTTCTCTCACAGCTTTATTTCTGAAGTGATCTACGGTGGGAAATGAGCGCTGTGTTCGAGCGTAATAGTGAAGTCCCACTCCAGTGCTCTCGTCTGAATGGAAAGTCAATACTCATTTTCTCCTGGTCAGAAACCCAGAGCACGGAACAGGCCGCGTGAGATAAGTGCGGAGCCGGAGAGCCGACGGGCCATAAACTGAAGGAGAAAGAGAAGGGATAGGGCAGGGTTACCTTTTAAATTCTTCATATTAGAGTTCTGCTATCATTAGTGAAAAGTAGTGAGCTAATTTAATTTAATGCACCATGTTCTGATTATTCCTCAAGAGCTGGGTTTCATTCTGGATCAGTCACTTTAATCCTAACTTTCATTTTAACTGAGAATAAACTTTTTCCCGTCTGGTTTCAGGA
Source organism: Notoglanidium maculatum (assembly GCA_030068355.1). Classification (NCBI taxonomy): domain Eukaryota; kingdom Metazoa; phylum Chordata; class Actinopteri; order Siluriformes; family Auchenoglanididae; genus Notoglanidium; species Notoglanidium maculatum. The sequence continues at coordinate 16,689,471 of JAQQZX010000014.1, read as the reverse complement.
TGTCGGCGTCGTCGCATGTCATCACTCCTTTATTCATTAACACCTGCTAATGTATTCATTTCACTGTTCAAGTTTACCTTAGTTAGGTTGTGATTGTTCACCGTTTATACTTTACCTGCTCATGCTAGCCAGGGTTAGTCATTAATACGACTGTCCTGACAGGATTACTGAAAGGCTTTTTGTTTCATAATAAATACAGATTAAACTGTTAATCAAAACAATAAATAAAGTTTTTATAATCATAAAAAACCTGACTTCTGACATGGAGAAGTGCAACGTCACGGTCGTTCACCTCACAATTCCCAGATTTCTGAGAAAGTGGATGTTTCCCGGGTTCTTGGACATACTAAACACACGTGGTGTCATAGCGATATGCGACACACGCAGTCAACCATAAACAGATTTCCCTTTGCATCACTTTCTACTTGGAAGAACCTGATTTTACTTGACATACATACTTACATACTTTGTGTTGTGAACACGCATTTTAACAGCTTCTTACGTTTTTCAGCCCAATGTGATTAGACCACTGTTACACGTTATTTTTAAGAACAAAGATGAAGAACACAGTTTTATGACCTTATCATTCATGTAGATCATCTTTACATGGTGAGCAGTTTTGAAGTCCAGCCATCCAAATATGTCCTTTCTCTGAGCATCCATGTTTTCCCCGAGAAGAAACACAATGCATTTAGTTCAGAGCTCTGGAAAATAGACTTGGAGTATTTTTAGAGCTCCAATTAAACCAACATTGATAATTGTATTCTGGTGATTAGATTTCTGGGATTGGCTGCCATTTTGCACTATGCTAACCTGGTAGCTGTAAGAATCCATCACATGTTAGCTTCATAACTCCAGTATAAATCTAAAGGAACCAAGTGAATACACTGCATACATTTTATTTTTGAATTGCTTCTTTATTAAAAGCAGCTTTCATGTTAAAACAAATAAAACACAAGCATTGGACTTTCATCAACAATGACAGGATTTATTTATTTATTTATTTATTTATATTTCATTTTGATGGTTAAGACCCCATAGCTCTCACCGCCCTCCAGGAGAGTGTGAGGATCATCAGTCTCTCTCTCTGAAATGAAACATAATGGGAAAAATGGCCACTGGGTGATGGAGATCGATTCAGCTGAAACACGAGTGCTAATCAATAACGCTGCTTGCTCGATGGAGTGAAGCGCTTCTGATCGTTTCCACACTGGAGATGACGAACAGGGAGAAAAATAACAGTGTAAATTATGACACGGTGTCAAATTCCTGACCTAAAACATGACTCCAGTTTTCATTTTATCAATTTTCATTTTAAATACAATCTTAAGAACAAGTAATATATAATCTATAAGGCACATTGCAACAATCATAGAAACAAGAAAGAGAAAAACAGCTGCAAAGCATAAACTGGAATATGTCGGAAAACTTAATTATTACCCTTTTTTTAATCCATTTATTTTGAACGTCCATCATACATGTCCTTGTGAATACCCTGTTACTATAGAAACGATAACGTATTAGAAAATTAATTCATTAATATAAACCTGCACTGCTGTTATAGAGAATTAATCAACACCTTCTGACCAACCAGAATCCAGAACTCAACATCAGTGAGGTGTAAATGCTGTATAGTGACTTCTCTGTAAGTATTAACAGTTCTGGTACAGATGGTACTGTATAGATAGAGGTATGATTCTTAATAAAACCATTTTCTATTGAAACTCACATCTCAGGCAGCTGAAGCTCCAACTGTGAACATCCTGTTCCAACAAAAGCACCTCTTAACATCAGACATCTAAGGAAGGAAACTGCAGCCTAGGCCACTTTTAAGTGAGCTAAATTACTCCCCGTAACAGCAGCACAGCTGATGACACACAATTGAAGGCTGAGTTCAGTAACAGCGGGCTGTCAGAAACAAACTATCGGCCTGTTCGCTCCGTTTCTCATCAGGAGACAGGAAGCAACCTCTCACTTGTCACGGATCCTCCGTGTCTACATGTTACCATGGTAACAGAGCAGCGGGGATGGTTAAAATCAATAAAGCTCGACTCGAGGAGGTCAAAAGGTCACAGCAAACAAGCAAATTACATGTTTTCGGAGGAACAAACCTCGGAAGAAACAAGTGATGGTGACAATTATAACTAGAATTATATAGAATTATAATCTACAGTGCTTCTCTGACACAACGGCAGAAATATACAGACAAAAATTACACCAGTAAACATTTACACACCAGCTGAATTACAGAATAAACACACGATAGATGTTTTTTCATTATATTTCATATATTCTACATTGTAGAACGATGCTGAGGGCATCAGAACTATGACATACATGGAATTATGAAATAAGCAAAAAAAAAGTAGATTTTAGATTAAAAAAAAGAATTTAGATTCTTTAAAGTAGCCACCTTTTGTGTTCAGAAGGCAAGAAACTCCACTGATGACCGTTAGACGAGGCTCGGCTGTTAATGAAACGCGTTCCAGGTGTCCAACGCGTCCTCATGAAGCTGGGGAAGAGAATGCCGATAGCGTGCAAAGCTTCATCAAGGGAAACGCTGCCTACTGAGAACAATATACAATGCAAAACATATTCTGTATTTTTAACACTTTTTTCTTTACTACATAATTCCATGTGAAATGGTGATTTTATGTTAAAAGTATTAATTAGTATTCATACTGTTTAAGGTCTTGCTATTGATTTAAAAAATATGGAGATTGTTTTGCGGGCCGCGCAGGCGTTATTGATCCGTCCTGTAAGAGGATCATTAGGTTTGCGTTCGCTCACCACCCTGCCCACACGTCCTTCATTTAATCTCCTGTTTACCCATTTATTTCCAGCAGGCAAAGTCTGTCAGTGTGATGAATGGAGGCTGGAAAGAGACGAGTGTTTGTGTCCTTAACTTGCTCTGAACTTCAAGGTCCTTCACAAAATGAGGCAGTGCGCCTCAGTCATGCCATTAAACGCCTTTATTGGAAATCACAAAGGCTCTCAGACGCAGATTGATGGGGTTTTTTATGAGCGATACAGTCAGCTGAGCCGCTGCGGTCTTTTGTGTTAGACGTCGCTTTTTAAAGAAAAAAGCACGTTATTGTGGCTTCTTTTCATCTTTTTTTTGATAGACGGCACTTTCTGCTGTCATTGCGAGGCTAGTTTTTTGGCAGACGCAAGCATGTGAAGTGTAAGCTGATTAATTTAAAATCCTGAATAGCTGTGGAAAAGAAAAACACCCATGAATTCATTGGAGAGAGAAGTGAAAAGTGACAAGCTGTGATTAAAGATAAACAGTATCGCTGCTTTCTCACCGAGGCGTCTCAGTGCATGCGTAAGGCCTCCTTTAGCAATTAATGTGTAAATGACTCACTTCCTGTTCTCTCTTACGTTATAGCAGCTATAAACAGTCGTTCTCTCACCTGCCTCTCTTTATTCTCTCTCTTCAAGTTAATAAGACGACAAAATAAAACACAGCTTGACATCGCTGTTACTGAGAAACTGCCGAGAAGAGAAAACTCCCCTGTCCTTACACTTCCAGCTTTACCTCTGCCTGTTACACAGCGCTGACGCTACACACACACACACACACACACACACACACACACACACCTGCTTACAGAAAACATCACACACATTTTAGTTATCATTAGTGGCACGTTTGCCGTACACGTCCCTGTGAGTGAGCTGTTACTATAGAAACGGTAACATGTTAGCACAAGTGCATAATATGTTATATTACATTATAATGATATATCAGAGCTTATATTATAGAGAATTAATCAGCACCTTCTGACCAATCCGAGTGCAGAACTCACAGCGCTGTGGGGTAATTAGTAATAAACCCTATTCCACGCTCTTTCAGCTTCTGTAGTGAGTTTGTTGATTTGGCTAAAATTTCATTGTAATGTTACAATAATGATTTTTGACGTGTGCTACTTGGATGCTAAAACTTTCATACAGTTGACTGAGAGTGTTAGTATGTAAGCAGAATACGACATAAATTATTATTGAAACTTTATCCTGTTGGTTATTAAATTCAAATGTAGGTCAGGTTTGTAAATGCTTTGTTGTTGTGTTGTTAAAATGCCATTATGTTCCCACCAGCAGCTAGCTAATCTAGCGCTTAGCACTTAGCACCAGACAGTGACGGGTTACATGATGCCCGCGTGACGTCTAACTCTGAACTCCATGTAGCTACATTTACACACAATTTCATCTAAACGTTACATTTGTAATTCGACTCATTGTAAACTTAAAAGAGATAAAACGTCTCTTGTTTGATGTTAATCCCAAACATGATTTGTACATCATCTTTATGGACATCTTCCATGTTTATGCATTGCATTATGGGTAATGTGTAATATTCTCTGTGTCCTGAGAAGAACATCATACACACCCAACCTTTGTGATGTCTAACATTTTACCATTTTAACATTTGCAGTGTTTGCCAATAAAGCACCAGTGCAGCGTGAGGTGAGCGTTCAGGACACTTTGAGCCGCGCTCTAACGTTTATATGCACGGCGCATAAATCCTTCCCCGCCTCACTGATCCTCAGAGCGTTCGGTTCCTATCGGTCATGTAGCCTCGTCTCCTCCCCTGGACGGCTATATTAGCCCTTTATCACCGTGATTTATAGCTAATGGAAGCCACGGTGGCTCTGTGCTAAAGTCAGCATGGCACTAAGCACTGAAACTTTTTTTGGCTTTTACTTTATACACATCATAAAAAAGGTGCCCGAGTTTTTCTGTGGTCGACAGTAAAAGCTTTTCAGGCAGTCTGTCCTGCAAATACATACAACGAACTTTATAAAGGCATTTGGTGTCTTATTTTTGTTCTAGCCTGCTCAGAGTCGATGTGAGAGAGCGTATACACAGTGGTGCGATAGAGGTGATGGAAACGCAAAGACAACATTCCTGGTTTGTTAATGAATTAATGCTGTTGCTTTTTACACTGAGGAGAATAGTGTGAGTTAAATGAAGGTTTAATATGTGCAGACTTCATAATTTAAGAACAACACTATATAAATGTTTGTACAATTAAATCTAAACTTTATATTTATAAAGGGAAAAATATTAAAGGCCTCTGACTGAGTTTTGGGAACTTAATTTCAATTTCATTCAGTTTTATTTGTGTAGCACTTTAAACAGTGGACATGGTCACAAAGCAGCTTTACAGAAATATATACATTCCAAATATACATTTTACACATATAATTGTATAAATGTATCCCTAATGAGCAGGTCTTTGGTGATGGTGGCAAGAAAAAACTCCCTGAAACAACACGAGGAAGAAACCTTGAGAGGAACCAGACAGAAGGGAACCCATCCTCCTCCTCGTGACACCGGATAGAGCCATTATATAGAACAATCTCTATAACTGTGTGTTATATGGTCAAAAAGTACAATTGTGTTGCCAGGAAACTCACTATAGTTTCAACATGAAGTCTATTTTGTTGTTATCAACTGTTCATTGATGGAGACTTGAGTGTAAAACTGTTGGTTGCAGCTGAGCTCTTCAGTCATCATGGCACTCGTAAGATTCGCCTCTGCAGCAAAGCTTTTGTACCAGCAGTTGATTTGTGCGATACGCAGTCGGGTTTAGCTAATGCTTACTTTAAGAATATATTAAATTGTAAGGACTACACGAGTGCTACAGAAGTCTTTTTGTGAATTTTAAAGTAACAATATTATTAATGTATTTAATATATTTGTGTATTTAATATTGTCCTTGAATAGTGTGTGTGAGTGTGTTTACAGCCAGAACTACATTTCAGTAGTATATTTAGTAGCATATTGTAGTTGCATCAGACTGACAGACGGTGGCGCTGCTTTTAACGCTGCTCCTCACTCGAGCTGGAGATCAGAATCACGCCGACTTCTGAACAGCGCTCATGTGTAGGTGTGGATTCAGCATTAAGTTTACCTCCCCTCAGAGCTGAAACATCTCTAACATGCGTCTGGTTTCCGCATCGATCTGTCAAATGTGTAGCGATTTCAAGCTTTTCAAACCTTACATTCAGTCACACTGCTACACAAGACAAAACGGTCCCTTCTTTTTTTTTTTTTTTTTGTTTTGTTTTGTTTTAAGGTTTCTAAAATTCAAACACTAACCTTAATAACTGTAGTGCACAAGTGTGTGATTTGGAACACAGTGCTTTCTGTTTATTCACACATGGTCACGTGGTGCTATACTGCCCCCTGGTGTTGCACCGCCACCACCACTCGTTTCTGAGGCCGTGCACAAAACACACTCGGCTGCCAGCACGCAGTCCTTCTGTATACAGCTTTATAAAGTTACTATATAAGAGCTGATGGACACACTGTTGCTCACACACTGATTAGTGCACTAGTATGTGATTTGGGACACAACACACAGCTTTCTAGTGAGCGCAAGTGATAACACACTCAGAATATGAATTCCTTGTTCCTTAAAACCAGAAACTTCTCAACACTTTGTGGATGCAGCTTGTGTTTGGTGTCTCCTCCACCTTCTCACACTCACACAGACTGCAGCCAGATCACGTCTCTGACCACTAAAGCACGTGAAATAATAACACACTAAATTGTCTGTTCAAAGTACGCAAGGCCGATTTTAAAGAAGCCGTGGGAAACATTCTTGGGAAACAACGTTATTGTTATAAGTGTTCTAATGAATATTCATTAGCTTTATGAATATTAATACTTGGTGGCCGGTCTCTTCAGAAGTTAAAAACTTCCTTAAACACATATGAAATATTTACACGGAGCATTAGATCCAGAAGCAGGTTAATGATTATGTTTAAAGCATGCAGGAACAATGACGTCATTAATGTCCGCTTTCAGGTGAAAATGGGCACAGTAACGAGTTCAGGCGAGACGTTACAACGACGTGAGAAGCCTCTGCGTTAATGTCCTGTCTCTGATCTGCACTGTAATGTTAATAACCTGAAACAGCATTATTAAACCATTAAACATCACTCACTGGGTGGTTAGCACTGTTGCAAGAAGGTCCTGGGTTCGATCCCCGCTTCACCCAGGGTGCCTTTCTGTGTGGAGTTTGCATGTTCTCCCCGTGCATGCGTGGGTTTCCTCCGGGTGCTCCGGT
>JAQQZX010000014.1:16603981-16614559 GCA_030068355.1 Notoglanidium maculatum | reverse complement strand
GAGGCCACACCTTTATTTACAGAGGGACTGACGGACACCGAGGCCACACCTTTATTTACAGAGGGACTGACGGACACCGAGGCCACACCTTTATTTACAGAGGGACTGACGGACACAGAGGCCACGCCTCTTGTACTGGTAGAAAGCACAGTGCTAAAGGAATACGATTTGATTTTGATAAATAAATAACAGCGTAAATAATGTGCCTGTGCACGTGTGTGTGTGTGTGTGTGTGTGTGTGTGTGTGTGTGTGTGTGTGTGTGTGTGTATTTGTGTTATCAGACTAATACAGAAACTGAACAAACATCACTACTCCATTCACACTGTGCTGAATCTGGATCATTAATATTATTTGCATCGATGGAATAAACCTCAGACTCACAGCATTCAGAGAGAGACGCTGCTTCAAAAAAGAAAACCACAAGCTGTAAAAGAACTGCAGCATCGACACTAGAAGCCTAAAAGTGCTTACAGTCAGCAGTGTGTGTGTGTGTGTGTGGCGCTATGTGCCGGTGCAGCAGCCTGGCGCTTTAGATGCACCACCGGTCCTGTACAGCTAAAAATAGAAACATGTCCTCGTCTCTCATCTCTCTTCAGAGAGGAGACGCAGGGCTATGAGAGCAAAAATATACGCCCCCCCATTCTCTTTCTACTCCTCTACAACCATTACCGTTCACTTTCTCATCATCATCATCATCATCATTACCAGGACTCGGCCTAAGATACAAAGCATCAGTCTTCTTTTGTTTTGTTTTTTAATGATAGCAGTTTGTGGCCCTGCATGAGGGACTGAAAAAGATTTTATGCTGATTAGACAAAATGACAGAGTGGACATTGTTTGATTTTTTTAAAAAAAATTTTGTGCTTAGATAAAGAGGTCCGAAATTCAGTCGTGTATCCTGGCACTCAATGAGAAAATACAATTAAATAAACAAACAAGCAAATAAATAAACATTTTAAATGCAAATAAAAAAATGATCAACATGCTTTACAAAACTAAACAAGCAAAAAAGATAAAAAAATATTTAGAAATCGAAAGAATAAATCATTCTAAATATCATCATAAAACATGGACTTAATAATGAATAATAATGAGGAATTGGGAAAGCAGCAACTCACAGAGCTGAGAAAAATATTTTTAACATGATTTTTCAAATTTTAAAAAGTGATTTTAAAATTACATTTATAAATTCAACATTTATATCCAGAATTTATAGTATGTATTTCTGTAAAGCTGCTTCATGACAACGTGCACTGTTAATAGCGCTACACAAATACAATTTAACTGATCTGAGATTGCACCGGTCCCATTCAGTACCCAGTATCAGTACCCAGTACCAGTATCAGTATCAGTACCCAGCATCAGTACCAGAACCCAGCATCAGTACCAGTACCCAGCACCCAGTACCAGTACCCAGCACCCAGTACCAGTATCAGTACCAGCAAGAAAATGGTGGATCAGATATCAGGTACCGTAACAAATAGCAAGGGTTGGAATAGGATTTGGAAAAGCTATATATTTTATCATATTAGGAACTGGAAAAGTTTACATATATGGAGACTCGAGGGCATGTTTTTGTTAAAATGGATTTTTATTATATTTATACTTTACAGTATTTATAAGAAAACAGTATCAGATGGTTATCAAATTTTCAGTTTCATGTTCATTTTAACTATTTAACAGTAAGAAACCTCAATTAAAGTGTTATTGAACTGAAAAGTTTCCTGTTTAATAGTCGACTCCAAAGAGGCTGTCGGAGAAGCAGGACACGTGCACACGTGTAAAAGGTCGGGGTCGTTCCTATAACACACAGCGTGAATGTCACGTCTTTCATTTTTGGAAGGATTTGAGAGAGAGTGAAATGCACTGGTGTGACAGGGATAATGAGTGTACGGAGCGTTCCAGAGAGACTCTGGAGATCAGCGCGACTGAAGACCATGACTGGGAGTATAAAGTACAAAATGCTGCTCCGGGAATCTAATTCCCCTCCTGCAGTAAAACACAGGGTGACGCTGACGCTGTGTTCTGGGGTGGGAGAGCGTTAGAGCCCACAGCGACAAAACAGAACCGCTCGCTGTGTGAAACTCTCAGGAGCAGAACGAGTTCATTAGAACGCACTGAAGAGTTCATGAGTTCAAGGCCTGGGGGAAAGAAGAATAAAACTCTCAGTTTATAAGTGAGATAAGATGTACGCCAAAAGTTTGCTCCTTTAGGTTTGTACTTGATGCAACTTCATGAAGTTGTTTTGTTTGTTGTTTCTAATATTATGAATCTTTTGAGTTATTTGGAACTATAAATCAGCTAAAGGAGTCATTCGGATTGTTGAACAAGCAGCATTATTAGCAGCTCTAATGTGCAGCCTGTCCAACAGAAAGCATGCAATGTAGCATATAATGGCTAATAATCACTGCTATTTTTGCAGCATTTTGCAATATGCTCGTATGTCCATGTTTATACAAAAAGCCGGAGATGTCCAGTTCAGCTGCGTGAGCCTGAATCATTAATTCACTGATTCAGACGATCCACTGAACCAGATCAGCTAATCTCAACTAATCAAGTGACATTCAGCACTCGTGATTCAAAATACGTCGTACACAATTCACAGATAAAACAAAACAAGAAGGCTGAAAGATTCACAGAATCAAACCTTGATCTGCTGAGCATGAGAACAACAATTCTTAGTCATGACTGAAATAATTCAGTTTCAATAATTCAACTAATAGTTTCAACTAATTCAATAATTAGTTTCAGGGTGCGAGTATTTGTGAAACAAACTTACAGGATTTATGGATGTCTCAGAAAACGCAGATGGATTAACATACAAAACCTGTGTAAAAACATCAGGACAAACTGAACGAGCAGAACGCCGGAAATGAACGACTCTGATTCATTTACTAGAGTGACTCGTTTAAAAATGCATCATTTGCAAACAAAACATTTCTGAGTAGTTTCTGAGAAGTCACTTCAGTTCATGATGCTGATTTGTTTACCAAAGTGATTCATCTGAAAAAGCGAATCATTCACACAAACCAAACATTTCTGAATAGTTTGAAGTCACTTCATGATTCTGATTCATTCAACTTAGTAACTCGTTCAGAAAATGACTCATTCCCAGAATAAAACATTTCTACATAGTTTGGTGTCAGTTCACTTCATTTACCGGAGTGACTCATTAAAAAAAAAAGCGAATTATTCACTATTAATTCTATATAGTTCCAATCACTTCACTGAAAAAGAGGAAAACTAAAAAATCTGGCCCAAAATTTTAACATCTACTGCTCATAACCGTTATTGAAAAATACTGATGAATCCCACCATTTTATATCAGATGAGTATATTATGATAATATTTTTCATGATTTTGACATTCTATCATCATCTTTTCCAGCACTCAGATATCTCAGATCGGGAGTACAGACATAAACACACTTCCTCCCTCCAGCTGCGCGCCATCCATCGCTCTGTGGAGTGACAGATCCATAAATCTGATCTTCATCACAATCACACACTCGCCTAGAAAAATGAACATCATCTCTAACAGAAACCCAGAGCCACAAAACACTCGTGCTTAAAAGTCAGTCGGTTTGTGCTGCAGATTTCTTTCACTCTGCTTCATCACCAATTAACCATCTTTCATATTGTGTTGATTTCTGTAACAGCAGCCACGACAGCAGTGCAGGTTTATATTAATGCTCTCCTTCTGATTTTATCATTTCTATAGTAACAGCTCGTTCACAGGGACGCGTACGGCGGACGCTCCGCGTTAAAGCGTTAAAAACCCTGCGTAATCTGAGACATTGCGAGGTTTCCTGTATGGAGGAATGTGTCTAACATTTATGGAAGGAGTCTCTGCTGTCAGAGGTAAAGCTGCAACTAGGTTGAGTTTACAGAGGAGTTTACACTTTTGCACAACCGGAACCAAAAGGAGAACAATGAATGTGATGCTACCACCACCATGCTTCACTGCGTTTCCCATCTGCTGGTTTGTTAGAATTTTAGAAGGTTCAACTGTTAGATTGTTAAAATTGTGTTAAAATTCTTAAAACAGTAAGGTGAACATTTTGTAGAAGCCACACAAAGACTTCATTACGAAGAATCAGATCAAAAAACAAATTGTTCACAAGTAGGACATCACTGCAACACACACGATGCTGTAGACGTGCACGTCGAGCCCTCTGCGTATTGATGCGTGTATCTTTAAAAAGATGTTGTTCTCCTGTTTGACTTTTATTTATTTTGGCAGAATTAATTTTCTAAACCTGTCAGACACATTTTAAAGGCAGCCATCTGTGATATTTCTGCACATTTAACACAACAATAAATTCTATATAAATGTTTTCAGCTCATTCCTCACCTGTGCCTTGTCTTAAACCTTAATGTTTAATTCTGAGCTCATCACAGATCCCAGATCAGCAGAACTTTGTAGTGAAATCTTGATTACCTGCAGGCCTGATTTCCTAATCCCACTCTAATTAAATCTGGACTGTCAGGAGCCGAAGCAGAACTTGATTAGGAGGACCTACAGGGGTTCAGCGGTACTCTTACAGGAACTCACATACTGATCTGAGAACAGTCTGTACTGTAGAGCAGAGTGAGACAGGACTTTAGAGATAAGAGGAATTCTAAGAGCCATTTCTAAACCAAATGTGTTCACCCAGACCCGGGATGAACCTAATGGAGCTTAATGGAGCCATTTTATCGAGACAGACAAAAAAGCTGGTTTGCTCATAATTACCCTCCAGAGTTTCCTCTTTATCCACCTCTGCATCTCCCATTTTCTGCTTTCTCTCATCTTCAGTCACGAGCTCAGGACTAATGATGCTTTACTGCAGTTTGTCTGAGAGATCTTACTTGTGTTCTCTGGGTGTTCCTCCATCCATCACATGCTGTAAGCCACTGATTTAACAACATTAAGCTCCAACTGCCCAATAACACTAAATGCAGCTCACAACCCCCCCTCCCTACTGCCCTAATGCCCTGCTTGTATCCTAAAGTGCCCTGCATGCGCCTTAATACCCTCCAAGTGACCAAATACCCTCCATGTGTCTTAATGCTTTCTAATGCCCTCCACATGTCCTTTAAACACTTCAATTGCCTTACCTCATGTCTTGATGCCCTCTAATGTCATCCATTTTTCCTTCAAGTGTCCTTTACTGCCCTCCACATGCCCCGGTGTCCTTTACTGCCCTCCACACGCCCCGGTGTCCTTTACTGCCCTCCCCCATGCTGTAACACATTGTAATGTCCACCATGTGTCATGAAAATACTGACTTGTATACACAGTCATGTCACTTTTATAATATCTCCAGTAAACACTTCTTTTCTGTTCTCCCAGCACTCTTTTCCTCTGTAACCCATAATATTAAGATCTGTGGTTCATGATGGTTGCCTTGGCAACCTCTTAGGGCCCCTTTTGTGAAGTTAAAGAAGCTGCGCTTTGAGAGATTGTGTGTGTAGGGGGTGTTAAGTTGTAGGTTTTTTCCTGCTATTTGTACACAAACCAGCTTTGCTGATTCTGGGATGCAGCGCTGTCTCCATGGCAACGGCTACATCCAATACATTACCCAGAGATTAGCGATATTATAAAGGTATGTTGTCCTCACTACTGAGAACTCGCACCGTTTCTGTTGATAATCACACCCTGATCCGTCTGCGAGAGCTGTGTAAGCTATTTTACACTTCTCAACTAGGGTTTTTTTAATTGTGACAAAAAACTCAAACTAGTGCACTGTGTGGTGAACAACAGGGTGGTTTATAGACATATCAGACAAAGTGTGGAACCAGATTAGTCAGAAAGTTGAAAAGTTTCATTTGTTTTAAATGATTCACACTTTTCTGAGTTAGATAAACATTCCGGTGCTTTAAAATAGCTTTTTTTTTTCTTTAAATAATCTGTTAGATGAATTTCTCGAGCCTGGATGTCAGACACAGAGCAAACTCAAACTGCATCATGACGCGGGGAAACTACATGTCGTTCTTAAGTGTACGAGTTGCACCCGCAGAGGAACGACAGTGGCAGCTCAGCCAGCTTGAAACGCGTAATCTATCAATTAAAAACGCCGTGAGTGTGCTTGTGCCTAAAGCAGCTACAGAGCGGCGGTGAGGCTGCAGGGAGAGGACGCGCTATTCGCGGCTCCGCAGCTTCCACTGAGGTTCTGTTTAGGGGAATTTCCGCGTTTGGGGTTGTTGGGTTTTTTTTTTTTTTTTACCTGCGCAGGGCTGGAAGGAAACGCGGCGATTGGCGGGACATCCAAAATCTTGAGCTCGTACATGTGGCCGTTGAGGACCACCGACGGTCTGTGGACGCGTCGCGCGCGGGTCGGGCTGTAGGTCTCGGAGAAGTCGTCGTAGACGAATCGGCGGATGACGGAAGTTTTGCCGACGCCGGCGGCTCCGATCACGGCGATGCTCAGCGTCTCCACCATGCCGAGATCCCGCTTTATTTCAGCTCTATTCACTCACGGGTCGCACGCGCTAGGACGGCTCCGGGGCGGTTCTGTGGTGCGCTTGGATCATCTTCTCATTCCGTCCGTCATGTTCACATCACCACATGGGTCCCGATGGATGGAGGAGAAATGAAGCGAGAACACTCGGTGGGTCTCCATCTCCATCACCTTCCTGAATGCATCACGTTAAATTAAATCCGATGCGCAAAGTGTCTGATCAAATCCGCCGCCGCAGCCGCTGTGCGCGCGCTTGGGGCAACATAGGTTATATAATGCAGCAAAGCATCCCGAGCATGCACCATCAGACCAGAATGGGGCTTCAGAAATCATTTAACGACTTGCGCGTACTCACACACACACACACACACACACACTCACACACAAGCACGCGTGCACGCGCGCGCGCACTGAACGATTTACAAACCACGGTGGAAATCAGGGCGCGTGCTTGCGCTGCGTTTTGTTTGCTTTGTTTTGGGTTTTTTTTTGTTTTGTTTGTTTGTTTGGATACCGGATGCGTCTGTTAAAGCCCTGAGATCAACACCATTATTTCAAGTTCAGACCTCAGAGACCGACATCACCAAAATGTGTCCTGTGCAGCGCGCTTCTGTAAAACGTAACGGTGGACAATATGAGCAAACAGCATCACATCACGATATGTGGAAGACGTTTCTATGATACACGTGCATTGCGATATACGAGTCGTTAATATGAAGATGACTCCAGCTGCTGCAGGTCAGTTTGTTGTTAATATAAAGAAAAAGTATGATATCAGGATACCTGTGAGCGCCTTAAACCTCACGCGGTCACCATCATGGTGTGAAGCTGAAGTGCAGAAGTTGTTCCTGACACGAGCAATCAGCTCTGAAGCACTAACTCCAGCACCATGACGTCACTGGCTCTCAGCCACAGAGAGGAGCTGGAATCTAATGGGTCATGGTGAAGAATTAGAATAAGATGTATTGCTGTTTTCATTTACAAGACCACAAATATAATCTGAATAACATCATATCTTAATAATAACTATGATTACTAATCAGATCATCTGAAAAACACATGATGGGACCGTTAGTGAGTGTTTTACCTTCTACCTGTCTTTTTTTTTTTTTACCTGATCAGATTCCTTACTCCAGCGGTGCTCAGCCAGCGGTGCTCAGCCAGCGGTGCTCAGCCAGCGGTGCTCAGCCAGCGGTGCTCAGCCAGCGGTGCTCAGCTGTGACTCCGCCCCCTCTGAACCCGCCCTAAATGCCACTACAGCACCTCTGTTTCTCTGTACAGGGCTTCCTTGCTGTGCAGAACACTTCCTTGCTGACTACAGCTTTTGGTCTCCGCACCTTTTCTCACAGCCGCTCTCTCTTTCAGCTCCCAACTACATGATAAATACTGATAATGACATTTTACAGAAAAGTGCCTCTCCAAAAGAAGAAAAAGAAAAACCTGTCAGGGGGATCTGATGTTTGTTGTTTGCTTTTGGGTTTTGTTATAAATAAAAGGACGTGCAAATATTCCGGAATTAAAACTTTTAGACTAGATTCAAGATCACAACTTGGAAATTATAAGCCATAACAATTCCAGTCATGGCTTAATTCTCTGTTCACACACAGGGCCGTTACTGTTATTGTGTGCTCTCGTTAGCACTAGTCTTTAAGTAGATCGGACTTGGTTTAATAGGTTTATAAAAAGAACACACAAATACACCAAAGATGAAACTGATGAAAAATAAAGAAACACAAGCAGAATTTGCATACTCTGGTTTTTACAATCGAATGAACCAGTTTTGAATAAGAGCTTACATTCTTTTGATTTAATGCCTCACTACAGCAGTCAGCATAGAAACAGCTTTGAAAAAAAACCAACCTAATTAGTTTCTCTCCAAGTGCACTGAGGGGTAAATGAGCTGTAGGAGCTTCATCCAGTTACTCAGGAGGCGAGGTTGTGCACTGCAGAGGGAAATAATGGAAGAGGATGTTGGTGGGAACGCTGAATGCTTTAGCAGCTCACAAACACAATCATTACTCCATTACAGGCCGTGAGCTCCCAGTGGAGCCGCAACGAGCCTCTCTAACGACACAAACAAGTTTCACCATCTGAGATGGAACGAGCGCTTTGAACCTTCAGAGCGAAGCGGCGACCCGGTCCGAGTGCGTCCAGAGTCGGCTTCATGCTGAGCTGACAAACACACTCCACCTCTGGGTCATCCCTGTTCTTCTGTGTTAATGCTCTATTCATTCAACACACACACATTTATTAAATTGGTGTTTAACTTGTTCGCTTTAGAAGTGATATTCAGGAACAACGAAATGTTACAGGCCACGCCCACTGGAGACAAACTACAAATGATGTCGCCTGCTAGAGCGAATACAGGGTGAATACTGGGGCCTGTTTAGGGTTAAAGTGTTAATGAACTCCCCCACAGGGGCTCAATGACAGCCCTGACCACAGAACTGAAAGAGCCGAGCTCCATGCCGCATGTGAATATTTCTGCCCCAGCAGCAGGCAGCACTTGCATGTCAATCAAACATTCCAGGAGATGAAGTGTACAACACAACCCAGTGGGGCAGATTTTCAGATCCAGAGCGTTTTGGATCCACGGGCTGAGATTTAATCTTAACTAACACACACACACACAGGTTTTACTATCTTTAAGAGGAACCTCATTAACATAATGATTAATGCAGCTAATTAACGCTACACCTGCACCTAAACCCCCACACTAACCTTAACCTCAGTAATGAAAAGGAAACTTTTTGCCTCCTGTACTTTTCTTGTTTGTGTGCAGCTGCTGTGCGGACCATCCAAAATTGTCCTCACAAGGGTGCAAAAGCTTGCGCGCACACACACACACACACACGAGAGGAAAAATGAAAAAGTTAAAGATGAATAATGTGAAGCTGAGGCTACATTCAGGCTCTAAAACTTCAACTTCTAAAAACCAATCAGACTTTTAATTAAAGATGCTTAATTAAAACATTGATCGAGGTCCGATATTGATTTTGATCCTTTTTTATACGTACCTTGATGAAAGCGCTGCGCTGTGGGACCACAGGCTGCTCTGTTACTCACTTTTGTCTCAAATGACGTAAAGCTGAGAGGTTCAGACTTCAGGTGGTTTTGAGGTTTGAACTCATAACCTTCTGGTCACCAGCACAGTCCCGAGAACTCGACCACCTGAAGGAGCGCCGCTGTATTCCACGTGATGGCGCCTCCTGGATTTCATGTTATTTGTGAGGTCCTTTTGAACTAAGCGACTTATCGGCAATTCAGATTGATAAATTAATTGCATTTAAACATGAGGGTTCTGTTTTAATGCTCTCAGCAATTAATGTCTTCCAACTTTCAAAAGCATTTAAAAGCAAATGAATTCAGGCAGCAGTGAAGAGGTGATTAATAATATGAGAAGAGAAATCCAGCACATTGGCTTCTGTAGTTCGGAGTGATTTTAAATGTGACAGTTTTGTCTTCATCTGTGCTGTAAAATGAGCTTTGATGTGTTTGTATATGATATTACTGTTATATAGCCATAAACCTGACGGCTGAGAGTCACAGCAGTGTATTAAAGTGTAATAGCTATATACTGTATAGACAAACAAAATGCACAAACGTACGACACTAACTGGGTTACATTTTAGGGGTTATTTTTAGTAGAGGTGAGGAATAAAACATGACGGGACACGCTGTTGTAGGAAAATAAACAATGATAGAGTGGTGTGACCTGCTTATTAAGTAACCCACTCTGTGGTTATAGCGGAGAAACAACAAAGAAGCGTACCCTCCTCGGTCCTCAAGCTGTCTGAAAACGAACACTTACAGCTTTAACTCGGACACTGGAGACTCCTAAATATCATTACAGAGTAAATCAGATCAACACACACATCCCTGTGAACCAGCCGTTACTATAGAAACAATAACGCATGTTAACAAGTGCATTAATATAAACATGAGCTACTGTCTGAAAGTCAGAAAACTAATCAACACTTAATTCTGACTACAAACAGAAATTTGTACAGCAAATATCAAAACAAACCAGGGATGAGGTTTTACTCTGCTTGTCCTGTTTCCCAGAGAGAGAGAGAGAGAGAGAGAGAGAGAGAGAGAGAGAGAGAGAGAGAGAGAGAGAGAGAGAGAGTGAGCG
>JAQQZX010000014.1:16573903-16585810 GCA_030068355.1 Notoglanidium maculatum | reverse complement strand
TAATATTCACACACACACACACACACACACACACACACACACACACACACACACACACACACACACACACACACACATTACGTGTATAAATCCACAAAAATCACAATATGTGTTAGAAACCTATAATTTGGACCCTTTTGGCTGGACACGCGCTCACGTACGCCCACGTGTGTGACGTCCACGGCGGCCACCATTACACAGAAGACTCAAAGAAGACCGTCAATAAATATGTCCAGTGTTGCAAAAAGTAAATTTTTGATCGCCAAATCGTTCTGCGACTTTGAAAATGTTTTGCTGTTTTAGATCTTTTTAAAATATATCGACAATTTTTAAAAATTACGTTCAAAACTCTACACTAGCTACATATTTAGATTTGCAGGCAGTGTAAGAATTACACATTACTAATTAGGAGGTATAGAATTTGTGAAGGATATTATTATTATTACACTACACTAAAAAAAACCTTAGCTAAAGATTATAAATAAAAAAAAAGAATAAAATAATAAAATTAAAATGTCACGATGGACTGACGACTAGCGACTGGGGATAACCGTGAGAGTTTAAAAAAAAAACAAAAAAAAGACAAAGAAAAATAAAAAGTGTCCATCTGATATATAAACATCATAATTATATAACAATTATGATAATAATAGATAATAATAATGACAGTAATAGATTTTTCTCTGATCGTTCAGGTTCAGCAGTGTGTATCAGACGAATCACAACGTTTTGGTTCCTGATTAAGGCTTTAAAGGAACGCTGATAAACCGTTTCAGTTTCACACCAAGACGTGACACTTAACAACACCACCAACTCCAGCAGCAACACCACCAAACTCGGCGTAAACACCTTTTTTTAACATTACACACATACCGTTTACCCACAAAACACCTCAAAACCATCACATACACACTTCCTGCATTCCAACACACACATTTAAATCAGCCTCTTTTCTCTACAACACTAAAATGTGCTTCTCTGATGAACCAGCAGCCATGCAGCATCACTGATTCTGCCACAAGGAGGCGCCACACAGCCACGAGTCCCTCAAGTTACAAGTTATTACCCAGGACAGCGAACGCCCTCCAGAGCCTTTCATATTTGTGTACAAGTTTGCTACATCAAAGCCCTTTGATCTATCTTGTCTGAAATATGTCGAGTCACATGACCAGGGGGCGGAGTTTGGTTTCATGTGGCACCTGAACGAGCTAAAATATATAGTAGTGTGATCTTAATGTAGTGATTTTTAGTTAAACGCTTATGAAGTTTGCAAGACATGCACACGCACGCACGCGCACACGCACACAATCGCGCGTGCACACGCACCTGTGCGTTCTTTAAGGCAGGACGAGTTGTCAAGGCAACATTTCTCACAGCGATATTGCATAGCTGAGGCGAAAAAGAACAAAAAAAAAAGGCGACCCGAACCCGCGTTTTAACAGCGTGAATGTTTTACAATTATAAACTTAAACTCCAGTAAATTCATGACACAAACCCACAACAATGAACATTTCCACATATATTACATACACCTTATTCTTCTTAACATAAATACCTTATATTTATATACAGCTTTTTTTTAAAGATATTATTAATATTTTTCAGTAAGCGAGCGAGTCGAGTCCAGCGTGCACGTCGCAGACGGAACCTACAGCAACGGTGTGTACAGGTAAAATCTAGTGTGTGGAAGTTTCTGGAAAAGCAGCTGTGAACAGGTGATTTAAAGGACTGATCCAAATTTACCGTATTTTCTGGACTACACGGCAACAAGAATTTGTTGGAGAACCTTAAATGGTTCTACACAGAACCCTATAGCAGAGAAATATTACTATTTTAGGAAACCCTTGTCGAACAGCATTTGTTAAAGGTTCCTTTGGTTCATGGTTCTAGGTAGAATCGTCTCTGTATCCTAAAGGGCTCTACCTGGCGTTCCAGAAAGCTAGCGCATTGAACTTCTTTGCACCTCCAAGTAGTTGTATAAAATCCAGGGTTCCATCAATTTATAGAACCCATGACAGCTGGAGCCCAGAAGCTCTTTACTCAGGTGCTTTACAGAAGCTTTAAAGTACTAAGTGGAACATGTCTTTCTAGAACCTTCTAGAACCTTGTGTCATAAGATAGGAACCTTTAACGGATTCCACAGAGGGAAGAAAGGTGCTAAATATAACTTTTTTATGAATGTATACTAGAACATGAAGGTTGTTCTAGTATACACTGATTTGTTGATTTTTCTGAAAGGTTTTTCCAGAATCGGGAAAATACGGTATTTAAAAAACAGCCATGTAAATGCAGAAAAAGCAAACGTAGTCTCGGTTCCAGCCTTACTACGCTCTGCACCATTTTACTGAGTCACTGAGTGGTTCACACTAACGTGGAGGTCCAATAGGATCCAAACTCGCTTGACTGACAGCTCCAAACTCCGCCTCCTTTAGTTTATACTTAAATAAAGAAATATATTTAGAGACGGACAGAAAAAGCCCGAACCCAGTTTGTCCTTTTGGAAGTAACTTGTCACTATAGCAACCCCAAATAAAGCAAGCGCAAATTATTTAAAAGTCTTAATCATCAAGTAGGAACTTAAAATAATCCGCTTTAGGTCCAGTACTGGCAACAAAGTGAAAGCCGCATTTGTCCAAGTGAGGATGCAATCCAGCCGGCAGCCCAACGCACAACGTCGAGGACGTCATGGGAAACATGAACATCGATTTCTCACTTCCATGAGACGTCTCGTCACTGTTCTCCGCCCGCCAAAGTGACACATCAGACTTTAGTCCTTGAAGGAACCCTGTGCATTGTAACTGGTTCTTTCGTCACCGGTCTCATTTCCTCCTTTTCATCTTCCTGAAGTTTACAGCGTCCATAACCAGAAAAGTTTTACAAAAAAAAACCCAGCCAAGCTATAAATATTCTCTTACAGTAAAAAAGAAGTTGTGTAACATGCTAATCTAAA
Source organism: Notoglanidium maculatum (assembly GCA_030068355.1). Classification (NCBI taxonomy): domain Eukaryota; kingdom Metazoa; phylum Chordata; class Actinopteri; order Siluriformes; family Auchenoglanididae; genus Notoglanidium; species Notoglanidium maculatum. The sequence goes on along the minus strand of JAQQZX010000014.1, from coordinate 16,582,860 downwards.
TACATCCTTTGGTACTTGTTGTTCTCTTTCTTATTTTTTGGAGTCTAGTAGTCAGGAAAAAGTGCCTAGCCTCAGGCTGGGGGAGCTTCGTGACATGCTTCAACAAAAGCTCATGCTAATAGATGCCATTCTTGTTTTAGTGCTTTTAGCATCTTTCTAGATGAGAATCACAGCTTTCAGATTTTCTCTTCTTTATTTAGGTGCATGAGGTTGTGGAAAGATCAGGAAGAACGGGAGGCAAGTCACCTACAACCTTAACATCACCTCCAATCGAGATTACATCCACGCGTCCGGGTCCAGGCTGGACTCTGGCGAGTATGAGCGTTCCCTGGAGCCCACGCTGGCTGATCTCCGTTGTTGGTGGACGACGTCGCCGAAGGCTTGGTGCAAATTTTTGCGGGCGCGTGGTGATTGTGGGGGTGTCAGATTTCCGGAAACCTTTCGTTGCTGTAGTTCTCTGTAGCTGAGTGGTGTTGGGATGCGTGACGGACTGTTCTCGGGCCTGTTGTCTGTCCGAGGTCGTATCCGCGGCCGTAATTTGAGCTTGTATATGGAAGGTACCCTGTCTGCCTTCTTCTGCCCTCTTTTGGCCCGGAGGACCACTGTGCATTCTGTGTCTCCATTAGCCATGGAGGATGGGGGGCTGCAGGAACCCTCAGAAATCGGCTCGCTCAGGCTGAGACACATGGAAGAACTCTCGCTGGAGGAGTCGTTGTAGGAGCAGTCCTCTGGTGGAGGAGGCGATGGGAATGAGTCTGGAAGTGGGATGACATTTGATAGACCCTGGTCATAGGGTAGATCTGGGTCATGATCGTCCAAAGGAACATCGCCTTCCAAACCAGCCCAATCCGCCTGGGCCTCCATGGGTACCGCAGAGTTTGAGAAACCCCTGTGACCCCCATTTATTTGAAGACCAAAGTGGAGGTGGTTAGAGTGGAGTCCTGGATCTCCTTCCTCCATGGAGCTGGAGATGGCAGGAAGTTTGCGGAAGCCTCCATTGGGAAGTCCGGCTCGGGTGTGGCTGTGCAGCAAGGTTGGAGGATCCTCCAGAGCGCAGCTTCGAGCACCATTAGTACGTCTTGTTTCACGCAAGTCAGGCAGGATTCCCACTTTTCCCCCCACATTTAGAGAGGAGGATGAGGAGTTAGAGGATGAGTAGGCTGAATCTGCTACATTAGTATCAGCTGATGGCCTGAAGCCTTGCTGAGAGACAGGTAGCTGCATTGATGCTTCCTTTGTTTCAGGAACTCTGGTCTGGCCCGTGTTGGCCAGAAACTCGGCCTCAAAGCTACGATATAGCTCCAGCTCACGTTTTGGATCCAGAGTGGGTAAGGAATGCAAGTTAAACCCAATTCCCATATCATCCTGGGGGTCTGGCTGATTTTGGTGACACCATCCTCTCTGAGTCGGCCTCCCTGATGCCCGAGGTGAACGTGGCGGGTGGTGATGGGGTGATCTCTGCGTGGACCTGGGTGTTGATTGTGGAGAGCGCCGACCTGGCTGTGAGATGGGAGGCAGCAATCTCCGATTCCCCATAGAGGGAGAGCGTGGGGCAGGAGGTCGTGGGGTCACTGTGCTCTTTTTCATAGGACTTCCGGTGACCCCTTTAACAGGTGAGCTAGAGGCTGACGAGGGCGTTTGTCTTTTAGAAAAGCCACTGCTTAGCCTAGGTGAACCTGGAGGTGCCTGTTTAGATCTCGAGTCATCTTGGGTGTCTCTGTGGCGAGGGGAAGCGGGTGTGCCATCGCTTGCTCGCCCACGTTGTGGAGTTTTGCCATGGCTGAGGGAGCGAGAAGACTGGATCCTTCTAGGTCCATCTGGCCCCAAGGACCTCCCCCTCTCAAAGCGTGTGGTGCCGCCTTGGGGTGGGCACGGCTTCATTTTGCCTGGGGAGGAGGGAGCAGGTTCGGGACGTTCTCTGGAGGTGCTGCGAGTCCGTGGTTGAGGGGGGCGAAGAGCAGGAATCTGTCCGGCACTGCCCCCTGTCCTCTCGATTTCATGCTTGCCTTCTTTTCGGTTGACCAGGAAGACTACCCCTTCCCCACTGCTCCGACGAGATCCTAAAGACGAACGTCCTGTTCCACCTCCTCCACCACCTTTAGAGGAGGCAGTAGAAGAGTCACTGTCTCCAGAGAGACGGCGAGTCAAATGTGACAGAGTCTCCTTATTCCTGAAAGAGAGATAGAAAAAGAGAGCGAGAGAGAGATTAGTGGAAAGAAATAGACCTTTCTTCAGTTGGGGTTCAAATATATCTCCTAAACAGATTTCAGTTACACTTAAGAGACCTTTAAGGAACAAAATCAGTGTAGCTGCAAACTGCAACATTATTTGGGCAGCCATCTGGACAACTGGAATTATCTTTTTTTCTTTAGTGCAATTTGTTTTGTTTTTTTGTGAAGGTGTACGAGAAAGGTGGAAGTAAGGCTGATGATGCACTTTGACCTTAAGTTTTTAAATAGTTTTCATAATGATTTAGGTGTGTATTTTCTTTCAGAAAATATTTTGACTGCGATAGATTTCTGTTTCATCTTAGCAACATTAGCGCAGTGCTAAAGAAGTAAATGTCAGTGCCAGACATGCCTTGGATGATCTCTTATTTCTTGGATGATCGCTAATTATCCTGGACATATGATGCCAAGGGGATTGAGGTAAAAGTGCAATGCAAAGCATGCTGGGAATGATTTAGTGTGGCTGGAGCACGTGCCTGTTTGGCAGGTGTTTGCCATGACCGAGTGCATGGAATTGTTCTACTGAGTGAAAATGAAATGAAATTCAAGTATTTGTCCATCTCAACAACCTGCTTATGAAAGTGACAGCTGTGTAGGCTACAGACACCGTGACAAGGGACTAAAGAATTTATACAGGTGAAACAAATAAAACGACAAAACAGTGGGTCCCAATGCTAAACCTTAATGTATACACCTCATTTTTTAGCTTTCTGTGTCATGAGCAGGGCTCTGTAAAGTGCTGTTATTAAATAACTAATTACTGATATGAATGTGAATCTCCTCCTTTCAGACAATACGATATCTCACATCTTAAACAAGTTAATTGTAGTTAAACAAGTAATAATTTGATACACTTCAACTCAGTACCGATATTTATCCATTGCGATTCAGTTCAGCGCTGATATGATTCAGTGTGATTCAGTTCAGTTAAATTGAAGTTTTCCACCACAGAAAACATAGATAGATATCATAGATAGACACATAGATATCATAAATTTGATAAGCAGTTTGATGAGCTTTGTTTTTTGTCATAGTTTAGTAATATAGAACCACAGCTTTTAACAAAGAAAGTATTTTATGATTGAGGCATTTTTAACTGAACAGAAGAAGGAAATCAGACGGGTGACGTTTTACATTTCGGACAGACCTGATCTGCCTCGTCTCTGTGATTAGGAAAGGGTTAACTTTCCTGAGGAAACTCCGGCCACGCTGGCTTCTTCCCAAAACAAACCCGCCGCTTTTGCAGTGAAACAATGCCTTAACGTTGACGTGACAAACAAAACGTCTGACTGAAAACACACCGTTAGCCTTATCTGCAAATGTCAAGGCTAATTCTGTGAGCGTTAATGACGGGTAGCATATAAACAACACGTGGTGTGGTCAAAGATAAATCGCTGAACTCTTACTGTTATCTACACATTTAGAGTTTGATCAGTATATTGTTTAGGAGAGAAGAAATGACCTCAGGCTGGTGTAGAGGAAGATTTGAGGTGTAATACTACATTTCGGCCATACGGGGGCATCGCAGCAGGACGGGTGAGCATGGGAATGTTGTCTGGGATTAGTGAAATCAGCTTGCTGAAATCTAATGCATCCCTCTGTGTGTGTGTGTGTGTGTGTGTGTGTGTGTGTGTGTGTGTGTGTGTGTGTGTGTTAAAAAAGTGCAGTCACATTACAGTATAATGTTCCAATAGTATTATTCTGTGAAATTAATGTATTATGTAATTACATTATTACAAATAATTATTTTTTTAATTCAAAGTCAAGATAACATTTTAGATTAATTTTAGATAATATTAAATTTAGGCATCATTAAATGTCAATAAATAATATTCAATTTCTATGTGAAATTAAAGTATCATATTATTATTTTTTTGTCATTACTAAACTATAAAAATGTTACTTATTTTTAAATTCTTAAATACAAATATTAAATATAAATATTAAGACATAAAAATTTGTGATTATTAAATGTAAATATTATACAGTTAAATATTAAACCTGAGAGTGTTAAATAAAACCTAATTAAATTTTAATATTTTAGATTCAAAAAGAATTTTCCAATTATTTAATTATTTAAAACGCTTACTACATCTGTTTACATTCTAAATGACTTCGTATCACTATATATGCTCACTAAATAGGGTGTATTGTAAACCTACATAGTGCACTATATGCTTAATAGACACCATTGGACCAAAAGTGGATATTGGGAAATATATATTAATTAGAATTACTTTAGATTCACTTTAGAATTTCTTTATTTAGAATTACTTTATTAATTAGAATAGAATGACTAAATTCTCATACCATTTTAAAAGAAACTGTTCCATCAATGATAATAAATAATGAATTCTCTTACACTTTGTGTTCCAAAAGGCTACACCCCATGTAGTGAGCATACACAGTGAATGGGATGTAATTAAACCTCACCGTACTATTGTAGTTCTATTGTAGTTTAAAAAAAAAGTCATTTGTCTTGTAAGGTTTGAAGTTAGGCTTTGGCCAGCCCTAATTATTTAGTGTTAATAAATCAGCAGAAATGTTTGTGAACGTTAATATGTGATTGCAAATGTTGGGAATTTATATCTCTATCCAGCGCCGCCTCCTCCTTCTCCTCACGCCCACCTGATGGGGTTGAACTGGCGTGGCTCTGATCTGTCTCGGGGCGGTTTGGGCAGCAGAGTGCTGTTTGTACTGCCCCTGTTCGACTCTGCATCTCCGAGGTTGGCCCTGGTGAGTCTGGGGGAGGAGGATGAGGAAGAGGAGGGAGCGCAGGGTGCTGAAGGCTCCAGAGTGCGCCGCTCAGGGGGTTTGTAATGCGGCCCAGGGCTGGCCGAGCGGGACGAGTGGGCGCTCGAGTTCTTACTGTGAGGAGCCTGACCGCTGGCTTTACCCTGCTGATAGCGGTGAGCTGCAGACACACACACACACACACACACACACACACACACACACACACACACACTGCATCATGCTTCTGCACAAGTTGTTATATTGTACTGATTTAAAAAGATAATATAACCCCTCAGTAAACTGGTGCTGCTGCATGGACAGAATTTGCATACTGAAATGTGATTGGTTTTTGCATTTTATGATGCAATAACACATGTCTGTTCAATACGAACAGTTTTTACAGGAATTAAACGCAATATAGTGACAATTCTTGCACTTTCATCAGTTTGTACATTTAAGTCAATTATCTAATAAGTGACTTTAGGTACTTGTTTAAAAAAATGACAAATTTTCTCAAATGTACATTGTACCTTGTGCCAATCCTGATAAAATACAACCATGCCAAAAGATATGTCAAATAAAAACCTTAGTTTTCTAAAAATATTTCGTGTTGTTTATTGCAAACAGGTGCTTAACAAGTGTCTGGATTCATAGAGAAAAAAGAAATTCTAATTTACCTAACACTTTTCAGGTTTTAGCTTGACTCACAGCTACGGCTGGGCAATATGATGTATCAATATCGCAAAAAAATGTATCACGATACAATTTTCTGAGATATCTCAGGTACCGCAATGTATATATTTTGTAATAACAATTCCAAACTTTAATTTTATGCAACTAATTTGATGTTACGGGTACTTGTTTTGTTGGCAGGTTGTTGGCAAATCTATACATCATGCTACGTGTCGTATATTGTAGAAATGTGAGTCACATGACCCAGGCCTTACTCACACGTTATAGAGTGAGTGACACTTCAGTACTTTATTATTACTCTACTTTACTGTGAGTAACTGCAGGGCGTCTCAGTGAGGTAAAGCAGCATGACATTTCTGAAACTGTGGGGATTTCTCACGGGAGTTTAACAGGGACTCTGTGTGTGTGTGTGTGTGTGTGTGTGTGTGTGTGTGTGGACACTGAGGGAAGTAGTAAAGGAGGAAGTGTTCCTAACTATAGACAGAACCTGAAGTATAATACTTATAGTTATAAGAACACAAATAATAACAGCAGCATGCTGGGCATTTTGTGAGACAGGAAGTGATGCCATTTAGAACAGGAAATGAGCTCACCGTAGGCGTTGCAGCGGCAAGGGTCATGTTTGTCCAGGTAATGCTCGAGCGTGTCCCAACCTCCGCCTACACGTACCATTACGTGGGCCCTCAACACCTGGGGGAAAAAATAAACATGCCTTTACACACCTTTATACACACATCTCTCTCTCTCTCTCTCTCTCTCACACACACACACGCACATGCACACACACACACGCACACGCACACACACACACACACACACACTCACTGACTCAGTCTGATGGAAAATACTTGCAAAATGGTTTGTTCATTCATACATTCACATGCCACCCACACACACACATACACACACACACATACACACACACATACACACACACACACACACATACACACACACACACACACATACACACACACACATACACACACACACACATAACAATGATGGTGGACCTAATCAATGGAGGTTTGGATAATAGATGTGAGACGTCAAGCTGGGCTGGATCATCCTGAGCTTTCTCTTACACACACACACACACACACACACCCACACACAAACACACACACTCTCTCTCTCTCTCTCTCTCTCTCCTTCAGGCATCCCTCTGCCTCATTTCCATCACAACACACCATTATTAAGCGTGAGAGGATACACACACCATTTTCCCTCCTTCTGATTTCCACTGCATGTTTTCACTCTCTCCTTCTCTCTCTTTCTCTCTCTCACTCTCCCTCTCTCCTTCTCTCTCTTTCTCTCTCTCACTCTCCCTCTCTCCTTCTCACTCTCCCTCGCTTTGCATAGCAACACATCACACCCACGTCTCTCTCTTTTCTGATGGAGGATGGAGAGAGGCAGAGAGGCTGAAACGCACGCAGAGGCGAAACGAGGGATTAAAATACCCCGGGACAATAAATTCTGCTACTGGAAGAGTAATCTTTTTACAGAATAGCGCTGCTGAGTTCTGGATTCTGATTGGTCAGAAGGTGTTGATTAATTCACTATGACAGCAGCTCTGACAGTAGTGCAGGTTTATGTTAATACGCTCGTTCTGGTACGATATGGTTCCCATAGCAACAGCACGTTCACAGTGTAGTGTACAGCAAACGCTCCAGATTAAAATAACGTGAGGAGACGTGAGGAGGCGATTATTTAACGTTTACAGAAGGAGTCTCCAGTGTCTCTGCGTTATCCGTACGCCTTCCACCTGCAACGTGAAATTATGGGATGACAACCCCGTTATCATGGCAACAGGAGCAGAAATCAATAATTATGGGATAATAAGTCAGCTCTCCTTCCTCACACACAGACACACACACACACACACAAATGTGAATACACACTACAGAGTGTGTGTATGGATGTGTGAAGTGCAGTGCCGGGGTGTTTCCTGTAAGGATGAGGGGTCGTGCTGTTGGGGGACGACAGGGTAGCGCGCAATCGCTGTTTCACACACACATGTTGAGGGTTGGTGAGGCACATGATTCAAAACGTTTGAAGCTCGTCCCACTGAATTCCTCATCAAAGAGCATGCCAAAACTTTAATGAAATTCCTTTGTATGCTGTTAAATATTGTTTAAAAGAAATAAACAACAAAAAAAAATTGGCACTAAAAAAGGAAGGGCAGAAAAGTCGTATTATTTTTATTTTACAATTTTAAATATTTAGAATTGTATCGTCAGATCAGCTGCTGCTTTTTTAAAATAATAAACAAATAAATACACTACCTGTGATATCTCGAAATACATAAAACGCATCATGACATAATTTATCACAATGTCGATATTACATCATCATATCACCCAGCCCTCCTATCACCAAAACAAAAATAGATCTAACTCTAGGTGTGAAAACAAATTACAGCATTTTCCCCTTACGATGGCGTGCCTGTGGGTTTTTTACTGTTACCATGGTAACCATGCCATCCCTGTTGAGGAACTATGAGTGCAGATAAACACTCCTACTCCTCCTGTGATGCACAGATCACTCCCTCTCACCACAGATGTTATAGGAGCAGTAAATATCTATCACTGCCTCTGTGTGTGTGTGTGTGTGTGTGTGTGTGTGTGTGAGAGAGAGAGAGAGAGAGAGAGAGAGAGAGAGGTCGTACCCTGATGAAGATCAGCGCGCTGGAGTCGCCAACTTTGTACTTTCCCTCTGAGATTTTGGTCATAGGGAACTGGGCGGGGCAGGAGCACTGGCCAAGGATCTCCCGCACCTACAGGCAGACACACACACACACACACACACACACACACACACACACACACACACACACACACACACACACCATTTTAATCAACATGATAAGACTTCACAATGGAAAAGAGATTAAAAGTACAAGAGATCAACACTGCAAAACTGTCGCATTAACAGAAATGAAAATAAAGACTGGTTTTATTTTAAAGAAAAAAGTATTACTGTTTAAAAAAAGATCTCATAAAAATGATGCAGTGTCTCTGACTGAGTGAAAAATCGTGTAAGCATTGTATCTAATGTTTTATATATTATATTATATTATATTATATTATATTATATTATATTATATTAACATATGTAAATATGTTTTATATTTATATTGTATTTGGAAGGGTGCCAATACTTGTGGAACAGACTGTATCACCGGTTTGTCAGCTCTCCATCTGTCAGAGGATGCTGAGTCACATCCCTGACCTCCCATCAGCCAAGCCTGTGTGTGTGTGTGTGTGTGTGTGTGTGTGGGGGGGGGTGGGTGTGTGGGTG
>JAQQZX010000014.1:16555712-16569357 GCA_030068355.1 Notoglanidium maculatum | reverse complement strand
TCCCTCAGTGTCTCTCTCTCCCTCTCTCTCTCTCCCTCTCTCTCTCTCTCTCCCTCTCTCTCTCTCTCTCCCTCTCTCATATGAGAGGATGATGACTGGAGCGTTAAGCAGGGAGTAGAAATTGAGTATTTAAACCATATCTTACCCGTCATGATGATGATGATGATGATGATGATGATGATGGTGTTAGCTGAAAGCTAATCACTGTAACGGTTTCCATGGCGTCCGGTGAACTTCTCTCTGTCCTGCGTCCCATCACACTGTCCTCGCGCCATAGTCCTCCACACGTCCTACTGTAATCACATCCGATTCGTTTGTTCTGGTGGTGTTTAATCCCAGTGTGTGTGTGTGTGTGTGTGTGTGTGTGTGTGTGTGTGTGTGTGTGTGTGTGTGTGTGTGTTTCTCTTTAACACTTCACATCCAGATGAAAGGAAAGCCAGAAGCGACGTCTATATCTCTGCTAACTAACCATGGCTCCTTTTTTCTTTCTTTCTCGTTTTCTCTTTTCTACTTTTTCTTTCTTTTTCCAGTCCTCGGGTTTCTCCCACTCGCGTGTCAACGCTGCTGAAATTCCCGGTGTGAGAAAGGCGTGACTGCTCGCCTGGGGAGGAAGAAAACCCCTAGCCGAGCTGTCCTGCCTGTAATTGTCCTTCAGAGCGATAGGAGAAGCTGTCTGGTTGCGTCCCAAACAGCCGCGCGCTCCCTACGTAGGGCTCTGTGTGGCTCTGAGTGACGTCAGCGCAGCGCCTAGTGCCCTACGTATGCAGTACACAGCTGTTTGGAACACGGCCCTGGGTTTAGTCCAAATAGCCAAACCGAGTGAGGTGCGGTTAAAACGTTTCAACACGCAGCCTAAACACGCATAAATACAGGAACAGTCAGGGCGTGGGTGTGGGATGAGGGTTAAACTTTTAAATCTGAGATCTAGAGCGTTTATAAAGTGTTAAACCTTCAGTAATAACGCCTGCATTCTGATACAGCAGCACGTGGTTATGTTCAATTCAATTCAATTCAGTTTTATTTGTACAGCGCTTTAAACAACAGACATTGTCTCAAAGCAGCTTCACAAAAGTATATAAATTCTGAATATAAACTTATACATTTATCTATATATATCCCTAATGAGCAGCCTGTGGCGACGGCGGAAGGAAAAACTCCCTGAGATCATTATGTCATATACATACATTCACCGTCCACTTTATTAGGAACACCTGTACATTCATGCTTATCTAATGAGGTCACGAGCTTCAGGTAATGTTCACATCCAACACCAGGATGAAGAGAGTGTGTGATGTGTGAGGACTTGGCATGGCATGGCTGGTTTGAGTTTTTCAGGAACTCCTGATCTTCTGGGATTTTTACACTCAACAGTCTCTGGAGTTTACACAGAGTGGTGCAAACAACAACAACAACAACAACAACAACAAAACACTGAGTGAGAAACAGTAGTTTGTGGAAATGCCGTGTTCATCAGAGGAGAATGACTTCTATTGGTTCCAGCTGTCGAGTCGGGAGTTAGAATTTAAATCCTGCTCCTCCATTAATCTATGAACCAATATATGCTTTTGATCTTTAGTTTTGTTCTAAAGCTAGAAATAGAAAAAGTAATTTAAATCTACTCCACAGAAAATGTGTAAACATTGCTTAATTTTTGCTGTACTACCCTTAATGACATTTATGAACACTTCCGATGAAGAGGACATGGATGTGTGGAGTTTGATTTGCTAACTGAATCTAATCTAATTAAAATCTGATAACAGTCAGCTGAAACGTCCAGTGCTACATGGTTTGCCCTGACCACCGTTCTGTGTTCAAGACACGTCTATTCTTGTGACTAAAGGCTGTATGGAATAAAAATATATAAATTTGTGAGCAATAAAACAAGACAGTGCTGACTGTTGCAGGAAAATAATCAGTGACGGGGTGATGTATGAAAAGGATTCACTGTTACAAACCCAAAGTTGACAATTTAATATCATAACATCAATTATTACACACATTAAACACTTTTACCCATGAAACGAGTCAGTTCCTGTTCTCGCTTACGTTATAGCAGCTATAAACAGTCATTCCCTCACCAGTCTCTCTTTATTCTCTCTTAAAGTTAACAAGTCTAAAAAAATAAAAAGCAGCTTGACATTGTCGGTGTCCTGAAGGGGTCAGAATACTTCAACTTACAGCTTTACCCCTGGAGACTCCTTCCATAAATGGTTAAACATATTTCACCTTACTGAAAACTGTGAATCAGCTGTTACTAGAGAAACGATAACGCATCAGAACGAGCGCAATAATGTAAACCTGCACTAGTGTCAGAGCTGCTGTTATAGAGAACTAATCAACACCTTCTGACCAATCAGAGTCCAGGATTCTACACTGTTGGCGTTATATACAAGAATAGGACAGGGGTCAGTCACATCCATACAGGAAGTGGGTCAAAATTGTTTCAGTCACCCACCATGCATTACTCCAAAGCCTGTTTGAAAAACAATGCAGCGAGTGAATAAACCTCAAACACAAGGGCTTTAGTCTGACGCCCGCTCTGCATCATAAACCCAGCATTGTCTTCTTCTCCAAATGATCTGCAGCTCTGAGGAGGAGTTCACTATCTCTAACGGCAGCGTGCGAGCGTTTTCCGCTTCCAAAAGGAGGCCCTTGTTTTGATTTGAAATGCGTCGGTTGTTTCTTTAAGAGAGCTAGACGGAGGGGTGGAAGCACAGGCGGAGAGGGAGAGAGAGGGTGAGATCATTCTCAGAGGCCTGGATGAATCAGCTCTTCTGCGCACACACACACACACACACTTCCACAGCTCCCTAGTGAGTGTCTCAGAATCGTCCATGAACACATATGCTCTGCTGAAGAACAAAAAAAATCCTTTCCTTCCATTCCTGTCCATGAAGCACCAGTGCAACGATGGGTGTAATCATTTCACCCCGTCTCACCCCCTCAGGTGTGGGATACATCCTGTAAAATGAACAGTGCAGTGGATTAACCCAATCCAAGAACCTGGTGCTTCAAGACTACGGGCTTTGGGCAGCAGCAGATTCTCAGAGAAGAGCTCTGAACGTGCAGGCCAGATGTTCATCGCGCCACATTAATCTCAAAGCCTTTCCAGCTGTGCTCACATCATGATATCGGCACAGCAGGTATCGTTTTACAGAAGGTTTTAGATCTACAGTAATTCACAGAAAACACCACCACGGGTGCTCGTTTTACAAGAGAAAAGGTCTTAAATATCGAGAACTGCAACAAAAATCCCTCTTCATTAGACTGGATTTAAAGATCAGGTTATTAAACCTCCTGCACAATACTGCTCATCTCAAGCTTTTCTACAGATCATTTTACTAATTTTAAGCAAAGTAGAAAAATGATCTGCCAACAGGAGACCGTTTTAATCCTGCAATCAATAAATACACCTAGAAATATTGGTCTTGGTGTTTGTTATATGATAATCTCATAACGAGAAATATTAGAGAACTGATATCTACATATAACAGCTGTAGCACAGGGTTCGATCTGAGGGAACACGCAGACATTTCATCCTCCTGATGCTTAAGAAAAGAAACACACGTGAGGATGGAAACCTTAAATGTTTACTCCAATTATTTGATATTTATTACATTTTAATGCTCTAACATTCCTGAAACTTCATAATTTACACAGCAAGGTCTCATTAAGTTATGAATTTCTAAGATTTCATACTAAAATAAAATATTAAAAACAGCAATGGCTTGATCAAAGAAAAAAAAAAAAAAGAAAAAAAAAAAGAGAATATATATACCTGCAAACTGTTAAAGCCTCATTTATATTAACCAAAATCAATTTTTTAAAAAGATGGTAAGAATATCAGCAACACACTGGCCTAGATTTCTATTGTTAAACAAAACAAAACCCAACTGACTGCAGTGTCTCGCCTTAAGCTACATGTGGGTGAACCTTTAAATCTGCATATTTATCACCAGGACATTAACCTGCATGTAAATCACCACACGGACACGACAGATATCTGAAACTGAACACGACACAGGTTCAGTCCTGCTGAAGTATCAGGCACAAAGTACTGAAGTCTTAGCCATGAAGGACCAAAGTATTAGACATGATGCATTAGTACTGGGCATGGAGCAGAGCAGTGGAGACATCTTGTGGTGAAAGTGTGAACTGCTCCGTTGTGTTTGTTCTTTCAGCAATTGGCATTTATGTCCGTTTTTACAGGAGCTTTTATACTCATTCACAAGTTACAACAAAACATTAAATAAAATATTGTTAACCATAAAATCATAAAATCTCTCTGAAAGCTATTTTGTGGGCGGAGTTACATCAACAGCTGTTGTGACATCGCCGCTGCTTAAACCACAGGAGCCAATAAAAGCTGTAGTTTGTGAAAAAGCAAAATAAAATCTGTTGTCCACATGTAGCAACGACGCCATTAACGACGTCCATCAGTCACCCCGTACTGAACACAGGAAATACCAGACTACACACATCACATTAAAAGTCAATCCAGTTGAAGTTTATTTCCTAAAAAGTTGAATAGTACATTGCGTGGATGGGAAGTGGTGTAACGGTACAAAACACAGCCGACAACACTGAGGAAATGTACAGTGAAAAAGGCAGGAGACGGGGAAAACAAAATAAATCCAATAAATCAAACTAAACTTTTAAATCGAGGATAATAATGAAGCCACACAGGCAGAGGGTGGGTGTGTGTGTGCGCGTGTGTGCGCGCGCGCGCTCGCGATGCGCTGGTGATTGGCTAACCATATATAGATATGGACTTGGAATTAAAAAGATCATTTTAAAAAGCTTTTACACAGGATGAGGACTGCGGATGTGTGAAATGCTTCAGTACGGTCTGTCTCTGCGCTCCTGACGCTGATCCCTGCAGAGAGAGAGGAAAGCAGAACATGACAAACTGCAGATTTTTTGTCTTCTTAACTTCAAGAGAAAGAGAAAAATGACTGCTTACAGCTGCGATAACAAGTGAGAACAGGAACTGACCCTCTTTAGATACAGATCACAGTAACATTGTGGTGTAAGAGGACTAACACACAGGGATGTGCTGTTGTAGGAAAATAATCAACTTTAACCCTCTGGAATTAAAAGACCATAAAACGATTTAGATGGTACTACACTAGATGCTCATCAGCAAAACTGGATTATACAGTGAAATTAATATTTGAGAGCCCCATGGTGGAGATGTAGATTCCATGTTGCTCCTGAGCAACGCTGGCTTCCAGAGAGTTAAAGCTGTAATATCACCATTACACCACCATGGTTGATTAATTTCCTCCTTAAGCACATCCTGAAGTACGTTATAAATCGAGACACATTATACATACTCCCCCTACTCACTGGAGAACTTCCACAGAGAGGAATTAATTTATTCGTACCTCATATCCATCTTTCCCAGTCCCATCCCTCTCCTCGCGCCGCGGTCCATCGGAGGTCCTCCGCGGCTTCCTCCTCTGAACCCTCCTCGCTCCATTCCTCCTCGGCCGCCTCTAAAGCCTCCGGGTTCCCCGGCCCAGCCTCCACGCATTCCCCCTGGCCCACCGCGATCCATCCCTCTGCCCCCGCGCAGCATCCCGCCTCGGCCCCGCTCTCCACCTACACACACACAAATTACAGCCGCCCTAAAACACTCACACTTGCATGTTAGACATTGCCAGCTCTCGTTCATTATTCCCCATGTGAGTGTTTTAAGAAGAACTTTCCTTAACCACCATTTAATCCCTTTAAAACGTTTCATTGTTTATTTGCTTGGTCAAATCTGAACAAATAAGACTGAAATATTTAAGGCATTCCCAAAAATATGTAAAAACAGGAAATGGTACACTTAGCTAAACTTGCTAAGTGCTAAACCTGGTTAGAATTAAAGAACCTTTCCTAATAACTGACAGCCAATAAGCATTAGCTTTATTTACATGTGCATCAAGCGCAATTATAACCTTTATAAGCTTCTCTACAATCAAGGGTGCCAATAATTCTGGAGCTGACTGCATGTCATCAGGGTGTACTATACTATATACACTGTTTGAGGGCATTTCAAATCCTGCAGATAGAAAAGAGGAGGTGTGTGTGTGTGTGTGTGTGTGTGTGTGTGTGTGTGTGTGTTACCTGCAGGAGGCGCCATGCCCTCAGGTCTTGGAGCTTTGCACTGGTTACACTCTGTCCTCCAGGCGAAGTTCTGGTTTCCACAACCACTACACACACGAGGAAGTACATCACATATGTTGAACACACACTGTACATAACCTCCGTGAGCTGTGTGCGCTGAGAGAGAGAGAGAGCGAGAGACTCACGGGTTGGGGCACTCCCAGTCTCCGGCTCTCTTGGGCACGTTGCTGGCTCCTGGTGGTCCTCCCCAGGCCATGGCACCCCGAGGACCTCCACGGGGAGGAAACCCGCCTCTGTCTCCACCACGACCCATCATTCCTGCCACACACACACAAAAAAAAAAAAAAACAGCTTTAAATGTCAGCAAAACTGTCCAGACCAGAGGGACACAAAAATAAATAAATAAAAATCTACTGCAGGCCTGATAAATTATATAAATAAAAATAATTGACTACAAAAACAGATTAATATTTACTGCAGTAGCATCATATTGTCTAATTTAAACTGATTTTCTTAATTTATGCACTTCTGTGCCATGCACTAATGCTTAATAAATCTTAAAATAAACACAATATAAATAAACAAAAATATAAAAACAGGACAAAAAATAAAAAGATAAAATAATTGTTCATCAACAAACCCTCATCATAAAGATGTTATTCTATAAGGTTTCAGATTTTCTTTATTTAGGGTCATTAAATGTGTCATGAACAAGCAAAATAATTAAATAAATTTAAAAAATGTGATGTATATTAGGGAGGCTGCACTGGTCATAAAATAAACTGAATGATAAGAGAGAGAAAGCTAATAGACAATGAGTGAGTGAGTGATAAAGAAATGAAATAGATGGAGAAGCTCGATATTAACAGACAATAGATAAGGTTGTGCTTTGCTTCAGCAGTTGAAGCTACATACAAAATGTAGAAGTTTCACTTTAAATGCTGAAGGAGCAGTAAATACAATGGACTGCTATATGAGAATGGAGGGATGAATGACAATAGAAGGTGGAGAAAGAGGAGTGTCATTAGTATGAAAAGCAGTTAAGTGCTGTATTTCTGCAGTTTAACCTATACACCAAGTTCTGTGACTCCACCTTAAAAGAGGAGTCAAGAGAGTAAAATCAATGGGTTCTAATGGGAGGATAGCAGGATGATAAAAGAAAGAAAGATGAGCAGAGAAAGTTCTGCAGAATTTATGTAAAGGCATGACATGACATTTAGCATTTAACAAGCTTCAGTGGTGCTCGCTCCCTAGGAGCTGTTAGGCCTCGGAAAATGAACTGAAGTCAACGGGAGGAAAAGTGAGGGATGAAAAACACAAAGCAGGCGTGTTGGAGGTACGATAAAGAGGGGGAGAGCTTTGTAGTATTGCCCACGTCTAGTAAGTTAGGAATTGATTAGAGTTTGTTTATTTATTTATAAAATTGACCATATGGGAGCAGTTTTAATGAAGTTTTTTAAGGAAGAAACAGTTTTTGATCCAGGAATAATAATAATAATAATAAGCCAAGGGATAACAAGATCATACTTTTCAAGCACAAGAATAGTGAAACACTGGCTTTAGAGGAACACATGAAACATGGTGGCCCATCCCATACTGCTCAGTGCTTTTACACAACATTTATGAAGCATTTACACACGCTCATATAAATTAGATAATTGTGCAGGATTTAGAGCTATAAACAGGGTGCTTAATTAGAAACCAGTGATGAGCTCTTAGCTGAGGATATTTCCTGCTTGTGTGTGTGTTTTTACTCAGAGGAGCTGTACCTCCACGATCCATCATGTTTGGTCCTCCTCTCATGGCCATGCCTCCCCTCATGAGCCCCGGGACGATCTTCCTCCGCGCCATCGACACGTTCAGCCTCCGCCCCTGGAACTCCTTACCTGGATAAGCAGAAATGCAGAAAAGGAGAGAGAGATTCAACACACACCAAGAATTCCTGCAGTGAACTTTTAATACGGTTTATATTCAAAAGTACGCAGATAGTCCTGGTATAGAACACCACGAGTGTTAACTATAAGCAAAATCCACAAATAAGATCAGGTCTAAAATATTTAGTTAATGCCCAAAACTTAACAGCAGCGTTCAAGACATGATGCACCTGATCTGATGTTTGGAATAACTTCACTCAGATGTTTGTGCAACAAGATTCCAAAGATATCAGAAGAGCAAACAGTCTAGAGAGATGCGTTACACCTTATATCTACCTTAAAAACGCTTTTAAAGGGACAGTCCAGAAGAGTGAACACAGCATGAAAGGGTTAATAAGGACTGAGCAGGTATTATTTAAGAACATGAAAAGAAATTGATGACGTATGATGAACTGTTGTGAACGTGTGTGGCGTGTACACTATATAAACGAGGGAGCGGAAAGCAGAGTGGTACTGTATACGAGCCGCACCGTTAAAGTACTCCACGGCGGCTCTGGCACACGCAGGCTCATCGTAGGACAGAGTGGCGTCTCCCTTCGGTTTGCCTGAGTCCTTATCAGTGTAGATGTTGATGGCTGGCTGGTTCAGGCGCCGGTTTATCTGTGACAACACAACCACGCAAAAAAGAGAGAGGAGAAGAGAGAGAGAGGGAAAAAGAGGGGAAAAAAAACAAACAAAAAAAACAAACCCCACCCCACACACCCAAAACAAAAATCACATTAGTGTTAAATAAAAGTAGCTGTGACAGTCAAAGTGCTTTAATTTAGGCATCGAATTGCTTTCTACATCTCGTTATTTCGGATAAATAAATAGGTGTAGACGGTTTATGCAAGTTGCGAAGGTTTAACAGTGTTCAGTGCCATCGGGAAGAACCACTAGATGAAGCCGTAGTTTATATTGCCCCCTTGTGGTGTTTAATTTAATTATCAGCCGGTTTTAACCTCAATAAAAGAACGTTGCTCAATAATCCGTATCAAAATTATTATATCCCTGATAAAATAACAGCAAAACAGATGCACCACGCACTTTTAAAGGTTGAAAAAGTGACTGCTCAAAACCAAAATGAAATTGGTTTTAATTAAAACCTGCAAAATCGAACAAAAACTTGAAGAGGAGATATTTTCCCTCCTTTTCAATTAATTTGTAATCATAAAATTAAAAATGTGAACATCTCAAAAAGGTGAATCAGAATTGATCATTGACATTACACCCATCACTCAGCAAAAAATAAAAAAATGAATATATGCGTTTAAATAATTGCAATATTTAGCCATTTTAATGACTGAATTAACTAATACATTAATAAAAATCATGCAAAAACTGGAATTTCCCATTTACAGAAATACATAAAAAAACAAAAGGTTTTGATTGCTTTGAATCTTTAACCGAATCATTACATTTATTTTCTGTGCATGCAGACCTGCACAAGAACCCAGAACTCCGATTAAACAATTACAATCAAACTGCTAAAGGGATAAAGAAGAAAACCTGACGATCAAGCTAAGCTAATCCTGTGTGGAACCGGATGACCAAACGCGACAAACCGCGGCGCTGTTCTGCGTTTTCGGCGCGCTCACCCGTATGGTGCCGCAGTGCTTAAAGAACTCGGCCATGTCGGGAAGCGTGACCTTCTCAGTCAGGCCCGTGATGTAGATGGTGCTGTTCTCAGAATCATCCTGCTCTCCTGGGTGTCCTGAGAGACAAAAAACCCAAAATATAATAATTTCTAGGCAGGCTGAAGGTCAACTACTCGGGTGTTTGAGAACATGAAGGATGTGATGTGATACTCACCCTCCATTCCGTCCCTCATGGGTCCTGCAGTTCAGAGAATAAATAGGGAGAGAGAAAGAGAGAGAAGAGAAGCAGCGTTATGTACAACAGGAGTGAGAAAGCACATCGCTGGCAGCACTATTTGGTTAATTACTTGGCCATGAGATGATGTGGGGTGGATTTTAGGGTTTCTCTGGACAGGACAAATTTTAACAAGAAAACAAATAACATCCTGAACGGACGCCGTTTCAAATAAAACTTTGAATAAAAGGAACCCGGGCTTTAAAATAATTCTGGCACCAAAAAGTGGCACATCAACGGAAAGCGTTACTCAGGCATAAATGAATAAACTCAGAAGAGGACTAGCCAGTGTAATACTCTGTAGTAAACTTACCACCAGGCTTACTGAAGCCACCTCTGTCTCCAGCCATGCTACGAATGAAGATAGGTGAAATTCCATTTAGTCTTGAACCAACGGGACTTCAACAGCGCATGGACATAACGCTCCCCCTCATTTAGTAAGTTAGATTTTTTTTTTAAAGAAAACCCAATGTAATACCACGCTGTACAGGTTGGCTGATAATGTAAGCAAAATTATTTTTAACTTCACAGCATAAGAACCTTAAATGCGAACACAGAAATACACACATCTAAAAATAATTTACATTTCAAACAAAAAAAGAAATTTTTAAGATAAACAGGTATGTATGAAAATCATAAATTTACCCTTCGAGTTATTCCAGGTTTTTAAAAAAAAATCTAACACAAGAAGAAATATTACAATACAGAGGAAAAAAAAAAGCACATTAAAACAAACACCACGCTAAACAATGGGTTATAAATTCTTGATTTCAGCAAGTTCCCCTTCACCCCTGCGAGCGGCAGGCTCTGATACGGAAAGAAGGACCTAAAGTAATGACGTTCTGTTACCTGTAGCATACAAATATGACAAAGCATTAAAATTAGACCTGTAAAATAATCAGAGTCAAGTCACAAGCCCGTGTGGAAACACCGTAAAGCTGCAATCTCGGGCAGAAAACGCCGAAATCGGAACTTCAAAGTGTTTCCCAACACGAAATACATTCTGAATGAGTAATGA
The DNA here is from genome assembly GCA_030068355.1 of Notoglanidium maculatum. Taxonomy (NCBI): domain Eukaryota; kingdom Metazoa; phylum Chordata; class Actinopteri; order Siluriformes; family Auchenoglanididae; genus Notoglanidium; species Notoglanidium maculatum. Next base: position 16,558,440 of record JAQQZX010000014.1, on the reverse strand, counting down.
AAGAACAATCAGGTAAAAACACTGGTGCAGGTGCGCACGCTTACCTTCTCTTACACTTAATATTTACACTCGGATTAGGAATAAAGAGAGGATTACTAACTTGAACACATCAGACGTCTGGCTCCTCTTCGTGATGGTTCAAGCTCGGATACTGACATTTGATCTCGTAAATTCAAACGGTCATCAGACCGCTGATTATCCAAAAGTGGACGAGTTACGGTCTTTACACGTACAGGGAGACGAGATTAACGATGTAAATGCTCAGAAAAAAATACGATCACTGCCAAATTGAATTAAACAGTAATCGTCACAAACACAAAAAAAGAAAAACATCGAAACATCGACAACTGATGAGCGGGTGTTCTCTATGGGGGGGTTAGACTCCAAAACACTGGGTGCCCTGGAAGGTAGATGAGAACGTGGTCCTTTTCACTGCTTGGTTCAGGAGTTAAAGCCCACGGATCGAACACCAACCGCCTGCACCGCTGACTGCCTCTTCCATTTCCTCCAAGAAAGTCTTTAAACACTTTATCGATCATTATTCAAACAGCGTTGGGTTTTTGAGACAAACTGAATGTGAATGAGCCACTTCGCCATGCCTGCAGCAGTGTGAGGACATTTCCGTAATCTGCAGCCGGATTCGTTAAATGCGCTCCTTCCACGGAGGAAATGTGGGGGAGGGGGGGAATCTTAGCAAATCATCGTTCCGCAAGTGTAAAGACCTTCAATCTGAGTGTTCGGGTTCCGAGTCCATTTTAAAGCATTTAGTCCACCGTTTCCCAATGTGTGCTGCAGGCCCCAGGCCGTGAGCGGTCGGTCAAAATTAACAAATGTTTAACCCTTTTGTAATTACATTTGATATAACCAAAAAATATTTATAACGAAAAATGTAATCAGAACTAATAAAACAAAGGCATGAGATATAAATTACATGCTCTTTATCAAACCTATTTTTGATCTGGAATGAATCTCGTCATTGACAGGGACACGTAACTGATGGAATACAGAAGCTTTGGATGAAACGCAGGTCACGGCATTCTTAAGTTGGTGAAAGGCTGGGGTAGTCATTCCCCCAAATACCACACATAAAACAACTCATTCCCATTAAATAAACTGTTTTACACAGGGGTTAGCTTGATCAGTCTGGAAAAGAAAATAACCCAATATGTATCGAATGTGTGAGATATATATATATATATATATATATATATATATATATATATATATATACACACACACACACACACACTCACGTGTGTGAGAGTCTAGACTTTAGACTCCACGTTTTAAATAAACAAATAAAAAAGCTCCCCACACAATTATGGCATTATAAGAAGAAAAGTAGGATGCCTGTTCTGCTGGTTGTTTGGCCTCAGAGGGTGTAAAATTGAAACATCTTCAAGCAGAGACTGCCGGAGCCCAAGCACCGAGGGTGCAGCAGCGTCCTGTCTCAGATTAGCATGAGGTCATTACGCCCCATCACAGGTAATACAGGTGAACTCTTCCCCAGAAGCTAACTGCCACGGCAACACGGTTTACGAGATCAAAATCTCCTTTGCAGTTTAACATCGGGACACGATACCATGCTGAGCAGATTTGGTAAGAAACAGATGATCCCTTGGAAGAAGCATTCAAAAGCTTAGAACCCACCAAAATGCATACAATTTTTTAAGAAGCCTTTCTTCCTGTTGGGCGGAGTCAGTGGACACAAATGTATTTAATCTTGAGATGACCCATCATATTTGGCAGGTGAAACGGGACATTTATACTGGGAAAAACAGTTTATACTGATTTGGTGAGCATGGCAATCATGTCATAAAATGGCAAAGAGGCTAGAAATAATAAGAACAATAATCCTAACAGACCCAAGAGGGCGCGTCACACTCTGGGTGCTTGGGCCCTAATCAGCTGCGGCGTTTTAACGAACTATAATATGATGAGAAATGAACAGAAAACTTTTTTCAGCAGTGTGATCACCGTGACTGAACATCTGAACCAGCTACATGTCATTAAGCAAATCTTTTCTAGTACGGGAATTTTTCCCCTTCAACACAACCATGAGGAACAGTTTATAAAGCCCCAGGACGAAACCCTGGCGAACATTTGTAGATCAGATTGAGCTTGGTGAGAACAGAAACGGCACCCTGGCAGCTGAGCCCTACAGCCACTCAGGTCAGACTCTAAACCACCTGTGATCACATGAGGAACTGCTCCAGATGTTTTGTGGAAGTCTGAAACGCCTGGAGCTGGAATGATGATCAGTCACTTTTACAAACGCCTGCTAGTCTTTGAGAAGAACCACAGAAGCACAAAAATCAAATCAAAGGCACACCTTAATTTGTTTAGTAAAACTTTTTTTAAATACATCCCAGAGAAAACCAACTCCTCAGACATACCCATTACAGGTGCAACTCAGCCTGTGGTGCTCAGGTCTCAACTCATGACTTAATACTTAAAATTAATAACACATTAAAAGGAGTGAACGAGATGAAAATAACCCACTTTTGCAAAACAGAGGCAGTCCTGATTTACTCAGTCATTTAGTGTGTCTGCGACTCAAACAAGTGCACTGGAGTCGGGCATGTTTGGCTAGTTAACAAGTTTCAACAGTAGCTTCCTCAGTGCTCATGCATTAGCAGGATAGCTGAAGAAAAGAACTGTATGCTGTCTGCATGTTAGATGCACGCACAAGCACTTGTACTAGTCGCGCATGCTAGTTTTACAGCTA
>JAQQZX010000014.1:16528143-16547668 GCA_030068355.1 Notoglanidium maculatum | reverse complement strand
GTGTGTGTGTGTGTGTGTGTGTGTGTGTGTGTGTGTGTGTGTGTGTGTGTGTGTGTGTGTGTGTGTGTGTGTTGGAGAGGAGAAATTGCCCCTCCTTCCAGCTGTATAATCAGCAACATGATCAACATGTTATTAAATAAAAAAAATATTTCAATGTGTTGATAATATCTATAAATATAATCTTAAATAAATAAGTAAATGAAATACATAAACTCTAACAATAAAGCCTTAGCTACACAGCTGTGTGTGAGGAGGAAATAAATATTATTAACATTCACAGTTGGTTTTTATTTAAAGCAAAGACACTAGAGAGGGGAGTTAAATCATTGCATTTTTGGATTAACTAGGAAAAAAAGTTTCTTTTATAGTTTTAGCGACAGACGATGATGAATAGATCAGGAAGCAAAGTGACGAATTACAAAATAAAATGAAATAAAGAAAATAAAAAAGGAGGTCAGGTTATGAGGTTGTCTTTAAATTATCCATTCACAGACACAAAAGATTTGGCAATCGTTCAGAGAAAGACGCTTTGAAACAAAAGAAAGGGGCACGAAACACTTTATTATTTTTTTAACACTATTCCAAACACAAGACAAATCCGAGCAAAGGTTTTAAAAAGCTGTAAAATACCAAGGGGAGGAAATCCGACGCGACGTCACATGACTCGTCGTACAAAACACAGAAACATGAACTAATAATCATTTTTAAATAATTAACATTTAGATAGAGATAAAAAAAAAAAGAAAAGAAAAAGAGATTCAAGTTGCAATTATCATCAATCAGACTAAAAAATAATGTAAAAAATTCATCTTCGGTAAAACACTTGAATGAATTTTACGTGTTTGTAGACTCTGTAGAAGAAAATGGGTTCTTCGGGGGTTCTTTAAGAATTCACTGGTTAATTAAAGGTCTTTAGGTACAGAGAACTTCTAAAGGTTCCCTCTGAAGGGCAGCTGAAGAACTTTAAGAACCTTCTGAACACTGTGTAGCTCATGCTCATGATCATTTTGTATACTGAAGAGAATAATGCTCTCTAACTATGTCACTTCAAAGACTGAAAGAACATTTTAGCCTGTAAATGTTTCTGTTTTTAGTTTAATAGCAGAATTTCAAATTTTTAGAACCACGTTACTCCACATTGCCCTTAGCGACGCTTTCCCAGGGAGACGTGACGTATGCCGAGTGCACAATACAGCAGTTTAGCCCAGGTTATTTTCATGGCAGATGTTTTTCCCCAGACCTTCCTAATCCACCCCAGATGAAGTGTAAAGAATTTTAGCCTGTATTCAGTTTAGAAACATTCTTAGCATTTATTTGCTGTTTTTGTTGCCTGAATGCTTAAAGGCGGTTTTATAACTGTTCAGTGAAATATGTGACTAAATATGACTCGAGTACAACAGTGTATTAGGGCCATTGTAGTTACAAAAATTATGGCGCTGGAGGAAGGGGGTAATATCCAGAGAGAAAAAAACCTCTGCGTTAAAACAATTAGGATATATAATATATAGGATATATAAGAACCATATAGCTTCACTTTGCACGGTTTTTATCAACGTCACCACACCACAGGCTGAGCCCAGAGTCACAGGAAACGCTGTCTTTCCTCTCCACTACATTTCCCAGAATGCACTGCAGCCAGGGAGATGAATGTATAAAGCGCACAGCTTTGTTTATGCGTGTCATTCTTTTGTCGTAGCTGTGTGTAAACGTATAATTGTTGTGCGAGAGCAGTTTCCCGTCACTCTCAGTGTGTGGACTGTTACTCTGAAACGGCAGAGGAAATGCTGTCTTTATAGTTGATGTAGTTCCCTGACAAAATAAAAAACACTTTTTTTAAGTTTAGTTTCTCATAAATTTATGACTTTTATGATCTCAGATAATATCTGCCTTTTTCCTTGTAAATATACGACTTTAATCTCGGGTATTCTGCGTACGTTTCTCAGAATAACCTCCCCAGAACTTTGTTTTTAACCTACAATGGACCTGATATACCATACTGTTTTTTTCCTCTCCTTCTGATTATAAACCTACCCCAAACTCCACAGGACTAGTGCTCAGCGTACGCTCTGTACACAGCAAGAGCGGCCGTGACTGACGGCCAGGGAGAACCAACAGAACCAGGCTATAGGGATGAAATTAATACTGTATTTCACACAGACTTTAAAACCTGTAAGGATTCTTATTATCATAAGCTTAAATATCGATCCCAGAAGCAGCATTCAGTAAAGGTCCGGGCACCAACTTACAATCGTTTCACTTTTACGGTTGAACAACTGAGAAACTGTAAGCTGTTTTATTGTAGTGGATGAATCGGTGCCAAAAGTAGGTAACAGCCGAGATTCAGGAACGTCCTGCCAAATTTAGTTTTTTTTTCATTTTTTGCTCCACCATCAATTTATTTTCAGTCTGACGTTTCGAACCACTACTTATTTAGACTCTTCATTATGGGGCGGAGTTCGTATTTTAGCTGTTTGTTAAAATTGTAAAAAATAAACCCTGGGCTGAAGTGATGTAGTGCGCACTTGGAGTTGTGGTAGAAACTCAAAGCTCTAACCGTGGAAAGGAACTGCATGATGTTTAGTAATAAATTCCAAATTAAACTATAAATAAATAGATACAGATTACACAATGTCAAAATGCCAAGCGCCGGCCAAGTTTTGTTTAACTTAAAGCCTTTGCATTGGGTTCTATTTCATTCTCGCTACAATAGAATAAAAAAAAACAAACATCTAAAATAGTGCATTTAATGCTAGGGAGGATAACTAAATTATTGCTTAAATGTTTGAAAAATGAATAGTGAATACGTTTTCCTACATACGATACATTTCCTAGCTTCCCTAAGGGGTCTGTTAGAATATATATAGTGACTTCAGCGAATATTAACCTGATGTTCTTCTCCGTCGTGTGTACCAGCTTGTATCGTCCCTTTAATGTCCCACATCATATAATCGTTATTCAAGCACCGTTAGAATGACTGTACATTTCTCTTTTGTTGTTTGTTTCCTTTTCAAGCAAAAGGGAGACTGAAGTTAAAAATCAGCTTCCAGTTGAGATGGTGAACTTCTGCAGCACCATTTGGTTCTTTCCCTGAGGTTTTCCCCCCCTTCCTTATTCAATGGTATGTTCCAGAGTTAGTGAGTGGATCTGTAGGACGGTACGTGTTATAGGGACTTGCGAGGGTTTGCCAGTCCAAGCTGGAATGAGATGTCGAGTGTTTAGGACTTCCCTCGGATTTTAGACTCAGTAAAGACGGACGACGGTTTGGCCCGGAAGGGCAGGACGCCGGCCCGCTTGTTCCGGAAGAAGTCCGTAGGCGGGGTGCTGAACGGGCCGTCTCCGGATCCTCCATCAGGCTCTGTGCGAGAGATAGAGAGGAGGAACTTCTGAAAAATGGGTCTCCAAAACAACATCACGTGGAAGAGAACAACCGAACTAAGTCTGAACCCTCTGAACTGGCATTCTAGCAAAATAAACAAATAAATAAATAAATAAACCTAGATCACTGGACAGTGACGTCTTCTAGACTGTCGTTTTTATCTCTATACAGTCCAACTCAACCAATCAATCAAAATTATTTCCCTACGAGGAGGCGGTCCTTCCTGCTTGTGAATTAATTCCTGTGTGAAATTGAACTGAAATGGAAACAAGCCTGGGATACGCTGGAGTCACTGGAGACTCCTCCCGTAAATGTTAAATAATCTCCTTACAGAAAACTTACACACATTATAAATGGTTAATATTATGCTTTTGCCAAACAAGTCGCTGTGAACGAGCTGTTACTATAGAAACCATAACGTGTGAGTGTAAGTGCAGTAATATAAACCTGCGCTGCTGTCAGAGCTGCTGTTAGAGAAAACTGATCAACACCTTCTGACCAATCAGAATCCAGGATTCAGCAGCGCTGGGGGACAATTTGTAACTCTTACATAAGTAACAGTATATTCACTCGAGACAGTTTTCACATTTGCTGTTGGGATTCGTGCCTGAGATCAAGGTTAATTCCGGGTCTGATCCGGGTCTTGGGGTTTCACCAGGACTGGATCGGAAAACTGTGTTTGTGAATTCCGACAAGTCACTGTCCAGTTACTTACCATCAGCACCATATCTCAAACTTCTGTATACTTTTTTTTTAACAAAATCTTAAAGGAAAGGAAGATGGTTGAGTCCATTTCTGTGGATCAGCACCTTCTTGTAGTTCCCGTAACCTACACTTTGTGCTTTAAGGCTATATGACTGCAACACAGGTACTTCCTGTTCCTGAATTCTTTACCAGTCCAGCAGAGGGCAGCACATTGCGGATTGCATCGTTACCTGGCCAGATGATCGCCTCCAGGAGCTGCACTCTGCGAGCCAGCAGCTCCAGGTCAGCCTGCAAGTCTTGCAACATCTTCAAACTAACGTCCTACCAAAGATCAAGAGCAGTGAGGTTCCTGCATCAGGTTATCAGGGTGCTGCTGGGGGCGGGGCTCTGTTCCCTGAGTGCCCGTCTGTCCCCATGTTTCCCACCACTCATTATCTTATCTGACCCCCTGACCTCTGACCTTTTGCCCTGCCTACTCACCGTGGATACCGATCATAGTCTCGAGGATTAAAACCCTCTCGGCTAAGATCTTCAGGGCCTCACGGATTTGGTGTATGCCGTCCCCCTGTGGAGACAGATACAGCCGTCAAGTTACGGGAGCAGCAGCCAAACTGAGCGCCTGCCACGATGCAAAGACGTTGAAGTTGTTTAGTTATTCAATATTAGAAGGTAAAAGGGTTAAACATACGATACAAGACATTAAAAAACATCTGCCCCGTAACTACTCCCGTCCCTTTATCTCTATCTCAGTTTAGCTTTGTTTTTCTTCTTTAGGCCATGCTGTAAGGTGGAAAAAAACAAAAACATACAAGCATGCAAGTAACAGGCCAGGCCACAGCCATGTTTTTTTAGTCTGGATCATGCAATAAACATAAACATACAGAATAATATACACAGATAATTAAGAAACAATGCAGTCTGTAGTTTGTAAGTCGTACTAATTTCTTCTGTTGACATTTTTCTGGCCCTGAAACGAGCCACACGGCATACGTTGTTGCTCCAACAGAGGAGGTGAGGTCAACCAGTTTGGGACGACGATGAACGCTGGCTTGTATTTTCACTGGAACTGCTAAAATTTAAAAACGGCTTTTGAAAAAAAACACAATGCTAAATTAATCTCCAGCGTTATTAATGGCAGCCAGTTAACCTCTGTTTAAGGATGTTCTGACACCAAAACTACTGTTATTTTTCTTCAACACAAATGTACCTATTTACCTATTTTTCTATTCTGCTATTTTTTTTTTTGCTGTCAGCTCAAATATTACCCACATACTAATAATTAGTAATAATTTTGTTGAGGTTAAATACTACTCAATACATAGACGGGCATATTTAGTCAATTAGTTATACAAGAAAAATACATTACTGTTGACTATTACTAACTAAAATACATCCATAATAACACAGGACCTGGATAAGTCGAATGAATTTTTAATGAAAAAACTAATATTTTTACTTTGTTGCTGTTTTCTTCCTGCCAAGATCGACAACACCTGTTATTTTGGTGAAAGTGTCCCAAATGAAGTTTCTTTGAGATGTTTTTTCTGACATTAAGATGATATGTAGATGGTGAATGCGGTGCTTTTTTTAAAAAAACAAATACAAGAAATTACATCCCTTGTTTTATATTCTACTGATTCACATTTCTAAATTTCACAAATTTGTGTGCCAAACTTCACTGAGATGAAACGAAATTGTGGTTGTCGGAATTGTTTGGATGCAACATTTATGTCATATTAAAGTTAGTTGTATTATGATTAGCTAAGATTGTTCTCAAACTCAGGCACAGTAGTCAAAAAGTAATGTGTGACATTATTTACAGTATGACTTTAAACTGCTAATTTGGATATAGTTGTAGTTATAGTCACATTTTAGTCATCTGGTTATTGTAATAGACTAGATTTAGTCAACTAAAACAGCGCAATTTTATTCAATGAAAATGAAAGGTTTTATGCTTTTCCCCTATTTGATTTCGCCAAAGTGTTCTTTTTAAGTGCAATAATATCTTACATTTTAATACCTTTTTAAATGGATTATGCCTTTCTCTTTCCTTGAAGTGCATTATCTAAATCACTCTACATTAATGTTGTTCTTGATGAATGATATAAAAACAGAGGCGTGTAAAAGACTTTTCGGCTGACTTTATTCCCTAGGCCTAATATTCGCTAATTTATATTCTTTATAACCCTCGAGACAGACATGTTTTCTAAACAGTGCAAACAAAGACAGAACATTATTAGCTTGCACTAAAATTTCAGACTGGATCATTAATTTTTATCATAGCTATTGTAAGATTTGCATGGCTCTGGTGGATATCCGCTCGACAAAGATTTTGCAGGACGTGAAACTCAGGCTACGAGCATAACATGGTCAAGGAGGTTATTGATGACTTGGTCATGAACTTCACACAGGGTTATGTACAAATTAGTGCATGCGAGGGAAATGAGGTGATTCGCCAGAGCCAAATAAAACAGTTCTCCTGTAATGAAAGGATCGCTTATCGTTCCTGGCTAGCGTTTGAAAATCAGTGGGAAAACAATGCGCAGGGAATAGTGTGTGTGTGGAGAAATAAATGATGTGTATGTCTCATGAAGCGAGAGAGATGTTGCAAATTAAAGCCAGTAAATCATCAGTGTATTATGATTAATGCCGGGTCTGTGGATTTCGTTCTACAGTATCTCTAGGCGTCATAATACAAACCAGGACCAGGTCCAAAATAATTATCTCGAAAGCCTCGGTCACTGAAAGACTGCGGAGTAAATAAACCGGTGACGATGTCAGCTATGATCGAGTAGAGGTGTTATCCGAACGGACAGGTCATTTGTTTAAATGGAAATCCTCTGTGGCTGTTAAAGTGGAGCTTAGAAAGTCAGACATGAGAGCAGCAGGCAGACTGGAAATGCACAAGCAGCATAATGAGATGGGGCCATGCAGCAGCAATGCATTGTGGGAAACTGGAGGATAGCTGTATCCACTCACACCCCCAACCACCCCAACCATCACCCAAATCCCAATACAGCAGCGCTGATCCATCACACACCGCCATTACTCACAATCGCTAAAGCACACAGAATGTTGGGATACACACAACACACACACTCCGGAACACTCCAGAATTTTTTAACCTCATCTCTGTCCACTGTGTCTGCAGTGTAATCAGTATGATTAGCTTTCTCTCACTTGGATTAGATTTTACTTACCAGATCAGATTCCACTCATTAGGTTTGATTGGACGTGTTCACGTGTTTGATTAGAGTAGACTCAATTGCTAGATTTCACTCAATGGCTTAGAATCTGCTTGCTAGGTTCAATTTTGCTTGCAAAAGTTAGATTAGATTTCACCCACAATGTTAGACTCTTCTTGCTATGTTGCATTAGATTGCACACACTAGGTTAGAATCTGCCTGTTAGATTAGATTTCACCTGCTAAGTTAGAATCTGAATGCTAGGTTCGATTCTGCTCCCTACGTTAGATTAGATTTCACTCAGTAAGTTAGATTCTGCTTGCTAGGTTAGATTAGATTTCACTCAGCAAGTTAGATTCTGCTCGCTAGGTTAGATTAGATTTTACTCAGTAAGTTCGATTCTGCTTGCTAGGTTAGATTAGATTTCACTCAGCAAGTTAGATTCTGCTTGCTAGGCTAAGTTAAATTTCACTCGCCAAGTTTGATTTACGTTCACTCACTAGGTTTGATTTTACACTCTTGATTAGATTAGATTTCACTTGCTAGGTTACATTTTACATGCTGCATTAGACTAGATTTCATTTACTACGTCAGATTTGAGTTCAGGTCCTAGGTTATCACACACAAGTTGGGATAAGATTTCCCTTGGACTAGATTTCACTCGCTGCATTTGATTTTAGTCTGTACATTAGATTAGATTTTGCTCACCATGCTTGGAAAGTTAAACAAAATGTGAAAAAAATATTAAATAAGAAAAGTTTTGCTAAGAATTCCTCTCACGAATGTCCCTTCATCACATCTTTGTTGTTCCAGTATAACAGCTGTAATTTTAAAGATTTATTCACAGAAATCAAAAACTGCACTCTAACTACGGGTAAGTAAGTTTTTGTAAATTCTGGAGTGCTCTGAATTTTACCTCTAAAATAAAGAGAATTCTTCTTTGATGTTTGTCCTTCCAGTAATTTTATTTAACATTATAATCACTCTGTGTTGTGCTTGTTGTGTGTATGCCGAGACTGGAGGCTCAGACGGTGAGTGTGAGCTCTTGGCAAGGAGTCAGTAGGTGGAGGTAGGAGGGTCAGACGGTGAACACTCAGTGAGACAGCACCCCGCCACCAAAACACAAAACACACAAAAACAACACACAATCAGAGTGGTAAAAGTTGCCCATGTACGCTGAGCCACTAAAGTGTTAGTATCTACTGTTAGTGACCTACTGGGCGTGGCTTAATATATAACCTACTATCCAAGACTCAAACTCTCACCTTCACTCACTAGGTTAGATTAGATTTCATTTGCTAGGTTAGATTAGCTGTTATTCACTGGTTAGACTAGATTTCACTCACTAGATTAGATTATATTTAACTTGCTAGTTTATCGTACGTTTCACTCAGGCTCAATTTCTCTTTTTAGGTAAGCTGTCACTTTCCTGGTTATATTAGCTTTCATTTGCTAGGTAAGATTAGATTTTGCTTGCTAGGTTAGATTAGATTTCTCTCGTTAGATTGGATTAGATTTCACTCACTCACTATGTTAGATTAGATTTCATTTCACTCAGATTAGATTTCTTGCTTGAGTTTGGATTAGATTTTACTTTGATAAAATGCTACTCTTTAGGCTTGATTTGTCTTGCTAGGTTAGATTAGATTTGTCTTGCTAGGTTAGATTAGATTTGTCTTGCTAGGTTAGATTAGATTTAACTTGCTTGGTTAGATTAGATTTCACTCGCTATGTTAGGATACATTTCACTTGCTAGATTAGAATACATTTTACTTATTAGGCTTGACTTGCTAGGTTAGATTAGCTTTTAATTTTTGTAGGTAAGCTTTCATTTGCTGGGTCTCTCACTGTAATGTAAACAGTTTAGATAAAAGATCTGTTGGACTGTTGGAGAGAGGACTGAGAGAGGCCTTGCAATTGGCCAAAATGAAGCGTACTTACATCTAAAAGGAAGCTGATGTTTATTCAGACTTTGTGCTGCATATTGTGACCCACATTCCCCTCATGAGAGAGGGTCAGATTTCAGTTTCATGTGGCTTCATGTTTCAGATCAGCCTACTTGGACAACTCAGTACCAACATTGTATTCACACCCAGATGTGACCATCACAACAAAAATCAGCACAAACAAACCCAACATCACATACAGGAAGTGCGCGACAGTGAAGCAGCATCCTGTCAGTGCAACTTCCATCTGAAATACATTTAATCCTTTGTTAATCAGATTTCTCTCTGAATGCAGAGATAAACTGAGACGGAAAGTGCACTGAGGGATAAAGCGTGATGTTAACATCAGTCACTGTGAATAGAACTGGAGACAGGATCAACATAAACAACATCAGCAGTATGGGGAAAAAAACCCTGTAAAATATATGATTTGGAAAGAAGAAAGAGTTACAGCAGAGACACGCTTTCTGCATGAACATTACACCATAAATAACACATGGCCTGGTGTCACTGCTGCACATCTCTACTGCCTTCTGCTCTCTCCTGTAGGAGTCAATGGTTAAAATGTGTATGTGTGTGTGTGTGTGACAGCATCAAACCTGTTCCAAACATGCTTACCGGAAGGCCTTTCTCCCCCGGCTCTCCTTTCGGTCCCGGCTCGCCCTACAGAGAAACAGCATATAGTCACCACTGCTGGAGGTGACAGAGGTAACAGGGCTGAGGGAGGTGATGGAGGTGACAGAGATGAGGGAGCTGACAGAGGTGAGGGATGTGACAGAGGTGAGGGAGGTGATAGAGGTGATGGAGGTGACAGGGGTGAGGGAGGTGACAGAGATGAGGGAGGTGACAAAGGTGATGGAGGTGACAGGGGTGAGGGAGGTGACAGATATGACAGCAGTGAGGGAGGTGATAGAGGTGATGGAGGTGAGGGAGGTGACAGAGAGGAGCGAGGTGACGGAGGTGACAGAGGTGAGGTAGGTGACAGGGGTGAGGGAGGTGACAGAGGTGATGGAGGTGACAGAGATGAGGGAGGTGACGGGGTGAGGGAGGTGATGGGGTGAGGTAGGTGACGGGGTGAGGGAGGTGACAGGGGTGAGGGAGGTGACAGAGATGACAGGGGTGAGGGAGGTGACAAAGGTGACAGGTGAGGGAGGTGACGGAGATGAGGGAGGTGACAGAGGTGACAGAGGTAAGGGAGAGAGAGGTGACAGGGGTGAGGGACGTGACAGAGGTGAAAGGGGTGAAGGAGATGACAGAGATGAGGGAGGTGACAGAGGTGAGGGAGGTGACAGAGGTGACAGGGGTGAGGGAGGTGACAGAACTAACAGGGCTGAGGAAGGTGACAGAGGTGACAGAGGTGAGGGAGGTGACAGATGTCAGAGGTAAGGGAGAGACAGACGTGACAGGGGTGAGGAAGGTGACAGAGATGACAGGTGAGGGAGGTGACAGAGATGACAGAGGTGACAGGGATGAGGGAGGTGACAGAGGTAACAGGGCTGAGGGAGGTGACAGAGGTGACAGAGGTGAGGGAGGTGATAGAGGTGACGGGCTGAGGGAGGTGACAGAGGTGACAGAGGTGAGGGAGGTGATAGAGGTGACAGAGGTGACAGGGTGAGGGAGGTGACAGAGATGACAGAGGTGAGGGAGGTGACAGAGGTGAGGGAGGTGACAGAGATGACAGAGGTGAGGGAGGTGTCAGGGCTGAGGGAGGTAACAGAGGTGAGGGAGCTGAGAAAGGTGACAGAGGTGACGGACGTGACAGAGGTGAGGGAGGTGACAGAGATGAGGGAAGTAAGAGAGGTAACGGATGTGACAGAGGTGAGGGAGGTGATGGAGGTGACAGAGATGAGGGAGGTGATGGAGGTGACAGAGAGGAGGGAGGTGACGGAGGTGACAGAGATGAGGGAGGTGACATAGGTGACAGAGGTGAGGGAGGTGACAGAGAGGAGAGAGGTGATGGAGGTGACAGAGGTGACCGAGATGAGGGAGGTGACAAAGTTGAGGGAGGTGACAGAGAGAAGGGAGGTGACAGAGATGACAGAAGTGACAGAGGTGAGGGATGCGACAGAGGTGACAGAGCTGAGGGAGGTGACAGAGGTGAGGGAGGTGACAGCGGTGACGGGGTGAGGGAGGTGACAGGCGTGAGGGGGGTGACAGAGATGAGGGAAGTGATGGAGGTGACAGAGGTGAGGATGGTGACAGAGGTGAGGGAGGTTACAGAGATAAGGGAGGTGACGGAGGTGACAGAGGTGAGGGAGATGATGGAGCTGACCGAGAACATCTTACCGGCTCTCCTTTGAAGCCCCTCTCTCCTGGATATCCCAGCGGTCCCTACAGGGTGAGCGGTTAGGTGTTAGTGTGAGGGCAGGGGGAGATAAAGGTAAAGTCATGTGGTGTTTGTACATCTGGTGTTTTACATGTCACACTCACTCTCTCTCCTCGCTCTCCCTTTGGTCCCATGGGTCCCGGTACACCGGAGGAACCTGGCTTTCCCTGAGAGAGCGAAAAAAATATTCAGATACATTAAACCGTAAAACACAACCATACACACACACACACACACACACATACACACACACACACACAATAAAAAATCCCCAGTTCCTCTGTTCAGTGTGTGTATCATTGTGGTGTGTGAAGGTGTGTGTTTACTCACACTTTGTCCGATAGGACCTGGGGGTCCGGCTGGGCCTCGGGCTCCTGGGGGTCCTACACAGGGTGAGACTGGATGCGTTACACGTTTCAGTAACAATAACACAGTTACAGAGTAATCACAACTTTCTTATTTTTACATTGACACTTCTCCTCTTCCTGCTGCTCTGAGTTCCCATCATGCCTAGCTACAGAATCACAAGCACTATCTACGTAGCTGATAATAACAGAATTTTATGGCTAAACACCCAAAATACGTTTGTAGCATATAAAAAAACACAAGGTGCATTGTACAAGCTTTTAATGCAGCTAGTGAGGACTGGACCACTTGTTTAAAAAAAGATAGTTTAGAAAGGAGTTGTGTGTAAATTGTCCTGAATAGGACATTAATTACCATAATCACAGAATGAGAGATAAATACTCGAAGAGGAACGCAGGAAGTGATCTGAGCTACTGATGGCACTTTAAACCAAAATAATATGTGAATAGTTGAATATTTTTGAATAGGGTGTGAATTCTTAATTCTGCCTTCTTTATTAAAATAATAAGCTGCATTTTTAAACATTATTAATCACTGCAGAGATGCAAAAGGTTTTAATGTGCTTCTAAAACCAGAACATGTTAACATGCCAAAAAGATAAATATTACTCTCATGTCATGGCAGTGATTCTTATACATTTTATAGTTCTATAGTGAATTAACCTCAGAATGTTTAACTGGAGGACAATATTTTATTTCAGATAAAAAGTTCTCTCAGGTGTACCACAAGGTTCGATCTAATTTTATTTTCCTCAGGCTGTATACACTCACCTAGATCAGACACCGGACACAACTTTATATATCACAGCTTTATGCTGTTTGTTATTCTGATGATTTTCAGTTAGTATTTTAACTGAATGTGCAAGCTTTATGAGCAAGATGCTCACCTGTACCTGACACATACTAACACTTTATCAGCTTCATTGTGCTTCAAGAACAACAAACTGATATTAACTTGTTTTAAGAGGAAAAACAGGATTGTAACGACTAGACAAGAAAAAAGTTTGCCGATCATGTCTAAATAAAAATCCCATACTTTAAGGTGTACCACCAGGTTCAATACTCGGTCCTATTTTGTTTTAATTATTTTTGTAAATCATACTGCCACTCACTCAAATTATGGAGAGTCATGAAATTAAATTTTGTAGCAGATGATACACAGTTTTACGTAACTACAAAGCCAAATAATGACATGATAACCTTAGTATGTCCTAAATAAATGACTAACTTCAACTAATGTCTATTAATAGAACATTTTTGGAAACTAAATTAGAATTCATACAATTCAAATAAGAAACTTTTTTTGGTATGCTGTCCAGATTATAAATAAAGTCTATATTATAAAGTCTTTTATGAAGGCTTTTGTAAAGTATAAAGTTTTATTGAATTATATTAATATACATTCAGCTGACAGGCGATAATAAGATAATCACACAATGCTACTGTATATGTGCTGAAAAACTGTGAAAATACAATATACAGCATGATATGTATTTGACACAAAGGCATCTTATATTGAATGTTAAACTCAGGTATCAAAATTTCACAAATAAATATGCAGTATTTTTGTGCGAGATAAACGTATTAAATTTAAACAAATAAATATATTATCGATTTTACTGTAACTAATAATTGTATATGTTTTTACATATCATTTTATGATTAATTATTATAATACTACACTGAAAACCTCCCTCACACGAACAACCTGACTCAGCGGCTCAAACCCCAGAGCAGAATCCGAAGACTAATAAAACATAATGAAATACAATCCTGTTCAGGATTTTCTCCCAGAGCGAGCTTTTGGCCTTTACAAGATAAAGACATGATAATAAATCACCGAAACCTGATTTCATAATGTAATTTTACAGCCATGAGATACACGTTAGCAAACAAATAGATAAGCCCTTTAACGCACGGGATGCCAGACACAGTGTTTATAAAACGATACAAAACTCTCAAGACTCCAGGCGAGCGAGCGCTGAATTACATCCCTGTCACTGAGGTCATGATGATTTTATTCGCTAATAAAACTGATGCTTGACTTATTATTGACTCCTACTGACTGAAATGGTGATAAAATTTCTGAGAATTTGTCTCAAAGGAACGACGCACAGCTGGGAACTCGCTGGAGAGAGCTGGGCGATGCTAAACCTCCTCTTAATCTTCATCAATGTTTACGTGATTTCTTTTCCTCAGTCTAAAACTTGGCTCAACATCTCTCAATTAATATAGATTTTATTAAAAAATATATATATATTTATATAATGTTATATATATATATTATATGTTATGTTATATATATATATAACATAAATTGTAGAGATGAAATTCTCCTGAGAAAAACAATATGAAGGGAAAATTGTTAAAAAAAAAAAAAAAGTTTTTAAAGTGTCGTGAAAAAACTGGACGCTGATTGGTACAGATCGCTGAGATAAAGATTAAGCTCCAACTTTGATACACAATTAGAAAAAAAATTAGACTTCATGATAAAACTGATGTGTTCCAAGAATCCACAAGACTGTATCAGTGTCAATGTTAAAATTTCAATAAAAAAATAAATTTGAAGTAAAGAAATAAAGCATTAGATTCTGATATTATGAGAAAAAAATATTTATTATTATTAATTGTGATTTTATTTTCAAAACATTTATTTATTTTTTTATCTTAATATCGGAATTAAAAACTTTATTACTCAAAATGTTACAACTGTATTTTTATAATAAAAATGCACAATTGTGCAAATAATTTAGTGGCATGTCGAGAAATACAGCTGTGGATTCTGACATGAGAATTAAGCCACAATATGCTAAAAAAAAGTATTTTATATTAAAAATGAAAATTTAAATTTTTCATTGCAAAGTAAAAAAAGAAAGTTATTATAAAAAGTGGTAATAATATGAGAATATTTAACAAATAAAATCAAGAATAAAATTGTAATAATTCACGAGTAAATCTGAGAATAAAACATTGTTATTTTTAGAATATAGCTGATAATAAAATCATAATAGTTCAAGAATAAAGTACAAAAGAAATAAACTTATGATTATAAGATTTACTTATAACCTGTCGTTAGTGTTACTGTCTGAGCCGTGCTGTTACACAGAAACACTGCACATCTGACCAATCAGTTTTGAGAATTAAACAGAACTGTGAACGTCTCAATGTTACAAGATAAAAGATGATACATTTTGAGAATCATTTCCAGCAGATGTGAGGAGTGGAACAACCTCATATCTCATTATTTATACTACTATGAGGTGTAAAGGTTTATGTCTGGAATATAGCGTGCTTGAACGTGGCTGATTTTCCACTTCATTTGGGAACACATCCATGTGCTGAGGATTTTTCCGTCCTCTATGGATGCCATTGTGTTTATTTATCATTAGTGTGATGTATATACTTCGGAGAGGGCGAGGTCATGAGAAAGAGATTCATATGGGGTTTTCATTACTGTTTATTTTCTCCATTCACTACAAAAATAGTTGGTGAAGGTATTCGTGTTCTGCCCAGGAAGCTTCTCCTTCCCCTAACGGTCAGGAAGCACAAATAAACCTCTAAATCTGCTGGTCTCAAAGTCATTCAGCTGTAACAGCTCAAAACTTAAACCAATCATCAAATTTAAATTTTGAAATATGAGTGATGTCTAATGTCTCCTGGGCGCCAATACTTTTCTCTTTGTGAAACCATAGAGAAAGCTGAGTACAAGTTTTGCCGCTCAGCTTTAAAATATAACGCGTTGCTGTAGCTGAATCACAAAATAGTGCACTTTGTCGGGTGTAAAACACAAAAAGAGCTTTACGTCATGTTAAACCCTATGTAGTGAGCAGGTCTAGTGAACAGGCAGAGATTTGGGAAGAAATGGAGATAGATATAAGCAATATGACATCATTACTGCAGGTTAGTAAACAAAACAAGTGTTTTTCAATTTTATTCTGAAAAAGAACTGCATTTTTATCACATGAATGAAATGTTCGACTTTGTTTCCTAATAACTGGAAAGCAAACATTTTCATCTGACTTTTTACTTCTAGTCTTGAAATATCTTCAGATCATTTCATTTTAAGCATTTATTTCTACACCGAAGCCGACAGAATAAGAAAATTTCAAGCTGGAGATGATTAAAAATGTCTAGAGAAAGATATACTATCTTACATTTGGTTTACTGTAAACTTATAATGAACATTACTAGACACACTGGACTTTAACTTGCTAAATGTCACATGCAGTGTAGGAGCGTCTCAGGACATCGTTTAAACTGTGACAGAAAAATGTTTGTTTAAAGTTTTAAACGTCATCAGCAGTAGCTCAGAATTAATTTTCAAAGTTAGCGACGTCTAACTGAAACAGGGATATTTTGTGACAGAGGTATGTTTTGACGAGTTCTGCACAGCTGCATGAGCCTCATCGTGGACGCTAGCTCAGGTGGTTTCAGTGCAGAGCTTCTCTAGGAGAAGCAGCAGCACAGCTACAGACTTGTGCTCGCGCTGTCGCAGGAAGGAGAGTGTGTTTTAAATCTAAGCGAGCCGTTTATCGAGTGGACGAGGCTGGAGCTGCTGTCCTTCATCGCGAGGGCATGGACATCTGGCTCTCCTCAGTTCCACAGTTAAAAAAAGAAAATAAAAACTTGCGCTGGATGTGATTTACTCTGATAGTCATGTGAGATTCGAACAGCTGGTACCGAGCAAAACAAATTACTGAGTGATTTGATTTGTATTGCTTTAGCTCTTGGCACAAATTCCACTGCGTGATGTGCAGCTCCGTTACTGCGGTGCATGAAACCTTAGAAGGTATAATATGTGTGCTTAGTACACATCACGGAAAGGAAACACTCGCACACACTCACACACACGATGCATGGGAAAGAAATACTGGGTCCTTTAATCAGACGAGGCCTCGTTCTCCCACTACAGCATGAGTATTTAATCATACGCCTCAGAAATTCTAACTTTTACCGAAATACTTTTCGACCACACAAAAACTCTGCTCATGGATCCTGCACTCTGCCTGTGGAACCGTACTAGAGTGACAAAGCACCATTCTTCCTAAAGACCTTCCCTCAGCTGCTGTGTTGATGATGGTGGTGACTGTGAAGGTCATCAGCATGTGATTTACCTTATTTTCATCCTCATGAACCCATTCACTGACCCTCGTGCGCTATGGATGGAGGCGGAGCCACCCAGGAAGAGACCACGCCCAGCACATCACGGAGTTGCATTTTGTTACTATACTGAAGTACAGTTTTAGAAGGTTTGTACTAAAAGTCAAGTGCACTATGTAGGGTGTCCAATACTATTACGTCTCCTTCTACCCTGTGTAGTGAGCACGTGTAGTGAACAGGCAGATTTTACATGGAAAATCCAGCTATATGACCACCAAATAAATAAATAAAAATAAACATGAAATCCTTTATGGTTTGTGATGAAAGTGATGTTTCCATTAAAAGTGGTCAAAAAAGGGAGGTTAGGAAAAAGAGAGGGCACCACTTGTTTTTTTGGCTGTTTTTGACCTAAAATAATTCCCTAACGATAAATAAAGGTGTCAGTTACACACGGGAGTGAAACACAATTAAAGTACAAATTGGATATTTTTATGTCATTACGGCATAGCGAACGATTTCCTCTGCTAGCACAGAACCTCCGAGATCAAACTGAGTTTATTGGCAAAGAAGCTCACTGATCACTTTACAACTCATTTAAAAATCGATCTTAGAATGCAGATTAGGTTGCTCGCTTGTTCTTCGTTGCTGTGGCTTTTTTTTACTATAAATGTATAAATGTATAAACGTGTAAACATGACTCTGACTTGTGCACATTTGTGTGTGTGTGCTTGCACGTGTATGTGTAAAAACTGACCTGTGGGTCCTGCAGGGCCCTGAGGTCCCTGAGCAGGAACCAGTCGAGGGTCAGGGAAACTGTTGGACAGCAGCAGGTTTTTCTTCTCACCTGTAAACACACACACACACACACAGTGTGAGTGTTAGAGATCAGCACCGGTCACTGCTGACCCCAGATCAGTGAGCTCGTGAGTCACTGTGAGTGAGGCCTGGATCTGAAGCCCAGGATCGGGAGGTCAGTAGATCAGGACATTACTGCATTACTGCCTCTGTCCTGTAGGTGGAGCTGCTCTGACATGAAACACTCAGTCTTTTAGACACAGGGAATAGGAGCATTTCATACTAATTATGTAATTAAACTGCAAAAAAAATATAAAAAAAACGTAGGGTTAGGGTTAGCACAACTATTATGCTCAATGTGCTTCGGGTTTATTCTGATCGGATTAAAATGGATTTCAGATTCAGTACTACACACACACACAAATACGGAATAAACACTTATTTTATATCTAATTACACATTTAATAAATTTAGTCATATACAATTGTGAATGCTTTGTAATTTCTATGTACTTTTTTTGCATTTAGCTTGATTATTTAAAAAAAATGGATAAACCTTGGAAAAATGGAAAAAAAAGGTACTGAGTTTAGGTTTCAGGTATTTATTCCTACTCGTGTCTCCTGTACCTGCGAGTATTCCCACCGTTATATTTGAGAACGTGAGTCTCTTCACACGTGTCCAATAGCAGACAGTGACCATGAATCGTGAGGGTTATTTCAGGCTTGTTCTTAAATGTAAAAGTTAATGCATGATTATTGCCACCTGCTGTAGATTGTGCCTTTACAGCTGCATGTCAATTAAAAAAATTAATAAAAGATAAGCATAATACTACATCCAAAATCCAGATGTTGTACATTATTATCGCCAACCTGGTGTAACCTTTACACGTTACTCAGGTGACAAGGTACTGAGTGGGTTTTTTTTCCATTTTCTTTCTAATGTGTCACTTTGAACACGGTCCCTAACTACAGTCCAGGACAGTTAAAACTGATCCCAGTCAAGTATCAGAGTCACAGAGCCGGTGCTTCAGGACAGAGTGCTCTTAACGCACGTGAAAAATCCAACAACAGATCTGAAGAACAAGAACAAAGAAAGATTCGTCTGATTCGTTTAACTCAGAACGACACCATGAAAGATTTGATTACTGAACTGAAGAGAGAAAACTGCAACAAAAAAGGCTAAAAATTGTCCTGGATTACCTGAGATCACCTGGGGTGAACAAACACACACCCTGCTGTGAACACACTTCCAGAAACGGTGCTCTACACACACTCACACACACTCACACACATTCACACGTGCATCATGACTCCACCCTGTGGTTTCAGTCCCAGCACATCTGGAAGTGGTTGAGTGACATCAGCGTCAGATATCAGACAGACAGGTCTGTTATCCCCCAGCGTGGGGCTGTAGTGTCCAGCCTGTCTCACCCCCTGCTGTCTCTCTGTCCGTCCCTCATCCTCACTCCGGGACATGAACCTTTATCTCATCCTCTATAATCTCATCATCTAGGAACCTTCAGATCACCAGACACTCAAAACACATCATCGCTTCTCATAACTTTTAATTTATTCATCCTTTTTTTCCTTTCTCGCTGTGTCTCCTGCTGCACCTCACGGCCATCATTACTGACCATTTCTCCTGATGGGAATGATGATGAGGATGGTGAGGATGATGATGAGGATGATGATGAGGATGGTGAGGATGATGATGAGGATCATGATGAG
>JAQQZX010000014.1:16514118-16524118 GCA_030068355.1 Notoglanidium maculatum | reverse complement strand
CATCTTTCATACATTATATTGTGAATAAAATACTGAGAAAGTTCAACTAATCAGGAATGTCTGTGTGTGTTCGTCATAACGTCATCCTGTTTCCCTACCTCAGGAAACAAATCAAACAGTGTTGTGGTTGGTCAAGGGCAAACACACACACACACACACACACACACACACACACACACACACACACACACACACACACACACACATACTGTGTATTGTCTCTCTGCTTTACCTGTAAACTAATATAATACTCAGTGATGGTGTTTCCTTCTGACGAGTCCCAAAAGTGTGCGTCATCTGACTTTTTCCTAAACCAATCAAGGGTCTTCTCTCATGCGTATCATAAGGACGTTGAGGAAACGTTTAAAACTACCGGTTTAACAAAAAAAAGATTTTTAAAAAGTGCAGCCTGTTGAAAAAACCCCAAAAAAGACATATGGAAGAAATAAGGATGGGAGTGTTGTGTACATTTCTCATGCTCATATGAGACCAACTTTGTACGGTACAGCTCAAGAACTCATCAAACCCTCAGCAGGGGCCCACCGTGGGGTCAAAGGTCGCTTGGATCTCTTTCGGCCAAGCAGGACACTGACAAAAGACACGTCGCCACCTGAGGAAACACTCCAGCGCTTATGAAAACAATAACATTACGTATGGGGTTGTGTTTTTTCCCCCCTGAGCCGTACATATCACCGCGCCGAGCGTGTTTAGGTTCCTCAATTATGGTTCAGGCTCTGGCCTTTGAGGCATCAGTGAATAGATGTGCGGTTTATTCCAGTGCCCCGGATGACTTTGCGAGGGCGCCGCACCACGCTGGGGATAAAAAGGAAACGCTTTTTGAAAAGTTTAAGGACAAATATTTTGGCAGGGCAGTGTGGGGTCCGATGCTGACTCTGCACTTTCTCTACATACATGGAAAAAAACGGAGAAAACCAACATTCCTCAAAGTTAGTGTTATTGTTATGCTGTCCGTACGAGGAACAGGCTCTCATTAGTGGATAACACACACACACACACACACACACACACACATGCACACTGGCGTGCTGAACATTTCCAGCAGATTATTGTCTGAATGAAATCCAGCCGTTTCTGTATAATGTGTTTATCTGGGACGCGCTCCACAACAGAGGCATAAGAAGAGAGGAGAAAAGAGAAGAGAAGAGAAGAGAGGAGAACGAGGACTCGATCTCATTCTCACTCTAGTGAACTATACAGCTCTCTTTCTAGGGCACTAGACAGCTAATGAAATATCAGAAGGGCAAAATCATTCCTGTCATGTTGGAGATAGAAGGAGAGATGAACAAACAGACCTGAAGGTAAAGAGACTGACGGAGGGAGAGATACACAGACATATGGATAGATAGATACAGACAAACAGACAGATAAACAGAGAGATGAAAAGAAGAACAGACAGACAGCCAGAAAGTAAGACAGATAGACAGATGATAAACGGATACATAAACATATGAATAGATGAAGAGAAGGAAGAGCTACACAGATAGATAGAGAGATAGACAGATAGATAGACAGATAGATAGACAGATAGATAGATAGACAGATAGATAGAGAGATAGATAGATAGATAGACAGATAGATAGACAGATAGATAGATAGACAGATAGATAGACACAGGAAGAAAGACAGGCAAGGTTTGATAAACAAACCTTTTTTTTTTTTAGTTTTTTTTAGACAGCTAAACTCAAAAGGTAGACAGACAGACAGTTATACAGCCAGGTAGATCGACAGATAGGAAGACAGACATGTAGATGGATTAATAGTTAGACAGACAGACACAAGAAGAAAGACATGCAAGGATTAACGGATGGACAGAATCACAAAGCAGACAGGCAGACAGACTCACAGACACAAGAAAACAGACAGACAGACAGACAGAGATGCTGAGATGTTCCTCAGCTTACCTGCTGGTCCTGCTGTTCCTCGAGACCCTTGGGTTCCTGATGGTCCCCTCACTCCAGCCTCCCCCTTCACCCCGGGCAAACCCTGAGAACCCGGTTTCCCTGCAGAACCAAACAGCAGAACATTAACACAACACAAAAGCTTCAAGTGGAACCCTTTAAGAAGGCCTTCCACTTAGGTCTATTTGGTACCATTTGGCACTCTTTGTTTAATCCTTTGGATGAACCCTTAAGGATTCCATGTAGAACCTTATGACTCAGAATTACAAAAAGAAGTCAAGAACCACTCAGAGCGTTCTTTGAATAAATATGGTACTGGAATCATTTAAGGAAAAAAGTTGTTGATGGTCAAGAAGAACCTTGCACGATTGTGTAGAACTCTTATAAGATGCCAAGAGAGCTTACAAGCGTTAATTCTTCAAATAAAAATGTTTATCTTTTTACCAAGAACTTTTAAGAAACCCTGCAGATCCTCAATATGAATGAAACTACAGACTGTAGACTCAGTGGGTTGGGGAACCTACCGTCTTTGCCCGGTATCCCGTCTCTGCCTTGTTCACCCTGTGGACCTAGGGAACACACAGAACACAGAGTGAGGAACCGAACACTCACACAGACACTCACACAGAGTTTCTAACACACAACAATAAGCTGCAATATTTCTGAAATTTCTGTTCTGAGAAATTTCAGTGACAGGTGGTGCAGCACAAACATGTTACGAGTTGCACACACACACACACACCCACACACACACACACACACACACACACACACACACACACACACACACTGACACATCACATGGTGTGAACCTGGTTCTCTATAGCAGTGTGTTATTCCAGCACCAAAGACAAACTGAGCGAGAGAACACAACTGTTTATATTACAGCAGTACGACTCAAGCTAAGCATTTCTTCACCGAACTCTACAGCGCTGCTGAGGTTCTCCATGTCAGCTTGATGAGGTCATCAGTAATGGACCACTGCTTAGCCAGACACTGACACACACACACACACACACACACACACACACACACACACACACACACACACACACACACACACACAAGAATTGCATGTCTGCTAAGACCACCCATAACCTAAATCACAACACTGCCGACATTTCCTGCTGCTGCGCTGAACAAAGAAACTATTTTTTCGTCTGACAGAAAACGTCTAATGCATGAATTTTGATCAGCAAGTGCTGTGTGTTTGACAGTCCTGCTCACAATCTGATTAAATTTGGAAAAAGGATTTAATGTTGTGTCTTACTGAACAAGAAAGAGCGGCATCTCTTCACATTTACATTCACTAACCCCCCAGCGCTGCTGAACACTGCACTCTGATTGCTCAGAAGGGGTTGATTAGTTTTCTATAACAGCAGCTCTGACAGTAGTGCAGGTTTATATTAATGCACTCAATCTAACACATGATCGTTTCTATAGTAACAGCTCATTCACAGGGACAAGTACGGCAAACGCTCCACTGATAATAAACAGATCACTGATCTTTTTTGTAAGGAAACACTTTTTTATGAAAAAGTATGACATTGTTCTTTAATAAATAAAAACTTGTAATCGTTGGTTAGTTGCTGTGAATAAAATACTTTGAGAAGAGGAAAATAATCAGCTTCAAGGTGATAATAGTAACTCCGCCTCATCACACCAAGAGGTTGCTGATTATTTCTTACATATCATTGTCTTATGCAATCATCTGGGGTGAACCTAAAGGTTCCATATAGAACTGGAAAATGTATTGCATCATAAAATGTAAGAGCCAATCACAATTCAGTATGCAAATACGAGAAAATCAACACTAGTACTACTTCTGTACTTTAACCCCAAATAACCGACCATTCAAAACTACAGTTAGCCGACAGTACATTTAATTACATCCAGACTGCCTCTGTAACATGTCTCATGCTAGGTTCTGTAGATCGGTTTCAGGATGTCTACACTGATAAAGCTGTCCTCATCGTGCGAATACAGAAATCAGTGCTCTTATGAAAAGCAAAATTTGAACAAAGGATTATTCTTCACTTCATATAAAAACACATCTCTCAAACTGTCCAGCACGTGCCGAGTCTCCTGCGATCGCGTTCCCCCTGATGTCTTCCAGATTTAAGTTCTGCTCACACCGCATCGTCGTCACCTAGCTGTTTCAGTTTTTCCACTTTTGGACAACTCGATATCCTGTTGAATTGTTTGCAGTGTGTGTGTGTGTGTGTGTGTTTCTGGCTAAAGTGAGTTGTGCAGTGTGAAAGGTGTTGACAGCGTGACATGACTTTTTCCTTTTTTGTGAAACCCGAGCAAACCCTGAGGTTCTCATTGTACTGCAGTGCCACAAAGACAATATTTCCAAACAAGAGCTCTCTCTCTCTCTCTTACTCTCTCTCACACACACACACGTACACACAGCTTTAATTCTGCTAATCCTTGCCAAAAAAATGGAGAAACAGAAAAAAGCACCATCTGTGAGTTGCGATAAACAGCACTGGGGGGTTGGACACGGAGAACAGGATTAGCTCTGTGATGTGATTGGCTAATGAAGGAGAAAATGTAACTGACTGAAAAAGGATACACTGATGAAAAGGAGAGAGAGAGAGAGAGAGAGAGAGAGAGAGAGAGAGAGAGAAAGCAGAGTCTAATGGAGAGACAGAGAGAGCGAGAGAGACAGAAAGAGTCAGACAGAAAGAGACAAATAGACACAGAGAAGCAGGCAGAGATGGAGATAGTGACAAGAAGAAAGAGAAACAAAGAGATAGAGAGAGACAGAAAGCAGCAGAGAGATGAGGATGAAAAGACAGGCAGAGAGAGAGAGAGAGAGAGAGAAATAGAAATACAGAGCGACAGAGAGAGACTTATTGTCTGAAAATGCTGTCACTAAGATGGCTGCTGAGTGGAGCGACTTGCCAAGAGAACTTCGAGAGCTTCACCTTCACCTCAACCTTGCA
This sequence comes from Notoglanidium maculatum, assembly GCA_030068355.1. Classification (NCBI taxonomy): domain Eukaryota; kingdom Metazoa; phylum Chordata; class Actinopteri; order Siluriformes; family Auchenoglanididae; genus Notoglanidium; species Notoglanidium maculatum. The sequence continues at coordinate 16,519,248 of JAQQZX010000014.1, read as the reverse complement.
TGTGAAGAGAGCGAGTCATACCTGCAGGGCCCTGTGCTCCAGGAGCTCCTCTGGCAGGTGGAGCCCCCATGAGGGCGGAGGAGGACTCGGGGTCTCCTCCACCTTTAGACAGGGCGGGTCTGTCGGCAGAAAGGAACTGGACCTGAAAGAGAAAAGCAGAGACTTGTAGTGTAGAAAGAAATCCAAAGACCACTTCACATGGAAACGAATTCCGAGCTGTATTTTAATCGCACATCCTACACCTGTCTCAGGTACACCTGCATCTTTAACTGACGTACTCATCCCCGAATAACGCTGATTCATTTTCACACAGATATGGTAAGGTTTTTAAAATGTATTTCGGAAAGTCACCCAATTTTGCAAGACCCAACACTCCAGGTTGTCCTCAGTGCTGCTCTGGCTCCGCCCTGACCCCGCCCTGACCCCACGCACAATCACCTGTTCCTTATTAGTCTCGTTAGCATGTGTGTGTCCTCAGTTCTCAGTTTAGTTCTCCTCTTCTTCCTGTTTGGTGAACAGTTAATGGTTCTAGAACCAAACAGAACCGTTTCTATGTGTAGTTATATTTTACGGGAGTTTGTTGCCACTTCATAGAACCCATTCAGGCTGAAGTCCACCGTTTAACTGGATCTTTGAAACAGTGTTTTTGGATTGCTGGTTCTCCAATTGACTAAATAAGTTCCATTTGCAAGGTTTACTTAAAGTTTCTTCTTAGAACCCTCTGTTTTTGGTTCTGCATAAAAGTATTTCCTTTGAAGGACGAATAAAGAAAACCTTTGGTTTTTGGTGTTTAGTGGAGAACGTTGGTGACTAAGGTCCTACTTCAACAGACGAGTTCTGCTCACAACCTTTCCTGTTGTATGGTTCTTGATAGAAATCTAGAGAGATTTTCCTGGAGAGAGAGACACCGAGGAACCTTTTAGGTTCCTAGATGGAACCTTTCTTTCTAATTTTCTATTTTAAGAACATGCACCAAACATGCAGTCATTATGTTACTCGTAAAGAGCCTGGCGTACGTGTTTATCACCACACCTCTAGGGGGCGCAGGAGGTGATATGTTTTTCTGTTAGTCTTGGCGAACGTATTGCGTCACTTTCTCTGCAAAGTTCTCACCCAGTTTTGTCAAGATTCCAAGTCATAAACATGTGCACATTTTTCTTCAGTATAAAATCTCATGCTAATACCACGTACCAACTCTGTGAGTTCTCCCTCAAATGTGTTCATATTGCTGCAATCAAACAAGCAAACAAACAAACTGGAAATTACACTGGGTTCTGAAGAAAAAATCTTTCCTTGTTTTAAAACCGCTGACTTTAGTTTCCCCAGAAACCTCCATGTTTGTGGTAGTACCTGTGATCTGATCTCCCCTATGCACGTTGACGAATGATTCCCAGATTAACCGAAAACAAAAACACATTCATTAGTCTGAAGAAAACAGAGTATGAATTGGCCGAATATCTCCAGACTGTCAGAGATCCAAAGCAGAGACAAGTCCTGATCAAGTGCAGACCCAGTGACCAAAAACCAGCCACGAAAAAAAAATCTAATTAATATAAAAAAACATCACAAATGTGCCATATTATAAATCACCCTAGGAGATGGATACATAGCGAGCATTGTTCCAAACACAACGCATTACAGCAGGTCCAGCAGTCCCACGGCCCCACCCCATTCATCAGAACTATTCCACTGGACTCCAGTGGTTGTTCTCATTGTTGTTGCTGTTAAATCGTTTACTGATGTTACGTCTTGTTCTTTCTTTCCTAAATATGTTCCTTCACAAAAGATTTTTGAAAACCCTCATTACACGTTTACTTATTATAGGTGCAGAATGCTGAAGATTGAGAACATTTGTGTTTTGGAAGATGGTGGTGATGATTGGTGAATGTCAGTGTGTGTTAGAGAAAGGTGTTTGATGGATTTGCTAGTGAAATATGGTGAGTGTTAGAGAACCTTGGTGTTTACTGGTGAACCTGGGTGTTTGCTAGAAAAGGTTGGTGTGCTAGAGATCGCTGTTATTCACTGGGGAATGCTGGTGTTTACTGGTGAATGTTAGTGTTTACTGGTGAACGTTAGTGTTTACTGGTGAACGTTAGTGCATATTGCAGAACGCTGGTGTGTATTTGTGAATGTTGTTGTTTAGTGTTAAACATTAGAAGTTATTGGAGTTAGAAAACGAGGGTTACTGGTGCCTGATGGAAAATGTTAGTGTTTGGTGGAGAATGTGGTGTTGTGCATAAGGTTTGTGCTTGATTTAAACACGAATATAAAGAAGCAAACAAGCGTATTACAAGCGGATGACAAACTAATGACATGCTCATGCTGAGAGACGTTACCTTTTCCTCCAGAGAGCTGAGCCGATCGGTGAGAGCCGTGATACGACTGCAGTTCAGACAACCTGAGAGAGACACAGAGAGAGAGACAGACAGATGGGAGAGAGAGTTCTGCATTATAAATATTTTTGCATTATAGTCACATGGCCTAATATAATGTGCATAAATAGCTAGCATTAGGCTACTCAGTGAAAGAGTCTGTGAAAGAAAGTAAGTGCGCCCCCATGTGGGGAATCTTCTGCCTGTTAAAGTTCAATTCAAAATGTCTGTATCTGAGGAAAAAAAAAAAAAGAACAGTTTTGTAGTAAGTATAATGTCCTGGAAAACAATCGTTTTTTATGATTAATATCTAATCACAACTTCATGACTGTCCAGTTAACAGCTCTCTAGAAGCACATATGGACCTCCACCCAGAGGTGGGTCCTGCTTTACAGTAGTAGCTCATTAGCTTGTTAGCAGCACAACCACCTCTTAAAGGAGTTTGTGTGGTGTGTTTTAGCAACTTGGAGCTGTTCAGGGTCCTAAAGTCTCTACGTCAGACTGATGGAGAAGGCAATTCTGTCTTTATACACCGTGTCCATCAGTAAAAGCCAGTCAACTCTTCTTAAACTGTTGTTTTCTATGTTTAGCTAGCATGCTATGCTACTGTCAGGGTTGTTTACATTGGGTAGGGGTGTGGCATATTTGGATCGCATGTGGTCATGATGTAAATCAGTCAAACATTTCTACATGCCTGTTTCAGAGGGAAACATTGTACGTCACAGCTAAGAAGCCCTTTCATGGGAACATGACTGAGCGAGTGAATGTCTGATTTGATTTGATTGGTTCGTACTAGAGAGCTGCTCTGTGGGCTTGGGTAACGTCGACTTGCGGAAAGTTGCCTGTTTTCTCACGGCCTCTTGAGCCACCAGATTACTGCTTGCAGAACCTGCACGCACACACACACACACACACACACACACACACACACACACACACACACACACAGAGCAAGAAGAACACGATTAAACTCAATTACATTCAGTTTTGCCAAATTTGATTGACTTCAATTCAGTTCAAATAAATGTGACACACGTTGAACATGGTGATTTATGCAGGTCAGCATGTTTAAGCATGAAACAACAACATGACGGTGCAGTGAGTCAATTTTCAGGACCAGACTTTCTCACAAAGCCATGCCAGTTTCATGAGACAAAGCCCTGAAAGATCATTTTACTTGGAGCGACGCCCAGTATGAGGAACTGAACAAGATGAAAAACCCAAAATTATTACTCCACCCTCCAACATTCGCTCTCTTTCCCACTTCTCCTACCCACTGCTGTGCTCTGTGTGTAAGACATTCAGTTTCTAAGTAAATATTTACCAATATGTATATTTAAAACTAAAACGAATAATGTGAGGAAAGAGGTGGTAGATGAATGTTGTTGCACTCCTGCTATGAAAAGCTGCATCACGTCACAAACCACGGGCCACTGGGTCGGAGTTTCTCAAACGCATCACGGCGGTGATCCCTGGGTGTCCTGGCAGTTTTCTCTGCTCTAGAACATCAAACTTAATCTGCAAAGTACAACCATTAAAGGAATACTCCAACACTTTAAACCAATTTTTATATCTGCAGATTCTGTAGTGCACATGTGAACACCTCAGAGTTGCAGAGTTTCGATGTGTTTCTCCGATCCGAGAAAAGAACAGCAAACTCGTGCACTTTAAACACACTTAGAACTGAAGTCTAAGGGCAGATGTAGAGCTCAGTAATGAAAATATTTGACACATTAAACCATAATGCAATACGCTGCAATAAACTAGACTCCTATCAGGTTTATTTCAACAATGCAGCGATGCACCATGAAACCGTCAAAATCGTAAAAAATAGCGTGCTATACATTTTTGGATTTTTGGTCGTATCACCCGGCACTAATTCAGACACACACTATGGACACGCACGGATAAATTGAGATTAGTTTAAAAAAACGCCAGTTTTCCTTTAATGAGGAAATCATGGGAAACACATGATAACACGTCTAAACATTTCAGGTTCCATCTCACTAGCCCCGCCAGCTGTATGGGTAAAAGCTACCCTGTTTGGTTTTCTGCCTCAGCGTTTTGTCCTCCAGAAAGGGAGGCTGAAGGTGGGGAGGAGATCAATTTAGCCAAGAAAGAGAAGGAGGGCTTTTCACTAAAAACAATGGCTTCCTTGTATTGTTCAGTGGGTGAGGAGGTGTTTCAAGCCATTCCATCCCTCCCTCTCTCTTCATTTTTTCACTGACTGGGTTTCACATGTGCTCGTGTGTGGGGTGTTAGCATGCTAGCACCACTGAGACTAGCTAGCTCGCAGTGCTGCTCCAGTCATTAGCATGAGGCCCAGGTCAGGACCTCATCACCGGCTAGACAGAAGAGAACCACTCGACCAATCACACGCAGCCAAACGGTCACTATGGCGACACTGGGGCCAATCATGTGGCGCCTTCCTTGTTTTTCAAAGCCTGGAAAAGAAATAAGCGTGGCTGTCGCTGTAACGAGGCAGAACGCTAAAGCGAGGCTGGGAGAGGAATCAGAAAGGCTGGAGGAGTGGAAATAAATTAGCTTCTAGAATCTTCTTAACTCCCGCTATTACATAAACGCTCGGCCAGACCTGGTGTGTGTGCTACAATGGCGCTCTGTTTCTCAACATCTTCATTGTTAATCTGGTTATTTTCTAAATTTGCGGTCATAGTGTGTGTGTGTGTGTGTGGGTGTGTGTGTGTGTGTGGGTGGGTGGGTGTGGGTGGGTGGGTGGGTGTAATGTGCCCTAATAATG
>JAQQZX010000014.1:16469461-16480817 GCA_030068355.1 Notoglanidium maculatum | reverse complement strand
GAGAGAGCCAGAGAGAGAGAGCGACAGAGAGAGCAAGAGAGAGAGAGAGCGAGAGAGAGAGCGAGAGAGAGAGTGAGAGAGAGAGGGAGCGAGAGAGAGAGTGAGAGCAAGAGGGCGAGAGAGAGAGAGAGCAAGAGAGAGAGAGAGAGAGCGAGAGAGAGAGCGAGAGAGAGAGCGAGAGAGAGAGCGAGAGAGAGAGGGAGCGAGAGAGTGAGAGAGAGGGCGAGAGAGCGAGAGAGAGAGCGAGAGAGTGAGAGAGAGAGTAGTTGAGATTAATGCTCAGGTGTTTCCGTCTCAGTAAACTCCGTGCCCCTAACACACGCAGTGACCCCGGGAACCAGGAGAATATTCCCAAAATGAAATTCTGTGAGATAAATATCACAAGCAGATTTCTCAACATTTTTGGCGGTGAAGGAAAACAAAAGAGACTTTTTTTGCCGGGAGCGAGCGGCGATTGACAGATATGGCCGACGACCAAGAGGGAGTGGGAGGAGAGAAAGAAACAGAAAAGAAAGCCCAGATTAAGGAATATAAGAAGGAAAACAAACGACAAAGCAGCACTCAGAAAAAAGAAAGAAAGAAAGAATGTGAGAAAGAGAGGCAGGAAGTCATTCAATCATCCTGTTACATTAGCGGCCGTCCCACAGGCCCACTAAAGGGGGAATATAACCCAATTAGGTCTGAGCTAAGGGTCCCAAAGCGCAGCACTGCTCTGAGGGACAACAAAGATTAATGAAGTGGTGAAAGCAAGTGTCACAAAGGGCCAAAAAAACAAAAGCGGGAGAGAATTATGAGACGGACGAGTGGAGAGGAGGATCCTGGACATGTCCACAAGGTCACGGCGCTAATGGAGTGCACATGCGGGGGGAGGGGCAGAGTTAATGAGACGTCTGGCTCAAAAAAATAAAAATAAACCAGAAGAAGAGGAAGAGGTGTCACGATAACAAAGGTTCATGGCTATGGATCATCAAACACACGAGGGTCTATACATCATCTCGCTAAGCAAGTGCAACACTTCACGCCGCACAGATGTGTGAAACTCCACACCTCGAGGGTGCTGCGAGGCGCGAGGGTGTCGCTCGAGCTGCCGCCGTCCTGATTTATGTGGTGTAGAGCTCGAGATATGATAAACAAATCCGATCTCGTAAACACACCTGATTCTTGACCACTCGATCCAGGACAGCATTTCATCCGATTTCTATAACAGACTGTTTGTTCTGCGAGTCTGATCTAACGATGGACCTGTGAGTACAGACAATACATCTACAGTTTATTCAGGAGAAACTGGTCTTTCGGTGTATTTCTGAGTGACTAGCGTTCTCCACTGGCAGTGTAATACCATGTAAAGCATCATGAGCTCCCAGAAACACCAAGGTGCCACTGTTGGGTCGTCTAGCAAGATCCTGAACCTTCATCTTCATCCTCTCTCAATCGGCTAACGACAGCCAAATGAGCACATGTACGTCTGTCATCTGCACGGTGAACGTGATGCGGTTTACGTCTCTGCGGCGTTCCTACTGGAGGTGCGAATGCACACTGGAAAAAGCCCCTTGAAGGTGTGTGTAGTTCTAAAGGGAACTCCCCAGGGGTAGTTCCTCTCAAAAAGTCCCTAGAACTGTTTGGTCTGAAAGCACCTTTTGTGTCACTTCTGTTCTTCTGTATAACGCAGTGGCGTGGAAACCCCTGAAAACCAGGAACTTGTTAAAAGAACTGTTCAGGAAGTGTTTCCATTTCCTAAAAGGTTCCTGGAGCAAAAACAACTACACGAAGCCAGTGCTGAAGTCCCCGACTCTGGATCCTGCCTCTGTAACACAAGGGAGTGGTGTGGCCTGCATGTGGACCCGGAGTCAAACCTTCTGCAGCCAGGAAGAACTTTAACTGTAAAATAAGTCCCTTGGACCCCCTCAGTACACATTTATTTCATTAACATTATTAAAATGTGGGAACGATAATATTTTGTCTAAATTTCGGAGTCATGGCACTTGTTATTCTTGAGTGTTCCACTGAAAGAACATATTAAGTTCAGGATAACATTATGTGGAGCTTTAATATCAGTTTATTTTTATTTATTTTTGTGTCGTTGAGGTTTGGATTAAAGCCATTTAAATCAAGAGAGCAGTCAGGCCAGCTCAGAACGTGAAGCTCATGGACACCACTTTAAAGAACAACGCTTTAGAGGATTATTAATAAAAAATGGGTGACTTCTTTACAAGGAAAACAGAACGACGAAAGGCATGTGGACGGAGAAGTTTGCTCATGTTCTTAGTTTTAACGTCCTATCTGTTCCGAGTCTGTGTCGCTAATCCACAGTGTTAACGTGCAGCACCAAACACTTCATATTTACACCCGTGAACGAATCGCTGATAAATTCCACATCAGATTTTATGCTGGATTCGTTGAAGTCAGTTATCATTGAAGCCTGGATCAGGAGGTGAGAAACACACTGGAACAGAATGTGGGCTAACCCCGTAAATAACACACCAGTGCGATGATCTCATGTCACACACACCAGTCCTTCTACAGGTCATGTTTTTGGATAGCTGAGACGTAACTCGAAATCGCTAACATCTTCTACACTACAGGAGCTCGAGCCCTGGTTCAAAAGGAACCAGCTGTCAGATACTCGGCTTGACCTGGCATCCCACAGTGAAGGAAACGCTCCCAGAATGCACTGCTCTCATTAGTAAAGAGTAAAATTCCAGAGGTGCTCCAGCTGTGTCTGTTTGCTAAACACTGTCTGTCCCCGTGAGTCTGAGTGACGGGAGGAGATAAACTCACAGAGGAGACCACAGGCGCTCATCCACACCTGCATGCTTCACACACACACACACACACACACACACACACACACACACACACACACACACACACACACACACACACACACACACGGGGGTAAATATTTGTATGCAGGACGGAGGTCGGATCTCGGCCACACACTCGAGCTCTGTTCTTGCTTTTCACCGAGATCACAGGCTGGAAATGAGGCGTATAGCGTTCGTTCTGCCAACTTCCTTTCAAAACTAAACACACACACACACACGTCTTTAGCGAGACACGATGTCACTGAGTGTCCACACATGTCTGTAATGTGACTACACACCAGGAGTTGCCACTGAGTCGGCATGAAATCTGAAATGGAAAGATGCTTCATCTTATACTCCAACACCCTCAGCGTGACCGAGAGCAGCGAGGAGCTTGTTCAGGCTATATCACTGTGTGTGTGTGTGTGGGTGTGTGTGTGTGTGTGTGTGTGTGTGTGTGTGGTAAGCCAGCAGCGGCTTGCTCTCTACAGGATTTAGTGAGGATTAGAAGGCCTGACTTTGAGAGCTGAGCGAAGGCTGTTAATGTGCTGGTCTGAGATCAGTGACTGGTTTATACACTTCTGCCAGAGTATATTTATAAGGACAAAAATCAAACCTGTTCATTCATAGTGTCCACACTTACGTATATTTTTAGAAAAATATAACTATAAATAATCTCCAGATCACTTCTATTGTAAACATGAACCCTGATCCTGATAGCTGTAGCTCTTGTCATTCTCAGTCTCTTGTATATTTCATTCAATTGTCAGAATTTAGAGCCGACTGATAAATCAGCGTGTCGATATTATCAGCTGAGATGAGCTGATTGCCGATAAATTGGTCTCAGCATGTATAACAGATGATAGATGACAGCAACTCCACTGTTGGCAACTCACCTATTAGCACAACAATTAGCTGACCCGAGAAGAGTCGAGCAGAGGAGCAACTTCAATATCAAACATTAAAAAAAAAAATCAGTTTCAGCCATCCACATTAATTAACGGCATATTGCACAAAAAAGTACAAATTATATTTTTTTACTTTTAAATAATAATTTTTTGTAGCGTTCCTATAAAAAAAAAAGTATCCTAATGTATTTCACAGTTATAGTAACATTGTATCTATGCTATATTTGAGTGAAGAAGATGGATTAAACGTTTTTTCTAATTAAGTAAGCTATACTTTGAGAACACATAACTAATTAAAGTGCATGTTCCCAGATGAATAGTTACGTACATAGTTATGTATAAAGGCCTGATTAAAGTAACACTGTTGTGTACATTAGTTCAAAATGTACACATGTTTTTTTTCATGAACACTTGGGCCTGCTTGACTATTTTTGTACTATTCACAATATTTGAATACATTTCTGTTTGAATGAAGACACATTTCTCTTTTTTTTAGCGCTGGTTATGTCAGAAATCACAGTCCTTTTCATATCTGAAGAACCAGAGCCAGTGTTCAATGAAAAATTAGATGATTATATAAATATAAAGTTTAAAACATTTGATGTGTTGCATCCAGCATTTACTTTCTCTTTTTTGTTCAGGACACATGGTGTTTCTGCAGCGCTGCAGCTCTGGGCTTTGTCTCAAACGCTTAAACTCAAAACACACGGCATGTTTGATTCACTTCCTGCAGGTGAATTGATTCGGAGTCAAATCACTAGAGTTCAGTTAAAAGCAGACTGAGACCATCTCGCTCAGAACCTGACAATGCAATTCAGCTTTATTTGTACAGCGCTTTTAACACCAAACATTGTCACAAAGCAGCTTCTCAGAAGTACATAAATTATGAATATAAACTTATGAATCTATAAATGTATCTATATATATCTCCCTAATGAGCAGCCTGTGGCGATGGCGGCAGGAAAACCACCCTGAGACGACAAGAGGAAGGAACCTTGAGAGGAACCAGACTCATCTGGGTGGCGCTGGATAGTGCGCTTACAGCTAACACACTTCTGTAACTGTGTGTTATAGGGTCAGAAAGTACAGTTCCATAATTCAGTATAGTTTAACATAAAGTCTGTTCTGTCTCAGCTGAGGCACTGAGGGAGATCTGAGTGCACGACTGTTGGTGGTAATTTAAGTCCTACACCACTGTAGCAGAACCGCTCATGTCAACAGCAGTCCAACAACACCTTCACAGTTCTAGGTGTGTGTTGAGGCAGTTCATATGGTGCCGTCCTCAACAGGAGCAAGTGGTTTCCAAGTGATGACTCCAACCAGGAGTAGGACATCAGGATGGATCAGGCAGGTCCGGGAAGCAGAAGGGGTCAGGACAATGATTTCTGTGTGCTCTGTCCGATGGGGAGAACACACCAGGGTTCCATCCAGCCACATTAAACACAAGGAAAAGGGATCTTTGGACGGTTAATGAGGCTGTTGTCCTTTTCAGGAAGTAAAACCTCTGAAGCTTTCAGGGTTCCTTCAGCAGGATGAACCAGAGAACGTCTGAGAACTGTTTGAGACAGACAATAGGCACGGTGAGGATGGGAGTGAGGTGAGCTGTGTGTGTTTCCACAGGAAAGAGGAAGCTGAGTGTCAGACACACAATGCGTGACGCTAAGATGGATGTGAGATTTGTTTTGTATGCTAACGTCTCTTTCTGTGGATGCGAATGCAGATGGTGAATGGTGGGAAAGGATTCTGACGGATCGGTGACGAAGCTACTGCTGATGTAAAACTGTCTCTGAGGTGCTGGAACATCTGCGCTTACTCTAACATGCCAGATGAGAACTGATCTGAAGTGAGCGAGTATACGTCTGTAAGCAGCACTCTCAACACTCTGATAAATAGATAACAGTGAAATATTATAGCTGGGATTAATTACAACCAGAAACACACACACAAGCGCGTGTGCGCGCGCGTCTCTGATCTCTCGCTGAGATGCAGGCTACCAAAAAGTACAAGAGATTATACGATATACTCAGATCCACCTTACTAAAGAGTTCATTTTCACCCTTAACGAAACGCATCTGATCCAGAAAATTACCTTGTTTTATTAATGATTATTTGTCTAACAGGACTCGAGTTGTCTGATGTTAAAGTATAGATTTTTGAAAATAAAACTTTCCCTTTTTCAGTAAGGCATATCTTTTTTTGTCAGAAATAAAATCAGAGTCATCAAATTAATATTCTTAAAGTAAAATTTTAACAGTAACCCAGTAACCCACTTTGGATTTTGCCAGGAAGATTAAATATGTCAACTGTCTTCATAACGCTGCTAAAAATGACAAAACAGTAAACTTACCTGAGAGTATCGACAACACACTAACAGGTATCTTACTGGAGGTTAAAATGGATTATTGTGCCAGTTGTTTCATTTCATGTATTTGAACAGTAGTATCGTAGACGTTACACAACATATCGTCTGCACGGCGCTTTTACTGTGCTGCTTTAAAAACGGTCTGTGATGCAGCTTTCTAAGTAACAAGAGTGTAACATTAACAAGGAACGAAGGATTTCATGTGAATAAAATTATTACTTTTTTACAATTACAATTACTTTTCTTTGAAGGAATGTAGAACATGAAGTATATCATATCACCTCCAACATTTTCTGGGATAGTGTCAGATCTTTTTGTGCAGATTTTAGATTTAGTTTGGCAGAAATATTTTCCGAAACTTGGAAAACAGCTGACAACAGCTATAAGGTGTGAGTGAAAGCAGGTCCTTACTCAGACGTTAGTCTGCACCCGAGTGTGATGGCTGCGTTCTCACCTGCCTGAAGAACCACACTAAACAGGAGAACACAACAGGGTTCTGTTCTGACACACTGGAAAAACAAGTTCCTCAGATGCTTAAGGGGGCTGTCGAGCTAAAGGAACACAGTGACGGTCCCTAGTCAGCATTTTTACAAGTTTTTTAGAGAACACAACATCACTAATATCTTATTTTCAGCATGGAAAATATTTGAGTAATTGTACTTTGTTACTATACTTAAGCATGATTTATACTTCACTTTGGGTGTCCATGGAATGGAATATTTGTAATCTTACTTAATGTTACGCTTTTTATGCCGTATGTTTTATTTAGACCTTCACAGAACTTCGGTCCCGTCATCTCTCATCCAGCCAATGCATCAACAGAACAATCTCCTGCGCACTTTATTTACATTTTATCAAGCATATCACTACAAAGAAATCACTCAAGAATGATGCTAATTGTTCCTCGTCACCTACATGAGCGCGCCGCCTTGGCCACCTCGTCCTGCAGTAATGACTTATTTTGCTGTTATGTCCTTGTTGGAGACGCACCAGGACGTGTCCGCGTTTACACGACAGAGGGCATGTAGTCAAACACGTCCCAGACCACCTCGGCAAGAGGTTTGAGCGAATGCATCATGGAGGTCGTTTACACTTGTTTTTAGCACTGTCCACTTGTGATCAGTTCATCCAAGATGCATTTGAATACCAAGTGTAAACAGTCATTTCATTTTCATAATCAGAATCAGTTTTAATTGGCCAAGTAACGTCACGCTTACAAGGAATTTACTTGATGTTTGCTCCAAGACCAATACAAACAATAAATAAATGTTGTTGTATAAGGAAGTGCACAAGTATGAAGTAATTATATTGTTTAGACAAACTGCTTTTAAGCAAAGTGAGATTAAGTAGAGAGATCCCTGCAGGATTGTGCCGTGTATAAACAGCTTTAAATCGCAGTCAGTGCCTCTGAACACACCTGTGTATTAATTTCACCTTTTCACCATGTCAGGTGCAGTAAGGATAATGAAGACACATCAGTGAAAGCCGAGTGGCGTTTGTGATGGTGAGGGTGCGCAAACTTTTGCACACGTCTCCACACAAACTTTGAGATCAACTCGTAAACTGGCGTACCTTTTGCTCGGGTCTTTGTTGAGTGAGGTCCCGGTTTGGTATCTGTACAGTCCGGGTCCCCAGGTCCCCGTTACCCCGCACACCAAACACAGCAGCAGCAGCAGCAGCGCGAGCGTGTAGAGGGAACCGCACCGGGGAAGCGCGGACACCGAGCCTGCGGGACACGCGCCCATCTCACACACACACACACACACACACGCGCGCGCGCGCGGGCGCACACGCTCTCTCACACACACGCTCTAGCAACGAAACTATTTCCACACGGACCGCTTTTTTTGTTGATCAGGAAGAAAGACGTTTCTTCTACAAGCAGGAGTTGCGCAAAAAAAGAGCTAAAATATGCAAAAAGTAAATAAATGTTAAGAACGAATCAGCGAGTTTGTCCCGAAATCCAGCAGAAAGGAAAGAAGAGAGGAAGAGTAAACATGTGAAAGTTCCTCCAGTTCCTTCACTTCACGCCTCCTCACATCTTCAGCACTTTTGACAAGAGCAACCCGACCGAGCTGCTTTATAGCGTCCTGGCGCTGTGTGTGTGTGTGTGTGTGTGTGTGTGTGTGTGTGGGTGGGTATTGTGTGTGTGGGTGGGTGTGTTTTTCTATCTTGGTGGGGACCAGATGTCACCGCTATGCTCTGACAGTGTGTTTGTGAGGACATTTGGCTGGCTGGTCCCCACAAGGGCAACTTAAAAAAAAAAAAAACAACAACCAAAAAACAAAGCAACAATTAAAAAAAGGTTTAAAGTAAAAAAAAAACAAATAAGCTAAATATTTCCTTTTCCGTCGTTAGGATTAAGGTTGGGGTTAGATTTGTGTGCAGCATGGCATTAATTAGCTGCTTTAATAGTAATGTCAGTGGTAAGTCCTCATAAGCATAGTAAGACAAATGTGTGTGTGTGTGTGTGTGTGTGTGTGTGTGTGTGAGCGCATGTAATTCTTCAGCCAACCCCATTCCTTCACACAGCTTCCCCTCTAATCTCTCACACGCACACACACACACACACACACACACACACACACACACACACACACACGCACACTGGCCGAGTCCCCAGACCGCACAACTCCCCCACTAACACAATGTCAAATCACAACACCGCAAACCTGCTGCCGTGGCTGTGCTCCAAAAACTGCACGCGACTGCAATAAAATGCGTCGAAATAGCGTTTTGTGACATGGTATTTAGGCCAGTTGTACTAGTTGACCAGCTACAGCGCTATAGAAGTGACGTTTAAACTCATTCTGACCTTCTGATTCTTCATTCATATAATCATAGATTAATAGTGTTTTATCACTCAAAGGATGTGACATCACAGGAAATGGCATGTCATACGTGTACAAACACACATTATGTCGATATCGCTGTTTTAGTAATGTATTTAACATCGTGTCGTGCTCTTATTGGACAACTGAAGCCCAAGTGAAGAACAGTTGCTGTTTTTGATCATCAGCAGTGCGTAAGTGTTTTTATTTCTTTCAAAACCAAAGTAATTTGCCAACTATTACTGTTTTACTAATTAAAGAACAACACATCAGTAGCTATAAACAGTCATTCCCTCTCCAGCCTATTTGTTTTTCTCTCTTTTGTAGTTTAATAAAACAAAAACCCCATAAACTCCTCTGTAGTGATGTCAGAAAACTGAAATTACAGCTTTACACACTGACACTGGAGACTCCGTCCATAGATGTTAGATAAACATCTCCTTACAAAAACGTCAACGTTAACTTCCCTGTGAATGAGCTGTTACTATGGAAATGATAATGTATCAGAACCAGCGCATTAATATTAAGCTGCGCTACTGTCAGAGCTGCTGTTATAGAAAACTAATCAGCACCTTCTGACCAATCAGAGTGCAGGATTCAGCAGCGCTGGGGGGCAAATGGAAGTCATTTCTGTTACTACAAACGTTTGTTTTCACTTCCAGCTATATGCATGAACAGATTTACTGGCATTTACTACAAAAAAGAAAGGTTTGCTAGAAATACTGGTAAATACATTGTGCAGTAAAATATCGCCATCTGCACCAAACGAAACAGTTTTAAAATATATATATAAGAAAAAAAGACATTTTAATATGTTTTATAGTTTAGGAAGGAAAATTCAGGCTTACGGATATTTTCTCAGGATGTCCAGATGACCTGTTTGCCGAGCAAATTGTATAGAATGACTGAAACGAGCTTTAAGAATAAAGTATGAGTGAAATATGAATCCATTCTAACGATGACATAAAGTGTAAAATACGGCTGTGTTGATTCCCGAGCTGATACACGGCAGTGTGGCTGAGTGAAACATGCTGTTCTGTCTCACAGTGCGGCTCGTTTTTGATGGATAAACGAAATGGTTTCCTTCCAAATTTAATCTGAGAGGTTATTTATAGACCTAAGTGGGTCGTTTGAAACTATTTTTCACTTTTAAGGCTAACAATTTGGCTTAGTATGCGTTCCCAAAAGACCAGAGAAATGCAATACACTCATCAATCCACGCTAAATATGTACAGAGGCTCTGAAAAGAGGAGATTAAATTCCTCACAACAAACAATAACAGTGTTATGGCATTATAACCGGTGAACGGCCCTCAGTAAAGCACACCTGAGTCAATGAACCTTGATGATTAGGTGTTGAAACAGGTCATAAAAATGCTAATGGCTGTGGCAGAAGTTTGGAAGGGAATTGTGTGTCCTGTGAGAGAGTAAACGCCATCTTATTAGCTCACCATGTACGTGCGTGTGTGCGAGTGTGTGTGTGTTGTTTCTGTATTGTCTGAATATTTTGTGAAATAGACTTTATTTCATTGCATCATCAAACCACAGTGTGAAATGTAAGTGAAGAAAGTGGAAATTTGTCCTTTTTGCCGCTTGGTCTCTCAGGCTGTCGGGTCACACCAAAGTCAATCCAAGTGTCTGATTTACAAATGTGAATATGGAGATGTATTTTATTGGCTCTGGCGGGGAAACACTGTGAATAAAAGGGTTTCCTGACTGACAGCAGGATCTCATGGTGTCCAGAGTCCAGGAACATTCAGCTAAAATCTGTGAAGATCTAATTACATAAATACAGTTACTATGTCTAACTATTAATGATTAGTTCATGGCTGTAAAGAAAACACATCAAGTTAAAGTGGTTATGTTGTTCACACTGTCTTTCATGTCTTTCAAGCTTTTGTGACTAGAGCCATGCACCCTGAACAGATTTTGAACTTTTAGAGGAGAATAAACTCACACTGCTCCATCCACTTATCCTTAAACATCGCAAATATTTTTTGAAGCAGCTATCCCTGTCATCGCTAATTAGAATGAGGGCAAATCTGTGAACGTTTTTGAAACTTGCTCTGCCTAATGCACATATCTGTAAAACGGTGGATTAGCCGTATCAGACAGCTTCATCGCTAGTTTCCACAGCAAACCTGGGAAGAACACCTCGCTACCTCGCAAACCTCCTGCATGTTTCCCAGAACAGTTACTCCTTAGGATCCAGTGGTTTCATTATGCTCACCATTCCAAAAGGTCCGTACTGTTTTTGATTATAATTCCTTTCATCATGCTTCTGCAAAATAAACTCACAGCTCAATTGCTCTAAGCATCTACTTTTGTACTTAGTGTTTATTATTTTATTAATTTATATGAGTCACTTATGCTCAATCCATCCATCCATTATCTATAGCGCTTTATCCGTCTGGGTCGCGGGGAAGCTGGAGCCAATCCCAGCATGTTGGGG
>JAQQZX010000014.1:16448096-16461795 GCA_030068355.1 Notoglanidium maculatum | reverse complement strand
CAGTTGTGAGAGGAACACAAAGTAATGTAACTTTACCATGACTTAGTCCTGTAAGTGAAAGTTACTATTAGTTCAATAATAATGACAGTGTAAAATGTTTGACATTAATTACATTATAACCTCAACAATATTATTTCTGTGGGGGTTTTTTGCACATTCATGTGTGCAGTGCTTTAAGCAATTGTTGCTATTTGGAGAAGCAATTCAAATAAAGGTTATTTGATATTATACTGTGTGATTGATTTTATTTAGTGTATATGCAGTGCCTTGTTTTGAGACAGAAAACCTATTAATATCAATTCTTGAATTCAGAAGAATCGTCTTGTTTAGTTGCTCTTGTTTTAAGATCAATTCTCTCAAAGTGAGAAAGAAATAACTGTAAGAAGCTCTGACAGGTTAGTTTTGAGTTTATTTGACTTAATAAAGTTCTTGGAATGAGTGTTTCATCGCTTGTTTTAAGATATTTCTCACTTGTCTAAAGCCTACATATTTTTTCTTATTTCAGGAACTCTTACCAAGTGTAATTATCTTACTGCACTGGCAGATTACTTCACTTGATTATAGTGTGAATCTCCTAAGATTAAGTATTTGTTTCCTTATATTTAGATAGGTATTTTTTGCAGTGAGGGAGAGAGAGATCAGTCGGCATTCAGACAGAGACACACTCCCTGCAGGACCCAGTGTGAATGGTGTTTGGTGGTGAAGAGGTCGGCCTCGAACACCAGGCCAACGCCCATCGCGTTCCTCCTCATGGACGTTGTGTAGACCGGCGTTCTCAGTGTGTTCTAAAGACAATGAAACATAATTATCAATAATTGTCAGTTTCTTTAGGATGCTGAGTTTAACTGCAACGATATGGGTCTAATTTGTTAAGTAGTTCTGTGTTAAACTGATTTGGGGCGGGGCTTTAGTACGAGCTCAGTTAGTGATGTCACCAATGAAGTCCAACAATACTGCTATGAAAATATTATCAGGAAATTTTCACACTTTTTTACTCATAGTATAAACCATGTGCTAATGCTGCATTTGACGAACGGTTGTAAATTGTAAACATTCGGAAACTCGCGACAGAGTAGTGACATGAAATGAAACAGCATCAGCAGGAAACACAGCAGCACTTCTTACCTTTACATGAGTTATACTGCTCTATATACACATGTGTTTTCTTAAATTGATCAACATACAGACATATTCACTTGTTAAATATATAACACTGATTATATTTTGCGAAGGAAAGCACACATCACTCATCACAGTTAGCTGGCTAGCTTGTTGCTAACAAAAGACGAACATGGAGGCGTCCATGTTTTCTCCCGATAACGTTGAAGCTTGAGCGCACAGAGCTCCGAGCTCAGATCCCTGACGTCTTGCTTCTCTCCGAGGTAACAGCGAATTCAGCAAAAGCTCGCTATGTAGCTTACCTAATGTTCACCTGTGGTTATCAATCGTAACGTTATTTTGTCAGGTTTGACTGCTGTTAAATAAATCAATGAGAAAATGAGGATATAAGTCAATTAGCACGTATTTATGAAAGAGCAACATGCACCACTTTTTATCCATTTATAGTTACGTTTAATGTTGTGGAACGGCATTTTAGCAGCTATAAACTACGTTTTTATCTCTCTTTCTTGCCACAAAAACGCTGTTTGTTCGAGAACTTTAAGATACAGCTTTACTTCTGACTGCTACAAAGCGCTGACACTAGAGACTCCTTCCATAAATGTTAAATAAACACATTTCGTCTTACAGAAAACTTCACCATATTAAAAAAATGTACACCAGCTTATCAGTGGAGCGTGCGTTGTACACGTCCCTGTGAACGAGCTGTTACTATAGAAACGATAACGCATTAGAATGAGAGTATTAACATAAACCTGTGAGGAGTGTGTGTGTGTGTGTGTGTGTGTGTGTGTGTGTGTGTGTGTGTGTGTGTGTGTGTGTGTGTGTGTGGAGTCCGTCTCACCTGCAGTTTAAGACGATGAGCCTCGATGGGGATCACCTTGAGGATGGGAAGCTGCACCACCAGCACTTTGGGTTTGCTGCGCACCAGACAGCTCTGCTCCACATCCCAGTCTGCTCCCTCCAGATACAGACCTGATACATAGCAACCTAACACACACACACACACACACACACACACACACAAAGATAAGGTGCATGCCTGTGCTGCAACATTTGTTTAATTGTGGTTAATATTCTGAGTATCTCACAAATCTCTGAGTGTCTGTTATATGAATGGACTTTGCATGTGTTATATTACGTTTAGATTTTCTTTAAATATCTGTATTGCCGTCTGTCATATCTGTCATTGTCTAAATATAATAATAATTTTTATAAATAAAAAATATATATATTTTTTAAAATTGCTGCTAAATAAAAAAATGTAATATGAAGTATGGATTTGTTTATAGTCCATTATTATGAAATTAGTCCAGTGTGTATAATCTTTACTAATATGCTCCATTTAATTTTGTATTGTAATAATTTTCCTTTTTTATAAATTACATGTATAACACAAATTCATTTACATTACATTGATAATATAAAAAATATAATAATAAAATAATTATTTATTGCATTAATTAATAATAAAACATCTCAGAAAAATCTCATTGTTGTCCACGCTATGTATGATTCAATTTTATTTTGAAAATAAACATGCTTTTTAAAAACAAAAACTTTATGTATCCAAAATAATAATATTTTTCTAAATTCAAAAACTAACTAATTATTAATCATGAATTTGTTTTTTAAATTAAACAATAAAAAAATTCTTACAAAAAATAAATTATTATTTGAAATTATTTCTCCTTTTCATTCTAATATCATCTAAAGCCTTTATTAATTATGCAAATTTATGCATATTTAATCAGTCAACGCCTCATTTGTATAAATTTAAACTGGTTATGTAAGATTATCAGCAATCAGCTGGCAAAGAGTAAATGTTAAAAAAAAAACACAACTCACCTGTAATGTCTCACCTTATACTGAGGCTATAATATGGTCTGGTTACGCACGTGCGCGTGTGTGTGTGTGTGTGTGTGTGTTCTGACCCTGATCCGGTCTCTCCTGCACCTCCTCCTCACTGCTGTACTGAGTGACGTGTGTGTACAGAGTGGAGCGGTCCAGCGGCCAGCCGTTCCCCCTGCACGTGGCCTGAACCAGCGCCGTAAGGTACGACTCGGGAATGTGTAACCCTGACAACCACATCACCACAGGCTCACCCTTTTCCACCTGCACATCACACATACACACACACACACACACACACACACACACACACACACACACACACGCACACGCACACACACACACACACACACACACGCACACACACACACACACACACACACACGTCAAACAGAGCTCGAAATCTTGCATGACTCAGATGTGTTGCTTACTTCTGAAGCCTTTTATGAAGATCATCTTTAAGATCACATGAGACCGTTACTAAAAAGGACAAAATTAAATGTGTGCTGTGAAAGAATGGCACGCTGTCTGTATCTCTGTCTCAGAGGCAGTTCAGTGAGGGATTTGCGTTGTACCCATGAGCTGTACTGATCGTAGCGTCTTTTGAAGTGGATCATCCAGTTGCCCAGAGATTTGAGGGTGTCGGGGGCCAGTTTTCTCCAGATAGCAGGGATCTGACCATTAAACAGGGCTCGAGCAACTTCGTCCAGCTCGCTGCTCATCCCTACCACACCGGCTAGAGCCTGAAACACAATCACAGACACAGTCACAGACTTAGAACAACGTTTAACCACCATCTCAGTGATCTCCTGATCTTTCTTGTCATGTCTCTCTCGCTATCTCTCTCTCTCTCACCCTCTGCAGTTCGGTGAGTGAGCGGCTCATGCGTACGATGAGTCTGTTGAAACGCTCCAGCTCCTGCAGCAGCACCACGGTGGTGGGCGACACGTCCAGGCCGAACTTCTTCCGGATTACGTCCAGGTTGAAGGGTGTGGGCAGCTTGTTCTGGATGTCCCGCGCCACCTGCCCGATGTACTCGTCTCTGCTGATTCCAGCACCAGAGTCGCCTGCACCAGGGACACACACTCTATCAGACCACGTCCTCACCCTCCTTTACTCAGATCCCAAATAATGAGTACTAATTTCATTGAATTATTTAATGCATCAAACCAAACAGCCACAATATAAATTATTTAAAAAAAAAACTAATACTGAAAAACAGAAAATAAGGCAAAGGTGGACCTTATTGTGTTCTTATTGTCTTTTACAACAGAAAATAAATACTGCTGACTCTGACACTGCTGTATCTCAGAGTATTCCTACATGACTTCAGAGTGATTATTCACCATGTTGACAAAAAACCCCATACATCAATATAGATCCCATGGTTATGGCAACGTCTCTGATTAGTGGGTTTTGCTTTAGGATTCTAGGAAATGTAGCACTGAAATTAGACTTTTATGCAATGAAACGCATTTTTAATGAAGTTGAAATCAGACTATACTCATGGTAGGTCAGTTTTTTTAGTTATTGCTAAAATAAAATCCTCTGTGTCAAAATTTAAACCATTTGTACTTCCAGAGCCTGACTGCTTTGCTCTACTGTGTAAATAATATCTCAAGAATTTTTCAAGAGCTTTTTCATCTTTTGGTAGTTTAGGTCTTTTGCAATAATTATTATATAAGAGACTTGTGTAACTGTCAAATGAAAACTAAAACCCATCACACTATAAAATAAAAGAGTATAGACTTGAATGTGTGTCTGTTCACAAAGTAAATAAGAACATTTTGTCCTCGACTGGCAGAAACTGGCTTCCACAAATATAATTCCTGCTCTTTGGTGGTATTACTTTTCACACACAATGTCTGTTCCTGGACTGACTTTCAGGCTACGTTTAATTACACTCGAGGTATATAATCTGTTTTGTGCTTTTAGGTATTTATTAAAGCGATTCCACAAAATGTACAAGGTATTCTTGCAACAGAAAAAGACCCAATCCTGTTTTTAGTTGTGGTTATCAAGCATACACATCTATTTTCTTTATTCATTCTTGTCTAAACTACTTTAAAAGTGGTAAAGAATCACTGTATCACAGTCAGTCCTGGGATTTGAACCCACACCCTTCCTGCAGGTGGCATTACAGTTTGATTGTGGTGTGTACCAGTTTGTGGCTGTAGCTCTATGAGGTGTGTCCACATGTCCCGGGCAGCCTGAGTGTAGTAGCCGATCTCAGCGTTGGGGTGAAGCCCAAACACCTCCGGAGTGTTCGCAAGAGGGAGTGACTCGATTTCGGCTGGAAAACACAGTCAGAGCTTTGGGTTCTAAAACCAGTCTGGTATCTCATTGCTTCTACAGCATAACAGTTTTAAAAAACAACTTCTACTCACCGACGTAGACATTCTTGGGTCCGTCTGGCGGGATTCTGTAATCCACATCTTTGTTGCTGAAGAAATGGAAAGGCTGGAAGCTTTCGAAGGTGAAATCTCCAAAATACTCGTCCATGTAGACGGTGAGGATCCTGCGGTCGAAGCTGTCTATTGCCCGGCCTCCGTACATCACCTGGGTCGAGGTCAGAGAGTTTATTTTTAAGTAATTGAAAATGAATGAACACAAGCTCTCACACAATAACTCTCTATAATCATTACAACTGCAAAACACAGAACATAGTTTACTTTAGCTATAGTGTGTAATTCATTCCTAACGAAATGCATTTAAACAGCAGAAAAAGAAAGATTTTTTCAATACACTGTATAAATGCCACAAACCCAACGTGACCCGCCCCATTTCATATTTCAAATGTCATATTTTTGTATATCTGCACAATTACCATTGTTTTCTTTTTACATCTTCATTGTACTATCTTTATTTCTCTTGTTACACTGAACATGCCAATGACATAAGAATTTCCCTCGGGATGAATAAAGTTCTTATCTTATCTCATTTCTCTGTAAAGAAAAGTGCTGCAGGATCCTAATTTACATATTTGCTCATTTGCATATTACACACTGATACTTTATCATGCAAAAACATGTAATACAATATCGTGAAATATTAAGACCAATTCAAATGAGTAACACTTTCACCTCCCTGTTTTTTAAACTTCTTAAACTTCTTTTTTAAAACAGTTTTCACCTTTTGTCCAAGCTGAATGCTAAATTACTTCTCCTGAAAGAACTTAATTTCGACCAGAGAACATGTTTTATACCTTTTTTTTTTATTTATTGCAAATTAACCTCATCACCACCATGAAGTATTTTAATGAGTAGGAATTACATCGAAAATTATTTAATCCTCGCACGGCATACTTTAATCTTTTGGAGTTCCTTCTCATCCCCTTTTAAGCATGATTACTCAAACAGAGTAATAAAGCACAGAAATGCATGTGCAGGAAGAAAAGACCTGGGGAAAAGGAAGAAGCATAAAGGAAGAAGGAAGAAAAAACCAAAGGGTTAGTAGAAAGATTAAAATGTGAAAAAGGAGAAAGGGGGAACCCATGTACAGTTTACAAACACATATACATACACATCATTATACATCACATGTACACATATAAATAACATGCATATGAACCTATATGTTATGTCATGCTCTAAATGTCATGTTCTGTGGGTGTAATAGTGCCTCACCTCTCCAATCAGGTATTTGAGACTGCCCCATGGAATCGTGGGGTCACCTTGAGAGTGAGCTTTGGTCAGGTAGGTGTTCAGGAGCTCCAGACACACCTGACACACACACACACACATACACATCTATGTTACTATCACTGTGAGAACATTTCATTGACATAATGATTAATGTAGATAATTAATGCTGCATCTGCACCTAACCCTAACCCTAATCTTAACCTCAGTAATGAAAAGGAAACTTTTTAACGCTTTTATTTTTTTTATTTTTGTTTTTAAAAAACACTTTCCTTATGAGGACCATCTCAATGTCCTCACAAGGCAAAATTTGTCAGATCTTACTATCCTTGTGAGGGCATTTTGTCCTCATAAGGCTATAAACCATGCACACACACACACGTATACACACACACGCCAGACAAAAGAATAAGCATGAACTCTTTAAAAAATTAATAAAACAAAAAATATGTTAGTTTTTTTTGCTTTAAAAACATTTTTTTTTATTTTATTATTTAAAATAATTAAACTAGCCTTTTATTGTATTTTAATTATTTGACTTAATTTGATAACATTTTAAAATGTTTACACATTTTTTTTATTTGACATTTTTTATTATTATTTTCTTCATTCTATCACTGCTATAATTTATTGAAAATTATTTTCAGCTGCATTTTAATTGTATAAAAGGTGCTATATAAATAACGTTTGATATAATTAGGTTTACCAGTGAAAAATAGTGTAAAGCTTGAAAGCTTTAAAATTTTTGTATTGTGTTCACCAGGAAGTCGGACTCGTTGAAGTCGTACGGAACGTTCCAGCCAATCTTGCCGTATTTGCGTCTCTCCTGCACCACGGCATGGAAGAAGGCCAGCACGTAGACCAGGCTGCGGAAGGCCGAGTGAGGGCAGCTCATCAGCGTCTCCAATGGCATCTTAAAGTACGTGGCTCTCATGTTCAACTTCAGCCCGTTGGGGGGCTCAGTCACCACCTGAACCATTCAATTATAATTCTGTTTTATATTATTTTAATGATAGTCATTGCCACAAAGCAGCTTTACAGAAATCTGGATGGAGATTTGGATCCCTAATAAACAAGATGTAATGAAATCTTTTTTACACATCCATATTTTTATCATGTTCACTAGAAAAATACAGGATCAAATAACAAAATATTCATGACCACAGCTTTTCTTATTAAACAGCAGAGTAACCTTGAGGGATTTCTGCAGGATGCCAATGGGGAAGTCTTTGATGGGGTCGGTGGTGAGCCACAGGCGGAAGTCTGGGTGAGGTTTTGTGATTCGCTCTAGAGATTTCTCCAGCTCCTTCAGCCATTTCACTAACAGATGACAATTCTGGAGCATCAACCACTGACCTCTGGACACCGCGGTTTCCAGCAACTGCAATGCAACCTGGGAAATGGAAGAGAAAACTATAGACATTTAGGTTTACACAGAAAATTCACCAATACAAACCATAATACATCATTTCTGTTACAAGCAACTGTTCTGTCAGTGAGTCGTGAGTCTACAGTATATTACATCACTCTCTTCTGTGTGTGTGTGTGTGTGTGTGTGCGTGTGTGCCTGTACCTTCTCCTGGCCTTGTCCCATGGCAAGGAACTTGAGCCTGTTGGTCCCAAAACCGGAACGCTCGGCCAGCTTCGTCAGATCATTGGCTGGTTCACAGCCTGGACTCAGGATGAACACAATGGGGGAATTCGGAGTGCTCTGCTCAAATATAGCCTCGAAACTGATCACTGGAGGCTGCACATACCTGAGAGGAAAAGATGGAGAGACAAAACAAGGTAAAGATACATGAGGAGCCCCTTCACATAAGTAAAGAATGATAGCTTGTGTCTGGAGCAACCAGAAATAGAATTAGAACCAAATTAATGTTCATATGGAACAGAATATTGTTTATAGCACTTTTACAATTGTTGGAGGAAAGCACTATCCGTCCTCTTCTGCACACATAAGCTCACTGACACAAATGATTGGCTACTGTCTCTATGATTGACATGGGAGTGAGAGAATGCCCCTCTTATCCAGACAGCAAGGTTAGTTTTGCTCTTTTTTACCCATTTTCCACCAACAAAGAATTGGTTCTTAAACAAGTTCCATTCAGGATTCTTGGAACCTTGGTGCTAGCTAGAGAACCAGTCTGCGTTTCCACCGGTTTTGAGTGGAACCATTGTAATCAAGGATGTGTAATCAACGGGGAGAGCGTTGCACAATGCACTGAGGAAGTAAACTGTTGTAGCAAGATGGCGTATTGCATTAATTATGTGCAAGCTTTTTTTCTGTTATTGCACATATTTGTTTGATTTATCCATTTCATTGCGTTCGCCATTACTTTCTCCCCTAATTTATGACATACCCACTGATGTCATCACGGTTTGCACTGAAAAAAGCAGGTTCTGAACCAGTTTATTTATTGAAATGCTCAATGATCAGGGGCTTTGAAACTGATTTGCGCCTTCAGATATTAGACGTAAATGAAACATGCCAATTAAGTTTTAGGTTGTGTTCAAGGGGGTGAATACTTATGTAAGGCACTGTAGATACTTTAAAGATACACAACAGTGTTTAATAGATACACAACACTTTATGAGTGGCTCCTCTTTCTTACTTCTCTCCCATGGTGATGGTGATGTATTCGCTGACGGAGCGGTACACTCGGTCCACCCTGAAGCAGCGCAGAAGCAGAAGTTTCTGGAAAGCTGTCAGACTTTCCCTGTACTTCATGGGGAAGGGAGCCTGCTCTGGGGTGTCCAGGTCATACCACTAATAAAATGGTGGGGGAAATATTTTGACTATCAAGTCATTAGCATCAGCGACAAACATGTCTGTGTGTGAGTGATTAACATCAAACATACATCCTTCCATTCAGTGGGATTCTTCTCAATGTCATCGATCAACAAGCCGAACTCGTTTGGGAAAAGTTCAGTCAGACGCACAATATCCTCCCAGCCCTGATCAGGCAGCCAATCACATGGCTTCTTTCTCTTACTCTTCTCCAGCGAGAGATTCCCTACATGATACAGATGGACACATTAATGACGATCGCATCCTCTTTCTTACACAGTTATATCGTAGAGATTTGTCAGTGTGTCACCTTTAAGGAAGAAGTCGAGCTCTTCCTGAGGCGTGCGACCCTCCGCCTGCTCGATCTTTATGGTCATGTTAAAGGAGAAAAGCAGCTTGTGTCTTTCAAACAGACCTGTAAAGTAAAAAAGAGTCAACACCTGTCATAGCAACGTTAAAGCCACGCTAATTACAACTTTCTGTTAGAAAAACCAAAGTAAAGGTAGTAAAACATCAGTTTCAGTTCTTCCATGTTTAGCTAATTGCTTAAACATTTATGCTATTCACTCAAAAATATTTATACGACTCACTCAAGAAATGTTAAAAGAAACAAGAAAACAACATATACCATGAAATGAGGATTCTATAAATATGTATGATTATGTAAATTAAGCACGTCTCCCATCTCATCTCATGTTGTTGTTTAGTGTTCATTTGCATCCAAAAAACAAAAACACTTAAACCATTGGATTTCTAATTCCTTGGTGTCCTGCACTCTAACATCCCAGTCAACAACTGAGTATATACAGACAGTTGCTAAATTATAAGACAACAAATTAGATCTAGACCTTCATTTCTTTTAAACAGATGGAATTTGGCCTGTGACTTCAGGTTTTTGGGCCCTCAGTAAAAAAATATATAGTTATAATTTTTAGAAGTTATAAATAATACTGATTTGGTGGTTGACCCCCTTACCGGTGCAGCCGTAATTGTAGACGTTGTGAGTGAGTGTGTTCATGATGTTGTTCAACCTCTTGGGCAGGATGGAGTCAGGCAGAGATTTACGCAGTGAGAAGTCAAACACTTCGAGGAAGGAGGCTAGAGAGTACTGGTACATGCTGCTCACTAGCGCCATCTCAGTCAAGGCAAAGAACAGGATAGCGCCGCGTTTAGCAGCCGGACGGTAACCATCACGCAGTGTATCAATGTCTACTGATGTACACTCAGCCAGCTTGAGTTTCTCAAAGACCTGTCAGAATGAAATAAAGAAATCAGTATGCTGATGGAAAAAATAAGCATCCTGGACTGAAAGCGCCATTATGCAATCCAGCTATATGATACATTCAGGACAGAGACTTGGCTTAGCTAGTTAGCGATCTACAAATGTGTATAGGTAAGGAAGTAAGAGAGCTTGACCAGCAAAAGTCTAGTTAAAACTAGCAAAAAAACTAACTAATTAGTTAGGAAAAAGTGTTGAGCCAATCAGTGCGAAAATTGGTCATTTGATTTATACAGTATGTGCCTAGCTTTCTACTGGTTTGCAGATTAGCAAAGCAAGCTAAGAGCCTGTATCCGCCAAATATGATTTTGTGCTGGCAGTGTCTGTTTTCTATACAAATCCTATGAAGTTTAGTGTTGACAATGCTTAGCGTCCTCAGTGTTCAGCTTTTATTTCTGCTGTGCTCAGGGAACTTTCAGTTGAAAATAGTTCAACTTTTGGGCAGTGATAGCTCAGTGGTTAAGACATTGGACTAGTGATCGGAAAGTGATGAATTCAAATCCCAGCACTACCAAGCTATCGCTGATGGGCCCTTGAGCAAAGCCCTTAACCCTCAACTGCTCAGTTGTATAAATGAGATACATGTAAGTCACTCTGGATAAGGGTGTCTGCCAAATGACATAAATGTAAACTTTTGGAACACTGACGTGTTTGTCAGTGTCACTTCTCTCTCACCGACCAATCAAAATCTAGAAGGGGTGGGACTTGAGCATGATATCAATGCTGTCAACAATGACAGAGGGGAAACTGATCCTGGCTGTAACTGACAACCCAGTTATTAACGATTTAACACAGAAGATTTGTCATGACCAATTTTTAAAATAAACACAATTTCTTCCCATCATTTCAGCTAAGCATTCTAAAGTAAATAGAGACTTGGTGTTCACAACGAAGGAATGCAGAAGTCCTAGATAATGGTTTTTGTAACCTAGCAACATTAAACATTTGAGTGCTCTGAAAAATGATATGAAAATGAGGTTGTGGGTGCCACCAGTGCAAAAAACACATCTGGTGAGCACAAACCCTAGCTGTACTAACTATGTACACTCAGCAGAAGCACCAACAATCTCTGTTAGTTTTATTTGTGTTCAGAATGCCACTATACACACCACAGTGGGGAACAGAAGAAACATCAGACCATGCTTGATTGGTCCTTTAAATCATTTGAGCAAACTGTTGCTTTGCCATGTCAAACCTAATTTGCACATAATTAAGAAACTCTCACCTCAAATGCCACTTGCTGCTTTTACATAAATCACATTTCCATGCCACACACATGTACTAAAAACTAATATTTATTGCTAACATTGTCACTTGCTAGTGTGAATGGACTTTTCTTTGAAGAGTTCACATTGTACCTCACTGGCTTTGGACTTCGTTTCTTCGAGTGTGTGGACAAGCTCCACGTTGTCCAGCATGTTGCCCGTAGAGGTGGCTAGCTCTCTGAGCAGGGAGTCCTCCAGGTCTTTGAGGAGGCGCTTGTTCTCGCTCGTCTCCTGGATCAGACGCTCCCGCTGTTCCTCCAGTTCTTTCCGCTCAAAGCCCACGATGACACTCAACAGCTGGTCCTCCAGACCCTTTAACGTAACTGATCACACACAAACACTAACACCTTCAGAACACTGTTTAGAAAATTACCTTAATATGACCAAAACTGATAAAGTGACTGATTAAGTTATTGTATTAAGAGGTGAGTGGGTAGTGAGGATTTAGTGCTGGAATTACACACATCATTGTTCAGGAATTACATGCATCAATTACAGACTTTAGAACTACACAGAGGTTATGCGAGCGCTGAGCATGTGGGCGGAGTTTGTCTAAAACAGATGCGTGGAATTGCGTGTGGATGCAGGAAGCTCACAGTCTCTCTCCTTACCAGTGTAATTGATGACCATGGCTTTGCCAAACACTGCCGGTGAGTATTTGGGATTTGCCAGTTTGGTGTTGAGGTACAGTTTAAAGTTGGGGTCATAGTCAACCTCCTTGTCTCCCAGCACAATGACCTGCCGCCCTTCGGCTCCTCTCACGTTCTTCTCTAGAACGTTGTCGATGACGGGGTCGATGTACTCATCCACATCTTGAAACAAGAAAGGGAACCCATATTTGATTGCCATCTCCAACTGCTTCAGGAAATCTGGATCATTAAAAGAGGAGATCTGCAAATAGAAATAATAAATTATTTCCTATACCCTAACTACATCTAGTGATCGTCATTACAAGTAAAACCTGATGATGCCAATCACTCAGACATGGAAAAAAAACTTTTTTTAAACAATGGATTTAAGTTGAATAAAAGTGATTATGTATGTATATGAGAGATGAGAGATTGTGAGATGAAGTGATTAATATAGGGGAGATATTAGAGTTAGTGCCATAAGAGTAAGGGTTATTAGAGTTTAATGAATTAAGTTTAGAGGTACTAGAGTTTGACTTGGTAGGTTTAGGCTGATAAGGTTAGGAGTTATTGGGGTTAAATTCAGAAGGGTTGGGGTTGATAGGTTTAATGCTATTAGGTTTAGGAATATTAGGGAATGTTTTTATTAGGGTTGGGGTTAATGGTGTTAAAGGTTTTAGGGATAGCTTTATTACGGTTGGAGTTGATGGCATTTGGATTATTTGCCTTAAGACTATTAAAGTTTGATTTATTAGAGAGATTGAATTTAGTCTTAATGTTTTAGTATTACAGTTACTTTATAAGGGATATAAAACAATGATTAATGATATATTTACATTTATGACATTTGGCAGAAACCTTTATCCAGAGTGACTTACATATGTCTCATTTATACAACTGAGCTGTTGAGGATTAAGGGCCTTGGTCAAGGGCCCATCAGCTTGGCAGGGCTAGGATTTGAACTCATGACCTTCCAATGACTAGTCCACCGTCTTAACCACTGAACTACTACTGATGATTCTTATGATTTAGCAAACGACGTTAGCAAAAAAGCTTAGCATTCACTTGCAACTTAGGACGGCTACTGAAAACAGGAAGCGAGGCAGTATCTCAGCAATGGCTCGTCG
>JAQQZX010000014.1:16426961-16447996 GCA_030068355.1 Notoglanidium maculatum | reverse complement strand
TGTGTGGTGATGTAATCAGTTTATGTGCGCTTGAGCACACACATCCCCCATACCCCTCGTCACCCTCAGTGTGTGTGTGTGCTTTCTCCTCCGCTCAGCTGCAGCACATCACATAGTTCAGAGATGTCCTGAGGCCAACTTGCCTGAGAGCACACATCAGACATACCGCATGCACTGAGACTGACCATGGCATTGAGAATAGAACACTGAAAACACAACATCCTTCATCTTGCTTCTTATGTCTCTTGTCAGGAGAGTGTCATACTGCATTCTGCCTTTAGAGGGCAGAGATGAACATCAGCAAGCCCCTATATGTTTAAAATGTTCAAACAAACCGTCAGTAATTACTTCTTAATATTTAATAATATATAACAACTGTTACACTTTAATAACGCTTTATTACATAGATATAGAATTTGTCATTTACAGTAAAATGACATTTCCCCCCCAAAATATAGCTATAAACACACACCAATGTTAATAATTTATTTAACATCAGAGCAGAAGCTAGATTAATTTATTGAGAGTAAAAGCTCAGTTTGGAGAGTTTATTCTGATTATTTATGGTTAGTTTATAGTTAAAACATTTTGGGGTTTATGTTATTTAGAGGATTCTAAGATTATTAAATTCAGGGTTCTGGGTTACTTATGATTAATCTTAATATTATACATTTAGTGTGTGAAGTATAGATAATTTTCGAATTTTATAACAGTGATGGAAAAATATAATTTGAAAAATAATTTGAAAAATATAATAATAATAATGTCAAATTCAAGCTTATTACACATGTAAATAATGTTACATGCAAACTAACGACAATTTTATTTAAAATGTAAATTTGGAAGTTTCATAAATAAAAAATGGTTGTAACGTAAAACAAAAAAACAAAAAAACAAAAAAAACTTCAGCTGTGCAGCACAAATCATGCTGAAGCTGTGTTTTTGAATACTTTGATTTTAAAATTCCATAAAGTTTATCATAATATAATTATGAAATACGACATTGGGTCCTTTGGCTACACTTACACATACAGACACTAAACTACAATGCTGGACATAAACATGACATAGAGCAATACAACAAATCTAATGACAGGTTACAGTGCAAACATAACACTATCTTAATTACCACTCACACAGAATTGTTAACTCTCTTATGTTATCTAAAATGTTTTTGTAGTGACTGAGTGATGCGGATTTCATAAAATAAATATAATAGAGTGCCCAAGACTTTTGTACTGTAATGTGTATAACATATACAGTGCAAAAGTCTATTATCTTTATTTATAAATTATAAATATATATATAAAATCTACTCACCTCCCCTATTGGGAGGTCGTATGTGTATGTTTTCCTCAACCTCAGTTCCTCTACCTGCGCAGTATCTTAGCTGTTCCTAGAACTGTACACCTCAGTTGTTGTGCCTGGAACCTGTTGGAGCTACTCTCCAAGTTTGTGAGTCACAGCCCCTAATGCTCCTATTACCACTGGAACTTTACTTTGGTCTTCACCTTCCACATCTGTTCCAGTTGTTCCTTCAGGCCTTGGTACTTCTCGATCTTCTTATGCTCCTTCTTCCTGATGTTACTGTCAGCTGGGATTCAGCCACATCTATCACTACTGCTGTTTTTTGCTCCTTATCAACCACCACTATGTCTGGTTGGTTGGCCAGCAGCTGCTTATTGCCATTTGCTTATGCCTTTCAGTATATACAGTCCCAGCCTGCATCTTGCACTCAGCTACTATGTGCTGGACAGTCTCAGTCTCACCTTGGGTCCTGTCTAAATGTGGTAGGCCCCTGCCTCTAAAGATCTGGTGCTCAGGGCCTGTTCTCGTGCTGCCATGATTAGAGCCCCTGTGATGTCCTTCAGGCCTGCTTTTTCTAGCCACTGGTAGGATTTCCTGATGTCAGCCACTTCCTCTATCTGCTGTTGGTACAGTCCATGGAGGGGCTTGGTCTTCCTTCTCACCATCTGTCTTCTGCTGCCTGAGACACTCTTTCATCAGTTCATCCTGGGGAGCCATCTTCTTGATGTAGTCACGCATGTTCCTTGTTTCATTCTGGATAGTGGCTCTGACACTCACTAATCCTCACCCTCTTCCTCTCCGTTGTTCGTAGAATCTCAGGGAGCTGGACTTCTCCCTCCATGAATCGTGAGGAGTTTCCTTATATGTCTGTATATATATATATATATATATATATATTTATTTATTTATTTAGAGAGAGAGATATATTGCACATGGTATTGGTATTGCACAAAAAAGGGAAATAGCGGAAAAGTAAAAAATTGTGAAAGAATTATGAATTTATACTAGAATGTTTGAAGAAATATTGAGGTGCCTACAGTTCTTGTCCTGATTAGTCTGTAATGCCTGCCAGAGGCGTCTGAACAGATATGCACAGGTGGTGAGGGGTCCATTATGATTCTCCCAGCCCATGTTTGCTTGGTATGAGGTGAACCAGACATTGATCAGAGTGCTGCATGGGGAACAGAGTGATAGGCCTTCTTTAAGACCATGTAGCAGGGGTCCAGTGTTTTTTTTTTGTTGGGCACCGAATGCGTTGCCTGTATTTAGAAAGTTTGTCATTGAGTTATGCTCTGTTGAAGTCACCCAAAACGATGAGAAGTGAGTCTGGGTGGTTCTGTTCCATGCCTTTAAGCTTACCTTTAAGCTTCGATTTGCAGTCTACATGATATAGTTGAAAGCCAGGTATGTGTTCCACACTGTCAGGTGTTAAATCAGATAGCTGTTAAGCAAAGTGCAGCAGATTGAAAGAAGTCTTTGTTGATTTTGATAAGAAATTAAGTAAGTCGTCCATTGTGTAGAGCTTGCAGCAATGCAATGACTTGTAATGCCATTAAATTTAATATATCCTTGGAACCAAGTAGTGATCCAAATGCCATTAATATTTTATTAACTTTTTTAATTAATTAATTTATTTAAAAACTTTTTTTTATTCATTCAGTTTCTTTTTCTTGTTTCTGGCAAAAAGTGAACATCCAGAGAGCTTTAGTATTTCTACCCCATTACATGAAATGGTTCGGTCTCCGCATTATGTCTCTGGTCCTTTTGCCTCTCTGTGGAATCCTCTGGGCTCTTCTAATGACCTTTCCACAACAGCTCTTGAAAAGCTTTAAGTATAATTTAAAAAATGCACTCAAGCATGTATTCTTACTTGTTAATTTATTTGGCGGACAATAAAGGATAGACATGTTTTAGCACTTAGCTGTCTTCAGTACTAGCACTAGCACTAACCTGACTTCAGTGTCAAAGAATAAAGAAAATCTGTGCTTTTTAAAGCTTATCATTATTCTTACTTTATGCTGCATTTAATTTTTGTATAAATATAAGCAATATACGATACACACACACACACGCACACACGTTATCCAACTCCCCCCCGCCCTCTAAAGGCAGACTGCAGTACGACACTCTCCTGACTAGAAAGATGAGAAACAAGATGGCAGCTAATGTGTTGTGTTTTCAGCGTTCTCTCCCAGACACCGTTCAGACTGAGCACATGCGGTTTGTCTGGTGTGTGTTTAGAGAAGACGGCCTCAGGACATCTCTGAGCTGTGTGTTGTGCTGCAGCTCAGCGGGGTAGCAAGCACACACACACACACACACACACACACACACACACACATACACACTGAGAGTGCCGAGGAGGAGGGGGCAGGATGTGTGTGTGTGATCATGAGGACAAAAGACTGATTAAATCGTCACACAGAGAACCAATCAGAACACCAGCTACTGCTCAAATCACCATACTCCCAGCATGCACTTCTGCTGTCTGAGACAGAAAGTGATAAAACGTTTAGAATGTTGAAGTTTTTAATGGTTGATTTTCATAAGTATTATATATCTAAACTCCGTGTAGTGTGTGTGTGTGTTTAGGTCAGTTCTGCGAGTCTCCTAAAGGAGCTTGGTGTGTTTTTGCACTAACCGTGGACGGGTAACGTTGCGACAAACCCCGGTATATATAGCGGCCGTTCAGTCCTTCAGTTTGTGCTTGCTACGGCAGCACATATACTAAAATTGGAACGATACAGAGAAGATTAGCATGGCCCCTGCGCAAGGATGACACGCAAAATCGTGAAGCGTTACCATATTTTTCATTTGTTTTATAACCCGAACCTTAAGAAAAAAATGACCTTAATCATAAAAAACACCTAACCCTAGAACACAACATTTAAACGCGAGGGCCCAAGCACCTTCTGGCCCCCACTCTTTAGTGACAGAGAAAGATCAGAACCGTCAGTTCTATAGAATATATATTACATTTTATGGCATTACAACAAGCCAGGAATGCTCTGAAATGAAAGCAAATAATAACCCACAAATCTCTAACCCTAATAACCCTCCCACAATCCCGTGACCCAAAAGTTTGTGAGGACAGAAAAAAAAATAAATAAATAACTTCCAACTTCCTGTTTTGTAAATTACAAATTCATTACATCTCAAACACTCAGCACCTTCCAGGGAATAAATTATTTTGTGGTTTTTGTGGTAGATCTAATGAAGCTGTACTCGGAATTGTTTCTTTGACATTGAAGTGTTAGTTATTACTGCAAACATATGTCCAAATCTGCCCTGTTGGTGGCGCTAAAGCACCCAAGTGGAGTGAAATTTCTGTGTAAAGTAGATGAGACTGTTGTCCATCACTGGGCCAAATTTCATTTTCTCTTATTTAACTTATTTAAAAAAGAATTAGAATCATATTATTTATAATAAATAAACTCTACCAACTCTAACTCTAAAATGATATTAACTGTATGGTTCTAAAAAAGCCAGGAAGTGGCTAATACCCTTGACCTATGCCTACTTTTTAAAGAAACCCTAATCACTCTAAAACAAATAATATTAACAAATTAAACAATGAAATTGCAAACCAACAAGAAAAGACAGTAAAAGAATAGACGAGCACTTCACTGTAAATTAGATGCTGCCAAATGCCCTCGAGTTAAAAAAAAAAAACCCTCCCATTAGAGATTTTATAGAGACCTTAACTGGTTTGTGTGTAAATGGCGCCCTCTGGTGGAAACAAACTATATTACACTGGCTGTAATATTGTAGCTGCAATGACTGTTCTCGGCCACGCGGGGACAGCAGAGAATAAAGAATAATTTAGCGGTTGGGGAAAACTTTTTAATTAAATTAAACTAAATTAAAATAAAAATGAACAGAATTATATTTCATTGCATATAATTAAGTATCGCACATGTGGAGTGTTAATGTGATTGACAGAAAAAAAGAAAACTACACACAAGTACTAAATACCCCTGCAGATAATTTACAAATGCATTTCCATAATTAATTATCTCCACAACCAAAAACACCTCTGACAGTTCCTCACAAACACTCTCCTAAAGGTACTTGCCTCCAGAGCTAAATATCCCCAGCTAATTCAATCCACATGGATATAAATTTGGCCTAAACTACTCTCACCCACAGCCAACTGCCCCATACCCGTAAAAACCCCACTCACAGCTAAGTGCCACCACACTCACACCCTAAAGTTACCCATCATTATCCATCATTCTAATTTTTCAAAGCTTCAGCTCAGAAATGTTAAGCAAGATAATACAATTATTGTGGCATTGTGAGTGCCAAATTATATAGTAAAATCAGACACACCGGCACAATCTCTAACCACAATAGACATAGGAACATAAAGCCACCTTGAGATTGTTCTTCTCCTCCTTCTTCTTGATCCAGTTGAGCGCTTGCTGTTGAGGGTCGATGCACAGAGGGAAGCGGCTGGCTCTCGTGGTCAGAATGCCGTTCTGCACTGACAGCTCATCAGGAGGGAGACCTTCTGACCCCCATCTACAGCCACACCAGCATGAAGAAGGTTTAGAACCAGGGGTTCCCAAACCACCCCAAATGGATGCTATGAAGTTTTCCTCTCTGACCCTAAACTTTGACCACCACACATGTTTTTTATTCCAGATATATAATGTAGGTGTCTCTCATTTCCGTCACACACCGAAGCACACAATATTGAATAGAATGTCTCTGTATGCTGTAGCATTACCATTTTCCTTCTCTGGCACTAAGAGGCCCAAACCTGTTTCAGCATGAAATGACTGTGACTCCCAGGAACAAAATCCATCTTTATAGTTAGGTCTATAAACCAAGTGTCCCAGTGTGGGGTCGCGACCCCTAGCTTGGGCTCCAAGTGATGTAACTGAACATGAACACGTTATTCGGAAATGAGAAGATGATAACTCTTAAACAGATACGAATAAATCAAATATTTGTTATTTTTGAGAAAGCTTGTACCTGCTGATCTCAACCTCATCGGTGAGCAGGTTCTCGATGCGGAAGGGTTGGCTCAGGGGGATGTCTCTCTCCATCACGTCCTTCTGCCACACCTCGTACACCATCTTGTCTCTGAAGTCCCAGCTGAAGGCTCCTTCGTAGCTCAGGAAGGCGGCGCAGATCAGACAGTCTCCCAGCAGGCGCACTCGCCTCTTCTTCAGCTCCTCCAGATCCTCCGTCCACCTGCAGGCAAATAGATTTTCACCACGAACACTTGTGCGATAAAGTGGAGTTACTCTTACCAAATGGCAGTTCATTATTTTCATCTAACAGCACGCACTGAAGTGTTTTATTCCTCTTATACCGATTACGATTTCTTACTTATTAATGAGTATCACGTGTTTTTATCCCCATATTGTTATGTTTCATGTTGTGGAACATGTGCGAAACTTGGTAGTTCCTGATCTCACTACTGTTATAGCAGCTATCAACAGTCATTCCCTCATCAGCCTCTCTTTATCCTCTCTCTTGAAGACAACAAAGAGATGAGTGCAATTTATTATCTTTCAGAAAAAGAACCGTACACTCCTGAAGATGTTGGAAAACTTAAAGTTACAGCTTCACCTCTTTAGGGTTTTAAATGTTAACTAAACATTTCCTTAGAGAAAAATTCACTGTATCAATTATCAATAACACATTTCTTTTCATTCTGTTTATTATCAGAGGAGCATCTGCCATACACATCCCTGTGAATGAGCTGTTGCTATAGAAATGCTAACCTATCAGAATGCACTCATAAATATAAACCTGCGCTACTGACAGAGCTGCTGTTATAGAAAATTAACCAACACTTTGTGACCAATCAACATCCCGAATTCAGCTGCGCTGTGCTGTGCACGCAAATGCCATTTTGTCTGTTATTTTCCTGACCGCTTGTTCTCTGATCCGAGGCCCGAGATGAGCTTGTCGGCAGCGATGAGTCTGCGCTCCATGAGCTCGGCCTCCTCCTGTAGCTGCTGCTTCTCGGTCATGGCGTCGTTGTACTTCTGCCCCAAAGCGCCCAGCTCCTTCTGGATGTCTGCCAGCTCGCTCTGGATCCGTTCCAGCTCGCGCATGCTCTGGAAGTAGTTCTTCTCCAACTTGGCAACCTGGAAAATAAGTCATGTTTATTGACCTGTGAAGAAGTAAATAAATCTGACAAAACTGCATAAATTCGTTCAACAATATATTTACTAATCTATATGCAGACCCATTCACAAACGAGCAGTGTTAACTGACTTCTTGGATATTTAAGTTCAGTTTGCAATAAATCAGTAGCGGAAAGATAGGTGTTTATTAAACCTTCTCTCTCTTGGGTTTGATCTCTCGGGCCACTTCACAGTAACCCATGACGGCCTCGACGAATTTCAGCATGCCAGAGCCAGCTTTACTGATGGCCTGCATCTCCTCAAATGACGTGTTCAGTTTCTTCAGGTAGCCTGAAGAGAAGAGAAGACAACATCCAGAGTGTTAAGGCAACACTATCTGATTGGTCAGAAGGTGTTGATTAATTTTCTATATTAATGCACTCGTTTCTATAGTAACAGCTCATTCTAAAGTAGCAGCACATCCATAAAAACTGATTGTGTAATCATTAATATGGTGAAGTTGGAAGGAGTCTCCAGTGTCAGCGCTTTGTTACAGACAGATATAAAGCTGTAGCTGAGTTTTCGGGGGAGTTTACGCTTCTTTGCGGTTTCTCAGTGACATGACAAGCTGCTTGTTTGCTGTTTGTTGGTCTTATTAACTTCAAAAGCGAGATAAGAGAAAGGTTGGTGAGAGAATGATTGTTTATAGCTTCTATAATGTAAGAGAGAACAGGAACTAACTTTTTTCCTGGATGATCCACAACACTAAATGTAATCATTAGCGGATAAAAAGCATGGTGTCTCGTTATTAATAAACAAAAGATTTAATTGTTCTCAAATTTCAGTGGTGTAAAAGGAATAAAACACTTGGGAATGAGCTGTTACTCTGGGGTGGTGACAGTAACTCCACTTCATCACACGTCCAGGTGGTTGATTATTTTGTGTGTTTTAAAGTATGTAACAGATCACAAAAGTTTTCCTGTTAGTTATAGTGTTTAGTCTAACAGGCCTTCATAAAATGGTACACATATTTATATATATACATAAAAAAAAAATCTTTAATCCAACTTCTCACACTCAAAAAACAAAATATAATAAACAGGGTAGATAATGTTTTCGCAGCACGTCTCACCTCGGACAGTTTTGACCTGTCCGCTGTTGATGGCGTCACAGTCCATCTCCATGAGTGAGCGCAGGAAGTTGGCCTCCGACATCATTCCCTTAGCCGTCTTCCAGCTGATCTCTTTATAACCGCGCATGACCAGGATGCACTCACACACCGCCTGCACCTGCTGCGGCGGCTTGGCGAAGGATCTGCATGTCAAGAGGAAGACGACAGGACACCATACAGTGCACATTTATAGCAGAGAAATGATTTGTAATTGCATCTGGTGTCACCCAGATGAGGACAGGTTCCTTTTTTTAGTCTGGTTTCTCTTAAGCGTTCTTCCTCATGTTCTCTCAGGGAGATTTTCCTCACTACCATCATTAGTGATAAATTCATGAATTTTAAATTTATATCCGGAATCGATATATTTCTGTAAAGCTGCTTTGTGATAATGTCCACTGTTAAAAACTTTATACAAATAAAATGGAATTGAATTGAAAACAATGCAGATGTAGGAATAGGACAGGAGTTCTGGGTTTATAAATACTACACTCCTGAGCAAAAAAACAATACTGCGAATCATTAAGTTTTTAATGATCTTAACTAAAATCACTGGGCAGAAAATGAACAGAAGTAAAAAAGCGCTCCTGAGGCGTCGGCCTTCTTCTGCTGGTCGCTGCTCGTTGCTGAAACTGTCGGGGAGAAAAGCTGGAAACAGGGAAGTTTACTTACATAGTCTTCTGGTGCGCAAAGAGAAAATCATGAAAAGATTGAAAGGTTTAAATGATATAAAATTGAAACTAACTCGTCTGGGGGTTCAAAATGTTCCAAAATCTCTTCTGTTTGAAGACTTTAACATCGAGTGGAACAACACGGACTCTTCTTTCTGTAAAAAGCCGCTGCAAGTTTCCCCACAAGCCTTCAGCATTTAAAGGGAATGGAGGGAAAAGCTGCACCGCACCGAGTTACTTTATCAATCTGTTTCATGCTGGCTCATTTTCCTGCCCAGTGATTTGCTGTTGAGACATTAAAGCTTCATGCTCTGCAGTATCGGCTTTGACTCACTTTTTTGCCCAGGAGTGTACATGAGTGTATATGTTTAGATAAAAATGTCAACTGAACGTGAGACAAAAGTGACTTTAAAACTTTAGAGTATTCAGTTCTTGTCTTTGAAGCAAAACACTGACACCTGGCATCATATCGTACGCTGAGGGAAAGACATCATGGCATGCAAAGAAACAAAACCTAGTCAGATTCTGCCAAGAATATTTGTAATATTAGTAGAGATTGCACTTACTTAATACCCAGGATTAGTTTCTGACTGATTACTGTAAATACTGGATTTGTCTGGGAGAAAACAAGAATGAATTTGATCTG
This sequence comes from Notoglanidium maculatum, assembly GCA_030068355.1. Taxonomy (NCBI): domain Eukaryota; kingdom Metazoa; phylum Chordata; class Actinopteri; order Siluriformes; family Auchenoglanididae; genus Notoglanidium; species Notoglanidium maculatum. The sequence goes on along the minus strand of JAQQZX010000014.1, from coordinate 16,438,117 downwards.
ATCCTGGAATTGAAGTTTAGAAAAGATTTTTTTTGGAATTGGCACTTTTTAAATATAAAGTTGTTGATGTCATTTTTACGGATTGTTTTTTACTATATTTATACTTCTGTATATTTATTGTATTTGCTATGTAAGTGAATTTTGTGTTAAAGAGTTTAACTGAATACAAACAAAGTATGCAATGTTGTTTGTGTTTTCAGTGATGTATATAAGTGTTTCAGTTAAAAATCATTTTAAAGCTTTGACGTTTTTAAAGATGGGTATTTATATCAGCCTGTTGAGGCAAAAAACAAACAGCTTCAGTTGTACAATATAGAAAATTCGCTGCTATTTTACGTTATTTTATTAAACGCTGGTATGCATGTGGAAGAATGATTGTTTACACTCAGACTGTAACTGCATGCACTGACACAGTGGAAACCTCCAGAGCTGACCGAATGAGCCGTATTAAACTCACGCACTCAGTTGATTCACTGAAAGTCTAAGGAGCGAATCTTGGTCATGACCAAAACGATCCACTGAGTCAAGACGAGAGAATTAAGTCTGACACACACAGAATTACAGAATCTGACTTGCACAAGTCACAAATGTTTAAAAAACATTGACGTATATTTTTTAAAAAGGTGTAATGAACAAAGATCGACTTATTCAAACAATGACCCTCTACACGAGGGATGATTCACTGTCTGACGCACAGTTGCAAATCTTTATTTGATAATCATCAAGGTGGTTACGGATGTGTATGAAGATGTAGGGTGTTGATTTTCATGTTTCAGTTATGATGTTAGCAACCGTGAAGCCCGTCAGCAGCAACTGAATGAAAGATATGACTCAGTCTGGGGCAGTGAATGATAACGATTCACTTTAGTGATCCTTAAAGACAAGAATAATTTGCGAACAATAAATGTCTAATCTGCATGTGTCCTGTATGATGTCTTTATCTATGAACTCTGAGGTTTGCATTACATATACACTAGGATCCTGTACGGTTCTGCAATACACAATTATCAGCTGAACCTGTAAGCTGAGAATCTCCATCTTGCACACACCTGATCTCAGTGACGTCAGACTTTTCCAGGTCCTGCAGGGCGGCGCGAGCTGCCTCTAAAGCAGGCAGAGCCTCGGCCAGAGAGCTCTCGGCATCCTTTTTCTCCACGGAGATCACTTTATTCTGCTCTTCGATCTCCTCAGCCTTCTTCTCTGCTAGCTTCTTCTTCTCCTCAGCTTCAGTTAGAAAACAGCAGTTAGCATGATTCTAATCATATCCAATATCCAATATCTGCAGTAATCAGGGCCAAAAATCACAGGCATATTGTTTAACGTATTTGGATGCTGACCGACGGCTGTGTTGGTGGAGATCACTTCCAGCAGGCTCTCGCAGGCGGAGGACTTCTCGGCCAGAACCACTTTCTGCTCGGACAGCTTGATGTTGAGTTCAGCAAGTTGCACGCTGGCCTCCTTCAATTTATCCAAACCTCCTTCCAATCGCTTACACTGGGCTGCAACACACACACACACACACACAGAGACAGAGACAAAGAGAGAGAGAGAGAGAGCAGAAAGCTTTACCAGGTGTGTTATAACCCAGTTTTCCTGGCTTGGATGATTTAAAACCAAAGATGGCTGAAAAATGCACTTTTAATTGAATTATCATTAATTCTTAACTCAGTACCTATGCATACATTTAAACACACACACACACATACACACACACATATGAGCTGAGCTGTGTCCTCACCAAGGATGTACTGGTCCTTGTCCTCCAGCAGGTTGGAATAAGTGCTGATGAAGTCCAGGTAGTTTTTGGGGGTAACGTAGTTACTGCGGCGCAGCTTCTGCAGGAAAAGGTTGCTGTACTCACCTACCGAGCCGTGCACCATACACACGTGATCGATCACAGCCTCGGTGAGGGCCTTGGGTATCATAGGGCTCTCACCTGGAACAGGTGACAAAGCAACGCAGTGAGAAGATGATCACAATATACCTAATTAGAATACATTAATTACCCATCTACAGCAAACATCTCTGCAATTCACGCTTTGCAATCACCATTTTAACATTTCTCTCCACTGTGGTTCTCATAAATTAGTAACCAAACATCTGATCGTGATAAACTTACCCTTAAAATGTATATTATTTTGTTAGATATTTAGAGTAAAGTTTTCCGACATTTTCAGGACCGAGGAGTTTACACTTTTTCAATTTCTCTGTAACATGAAAACCTGTGGGATTTTTTGGTCTTATTAACTTCAAGAGAGAGAAAAAATGAGAAGCTGGTGAGGGAGCTATAACATACGTAAGAACAGGAACTAACTTTCACAGACATAAAAACGCTAACTGTAAGCGGATGAAACGCATGACGTCTCGTGCTTTAATAAATAAAAAACTTAACTCATCAGCAAAGTGCTGTGGCATAAAAAGAATAAACTACTCCCAATCATGTTGTCACAGAAAAATAATCAACGTTGGTGGGTAACTTTATATCTACAGCATTTTTTACAGATGTTAAAGACTTACCCAAGAAGGACTGTGCGACTGCATGTAGAGCCTGAGGAGGCCACGGGAGGAACCAATCAATACCCGTGTTATTCACCAGCCCTGCACAACACACATGCACACACACCCGCACGCGCGCACACACACACACACACACACACACACACACACACACACACACACACACACACACACACACACATTAAGCCTCAAACAGAGTTAAGGGTCAATGGGAATCAGGAAAACAGCTCTCGCATGCCCTTATAAAGAAAATATTCTGGATAAGGGGATAAAATGATATCAAGGTGTTTAGGAATAAAGATAAACAACACTGGAAGTAACACTGAGAAAAAGTTAATACATGAAGATACAACTTACTTACAAAAGAAGAATAAACAGTGAAAAGTGCACTTTTATATTATATTATATTATATTAGTGAATACTTGCAACAACTTCTATAAAATCCTAACTTATATTAAATGTTAAGCATTCTGAATTGAGGGTGTGTAAACATTTGTACTCCTCCATATCAGGCCGAGTGAAATATAAATCTATAAAATGAATGCCCCACGTTGTACACCACCTCCCTTGTTACCTGGGAAGTTTCTGCAGCGGCTTCGGAGAACGTCCCCTACTGGAGACATGCCCAGGACGATGTGCAGGTTGTTGGCACTCTTGTTCACGAAGTATTGCCACACACTGTCTTTGGATGGCCCCGACCCCATCTTCAGGGCCTCGTCGCGGATCTGGTTCAGGACAGACTCTTTCTCGTCGTCAGGGAACAGAGCAGGAACCATTCCTGTGCACAAGAATGATCACAAAGCTACATTTGTCCATACGTCTTTAGTACACTTCAGTATACTTTATGAATGATTTATTTTCTCTAATGCATCATACAACCATAAGAAGTATTGCTTAGTGGTGAAACTAAAAGGATTTAAAAATCCTTCCTTAAATAATTGTGATTGATAGAAGGGTGTGTGGTCTCTGTGATTAAAAACTAGAACACACTTTTCAGTGCAGATTCGTCTGTGAGCAGATGTAGAGATAGTAATGTGGGCATGTCTTTGAACTCATAGATGGGTAAAAAATGCCTATGAGTGGGCGTGTCCTTAAAAGTATAAATGTGGTGGAAATAGAAGCTTCTCTTAGTGGGCATGGTTTAAAAAACCATAGACATGGGTGTGTCTTTGTGCCCATACATGTGTCTTGGAGTCCATATATGGAAATATGAGTGGCGTTGAGTGGGCGTGTCATTAAGCTCAAAATTGTTGATGCAGGTGTTCTTTGAATCTATATATGATAATGAGAACATTTTAGAGTGTGAGAGAATCCTAAGACCATAAATGGTAAAGTGGGTGAGTCTTTTAGGCCAGGTCAAAATTAAAGCATCTCTAAGTGAGCCTTTTTATCCGTACAGTATATGGCTCTGAGGGTGTGTCTCTCAAAGACCATAAATGGTTATGTGGGCGTGTCTTTGAGAACATATATGGGAGTCTTTAAGAAGAATAAATGAAATCATTGGTATTTTAAGGACCTTATATTAAGTTTGTAAAAGACCCCAGTCATTTTTAGATAGTGGTTTTATAAAAGTGTGTACATGGTGATGCCATTATTGTCCAGAGGTCCAAAACGATGTACCTGAGGTGAGCATGTTGTTGATGAGCTCCAGGAAGCCCTCCTCGGCCACGTGAGCGTCAGTGAACAGGAATACGGTTCTCTTATTCTCAATGCCCAGCTTTAAGTAAAGAGTCTTTAGATCTTCACGGAGGTTAGTCTCTGAGTATCCTCGACTCAAAACAATCTCAAAAACCTACAGCCAAAAAAAAACCCCACCACATAAGTAATAGATTCTAATGCTAATGGTACTAATGTGATTTTTTTTATCAGAAAAATATATTACCTCACATCCTGCAGTGAAAGCAGCCAGTTTGGTTAAGGACTGTTTCCCAGACCCTCCGACTCCCACTAAGAGGGCGTGGCCACGGTCCATCCTGATGATGCGATGGATTCTGGTCAGGTGGTCCAGTGCATCGTCGAACAGCACCAGGTTCATCCTGGTCTTGTTCTCGTTGTACTCCTCGAGGATCTCCTGTAAAAATAATGGTTAACACCGATGATGCGGTTCTCTGATGAAGTGTTCATGCACCACAGATGAATCGAGTTCTGATGGCTGTTCTGATGGTGAATAGCTTTTCTGATACCAGTACCTGGAAAAGTGCCTTGCAGGCATCGTAATCTTGAATGTCCTCATAGACTCTGGGCTCAGACTCGGTGAGGGCTGTTCTGTAATCTCCAAACAGGATAGGGTCTCTCATGGCTGACTCCAGATCAGATTTGAAATGCTCCTCTATCAGGGTTCTAATGTGTTCCTGGACCTGGAAACAGCAGACACTTTGAAAATAATAAATACCAATTAATGGCTGAGTGTAGCTTGGATGAGATATTATTAATCTCTAATTGTTATACATATTGGGTGATGTTTGGTTGTTGATTTATTTAGCTATTGAGCAGTGAGCTTGAAATATTAATGTTAATATTCAGACAAGATAAGATTTCCACACATGCTACGTAATGTTGCCAATGATCATTTGTTGTTATGGTTTGATTATGGTTGAAATTATGGCTGATTCATCCAGAATAACTGATCTTTAAGATAATGCTGTGGAATAGTCACTCAAAATTTTTTTCTGTCATTTTAGCATGTATACGTGCATGAACAAAACACTCAGGGTTGTACTGTTATAGGAAAACAATCAACACTAATGCAAATAGATTATATTCCTATAGCAGCAAGCCCTGAAGTGTTTTACTCCTTTACCGCAAAAATTTGCTAACGATTATGATTTTTTATTTATTATAAACAGTCATTCCCCCACAGGTTTCTCTTTTTTCTCTCTGTAAACTCCTCTGTCCTGAAGATGTCTGAAAGCTCTGACTGTTACAAAGCACTGACGCTGGAGACTCCTTCCATGAATGTTAAGTTTCACAGAAAACTTCACCGTATCCAGTTTTAAAACTCTGTTTATGTGGAGTGTCTGATGTAGGAGTCGCTGTGAACCAGAACCAGTGCGTAAATATAAACCTGCGCTACTGTCAGCTGCTGTTATAGAAAATCAATCAACACCTTCTGACAAATCAGAATCCAGAATTTAACAGCACTGTGGGATTACAGTAGAGGCTATATACTATAAAGCATGTGAAAATTAATATCTGTTTTTTTTTTTTTTCCGAACCAACACCAGAACCAGCGAATCTGCAGGAAGAGAGGCAGCAAGTGCATGATGTGATGTTACTGTTTTAGAAAGCGTTGGTGAATGGAGTGACTCACAAGGGCTTTGTCAGTTTCGTTGATGAGCCTGTCGTAGAACACTCGCAGACACTCGTTCCTCCAGACCCGCACAAACTGCGTAACTGTCAGGATCCTGCAAAGAGTCATGAATAAATTATAAAATGAAGGTTCTGTCTGATCAGCGGCTGTGAGGAGTGTACTAACCTCTCTGCGTTAGTCAGGGTCAGGCCGTTATACACCCTCGACAGATCTCTCAGGTTGAAGATGTAGTGGAACTTAGAAGGAGTTGGTGGCAGGTCTTTAATGATGGATTTATACAGCTCCAGTGTGCAGGAGGTAAGTGTGTCACAGATTTTCTGAATACTTTCTTCAAATGGCTTTAAAAACAATAGAACTTGTTAGCAGAATAGTGGAAACAGCACACCTGAAATATTATGCTTAATTTATTTAGCAACACTTTTCTGAGAAGTTAATTATTCCTTATCCCATAGCATGGTTGAATTCTGGATTCTGATTGGTCAGAAGGTGCTGATTGATTTTCCACGACAGCAGCTTTAATCATTTACCCATATAAACGAATTAAAAACGTGTGTAATTGTTGTGATGAGGTTTCTGTAAGGAGAAATGTGTTTATGCAACATTTATGTCTCCAGTGTCAGCTCTTTGTAACAGTCAGAAGTTAAGCTGTGACTTTATGTTTTCTGACATCTTCAGGACTGAGGAGTTTACACAGTAACTGTGTTCTTTTTTTGTTGTCATAACTTCAAGAGACAGAAAAAGAGAGGCTGGTACAGGAATGTTTATAGCTGCTATAATGTAACTCAGAACAGGAACTAACTTGTTTTGTGCATATTTTATGTAACAGTAAAGGGATTAAATGTGGTTAAAATATATAATAAATGTAAAAATTTTTAATCATTGACAAATTGCTGTGGTATAAGAGGAATAAAACACTTCAGGGCATGCTTTTGACAGCATGAGTGGTTGTATGCATCAGAATTGCATTAGTGCCATAAGTTGACTGCAGTATGAAGAGATTCATCAGTGGCTGCTAAATGCTAGGTGCTCGCTAGCGAACATCTAATGTTCAGGATGTAGCCCATGACTTTGTTTAGCTAGTTGTTGTTTTTTGCTGTTGGACTAATGCATCTCTCACCCTGGTGTGACCCTTCAGGATGGAGGAGTAGATGAGATGCAGTGATTCCTCCTCAGGAAACAAGATGTTGAACACACTGAAGAGGGAGATGAAGCGAGGATCCACCACATTACGGCCTCCTCCTGCTTTCCCCATGGCTGCGATGAAGCCCAGGTCCTTCAGCATCTTGCAGTTGAGTTCTTTTCCCCGGTCATAAATCCCGCCCCTGTCCAACAGCAGCTTCAGAAGGGCTATAGGCTGCTGTGTGCCGTAATCATCCACCTGCGAGCAAGATAGAGAGGGGAAAAACACAAATAGGTATCAGATTTAAAAATCATTTTTTAACATGCTATAGGAATTGACAGTAATTATTTTATTATTTTGGAACTTTTTAGCTTCAAATTTTAGGAGGCAGAGGCTAGAGTTGGTGGCGTGATATCAAAAGACAAGCTAAAAGCAATCTCTCCAAAACAACATGGCAGCCTCTGTTACATTCAGCTGCATGCACAGTGAAGTTCAGCTCCTGTGTATAGATGACAGCATTTATATCAACAGATAAACTACATTGTGTTTGTGTACACTGTAGTACACATGGGCGTTCTTTTTTTCTATAACATGCTCTTATAGACGTACTCGTGGCATGTTGAGGTCGTCCATAAACACCAGCAGTCTCTTGCCCATGGGAGGGCCGTAGGTGTCTTTGGTTCTCTTCTCAACGCTGGCCTCCAGGTTCCTCTGTAGGTCCATGGATGTGGTTCTCGATGAGAAGTTGATAGTCAGAACCATCTGGAATACAAAAAAAAATTCGAATGTAATGGTGTTTGACATTTAAGGAATATGGCGTGATGGAACACGTATGCGTGACTCACTGTCGTGTTGGGGCTCAGACTGTTGAGGAAGTTCTGCGTGGTGGCTGTTTTTGAGGTTCCAGATTCTCCTACCACTACCACCGGCCTCTTCACCTTCACCATCTGCTCCAATAGCCAGGTGGTGCGAGTGGTGTCGACAGTGGGCACTGAGAGAAACGAACACAGGACGGCACAGGATATCTAATCAGCCAATCAAGTAGCAGCAGCACAATGCATAAAATCATGCACAAAGTGAAGCAGAAAGAATTCATTTGATAAATAATTCCTATTAAAGTTTGACTGTAACTTTACCGAGAATGTCGATGAATTTCATATCAGGGTTGTGGATGTATTTGGGGACCAGTGAGCTCCAGGGAGTCCACTTCTTTGTGCTCGCATCAAAGTGGAAGTCATAAAGAGTCGGCAGGAAACCTGAAACAATAATACTTATTCAATATCTCAATATCTAAGATTGAATATCTAATCTATACAGACTGCCAGAAAGTCATTATCAACTACTTTTCAGGTGTAAAATAGTGTTTACTCACCTTTTTAATCTGTAAATGACCACTTGAAGTTAAACTCTGCTTGATTAAATCCCAGCTCAGCCCCGCCCACACCGTGATGTCATACTATTAAAAAACCCTCACGTCATATATGACTAATGTTTAATATCCTGTCAGTATAAGTTTAAAAACTTTTCTTTTTATTTCCCTTCTCTCCTTTTTTATCCCCCCCCAGTTTTCTTTTTCATTAGTCTTTCATGTTCACCTTTTCTTTTTCACTTCTTTTCTTTCTGTTTTCCTTCCTTCCTTCTATCCTTCTCTCCCTCCCTCCCAACCACCTTCCTTTGTGTTTCATAGTTCCCTTCTTTCTTTTTCAGTATACTTTTATTACTTATTCTCCTGTTTTTCTGTATTATAAAGTATAACTGTGGACCAACTTCTTTAGAGACAATTTCCAAAATTACCGGGTAGCTCTCCGGGGCCAGCAAGTGATTTCTCGTCGTTGACGGAGGTAAGACAGGACAGCCTCTTAATAAAGTCATCGAATTTCTTCTGGCCGCTGTCTAACAGTGTCGCTCCGAGTGAGCAGTACAAAGCCTCGATAAAGAAACTCTCCAGCTCGTCGGATGAGAACTCTGTGGGTTCTAGCAGAGCGTCCAACATCATCGACAACTGCACCACCTGTAGAGCAGAAGACCATCAAGGTAAAGAGATAATCACCTACAGTCTGAGTCTGTGCTGTCTTTGTAAAAGCTATATTTAAAGCTCTGTGGCCAGAAATGTAATATACACAACATTCTCTTTACTCTGAGAGTATGCAATCAGCTTACCATGTTAAGATCAGTCTGTGGGACGATCGTCTTCAGTTTCTCTCCTTGTCTTCTGTCTACGATTCCCTCCACTATCATGTCTATGGTGCTGGGTACATATTTCTCAAACAGTCTGTTCAGATGTCCTTGCTCCTGTGGCCAAATTTGTATTAATATCTTAGAACACAACACAAGAAAAGAAAGTTACTGCGCTACAGGTCCGTCTCTTACTCTCGCAGGTCTGTCCATCACCCATTTCTGCCAGTAGGGGGCGTAGCGGAGATTTTTGGGGTCCACAAACACCATTCCACAGCGAGACACGGTGGCAGGAGAAGCATACTGCAGATCTCCAACCTGAAAGCAAACATCTGGGTGAAATCTCATCTCGCTGACTGTAATGTGTCTTTATTCACACAAAAATATCGTGATTGTGCAACCTGTAACTGCACTTAATAATACTCATTTTACACCAACATGAGGAAACCGATTAAACATAAACTGCCAGTTATTCGTTGTCCCGCTGTCACATGAAACAGTTGTGGAACGCTACAAACAAAACAAAGAAAGCAAACAAGACTTATCAGTATGAGCTTTCAGTCACCTTGGTTTTTCCGTGTTTTATGTCCAGTCTGATGTATAAGCACCCTGTTCAGGATAGTTTGGAGAACATTTTCTCATTGTGATTTTCTTATATACTGTTATATAATCCTGTTTAGCAGACTTGCCAAAACAGATTAAAATGAAATTGTGCTGTTGTTTTTTCAGTATCTTAAAAAACTCGTAGCTGAAATACGCCTGGGACGAGTACATGGAAGGCAGCGTGCAATGGTTGACACAGCACTTACGTTACACACCCAGTGTGAATCCAGGATTAACCTGTATATCACTGACTGTCAATCACCTCAAACAGGAGAGCGCAGTGACTCTGCAGACGGATCCTCTCTCCGTTAGCGAGCGTCAGCAGCTTGTTATCATCCATCACTGAGTTCATGTTCTCTACCCACAGAGCGTCTACGTCCCCGTCAAACAGGATGTATCTGTGGAGAGCAATAAACGTTGACTATTAGTGTTATAGATCTGACTGTGATTATAGATATTTATATGGGATGTACACAGATTTCATTTAATACGCTCATTCATCAACACCTCATCAACCTTAACCTTAACGGGTTTGTATATGGTAATCACTATGGACTGTCCAATTGTTGCACTATTCGGCCAAAAGTATGTGCACCCCTGACCATCACACATAGTATGTGCTTGTTGAACAGTCCAATCAAGATTTATTCCTCTTTGCAGTTATAACGCGCTCCACTCTTCTGTTTGGCTTCCCACTAGATGTCGGAGCGCGGCTGTGGGGATTTGTGTTCATTCTGCTACAAGAGCATTAGTGAGGTCAGGCGCTGATGTTGGGATGTCGAGGAGGCTCCAGTTCCAGTTAATCCCAAAGGTGATCATTGGGGTTGAGGTCACGGCTCTGTGCAGGACACTCCAGTTCTTCCACTCCAACCTTAACCTGAACACCATGTCCTCATGGAGCTGCTTTGTGCACAGGGGCATCGTCATGCTGGAACAGGTTTGGGCCTCTTAGTCTCAGTGAAAAGAAATTGTAGTGCTACAGCATGCAGAGATGCTCTGTACAACTGTGTGCTTCCAACTCTGTGGCAACATTTTGGGTATGAACCACATATGGGAGTGTGTGAGGAAAGTTACGGGTATTCAGAGTCAGGTTATGTGCACCATTCACATTCAGAATTATTAAAATCATCTGTGTGCAGATTTTTGTGGCCAGATTTTTCTTTAACTGATGTTTTCGAGACGGGGCTTTTCAATAGCGTCTAAGCACAAAAGCTTGCTTTTAAACCCCCCCAAAAAAAAAACAGGGATAGAAAGTGTGGACTGAAAAAGAAAGTATGTTTTTTATGTTACTGTCAAAGTGTGAATAATGTACACTACCAGTCAAAAGTTTGGACACACCTTCTAATTCAATGTTTTGTCTTTATTTTTATGACTTTAAAAGAGACTGGATAATGATGGACTGTTGTTTCTCTTTACTTAGTTGAGCGGTT
>JAQQZX010000014.1:16388486-16414142 GCA_030068355.1 Notoglanidium maculatum | reverse complement strand
CCCAGGGTGTACCCCGCCTCTCGCCCCAACATGCTGGGATTGGCTCCAGCTTCCCCGCGACCCAGACGGATAAAGCGCTATAGATAATGGATGGATGGATGGAGAAACAGTGGAGCTCACCTGTATATTATACATGGCAAGAGTCCTGTATCTTTCCTGGATGTCTCTGTATCTCATCTCCACTCTCAGAGACATGTTCCGAATGTCGGAAATTGTGCTGAGGACGAACTTCAGGTTTTCCAGCGTGTCGGGAGATGTCTTTAGGTTGTCTAACAGTTGCTGTTTACAGTGACATAAAAACGTATTCAGGTGCAATTCAGTTTAAACCATGTGTCATTTAATGCAGCAAAACGATAGCTCTGTTGGTTAGCGGGTAATAGTTTATTAGAAAGTGGGCATGTCCTAAATTGCATTACAGACTATTACTTTCCTAATAGCATGTTAGGAAAATCCTCTTATCCCACAGCAATGTGCTAACACTAATACGGAATATACCTGCATAGAGTTGTGGAACATCCATGAATCTACATCTCACTTACGTTATAGCAGCTATAAACAGTCGTTCCCTCACCAGTCTCTTGCTATTATCTCTCTTCAAATTAAGAAGACAAACCTCTGGCAGTTACAGAGCGCTGATGCGGGAGACACCTTGCTTAAATGTTAAAAAAACATTTCCTTACAGAAAAACTTTACCATAGCAACAGCTATAGCTGTTATTATATATACTGTATAGTAAAATGCTGAGTGTCTGCTATACATATCCATGTGTATGAGCTGCTACTATAGAAATGATAATGTATTAGAATGAGTGCATTAAAATAAACCTTGCAGCTATAACTGTTACATGCTGTTATAGTAAATTAATCAACACATTTTAAACATTTAAATCGAGCACTGAAAAGTGTTGTGGTATAAAATAATTGATTAAGTTATTCAGCAAATTAAATAAATGCTAATTATTAAATTTAGTTTTATATGGTGCATGTGCACCATGTTTCCTGAAGAGAGTAAGAAATAAAATCTATTATTAAAAAAATCATAGATCAAGGATCTGAGCATTTAATATTATATTATATACAAAAACTCACCTGAAACGTGTTGTGGAGGGCGTGTAACTCCTCTCGGGCCGAGTCATTGAGGAGGCTGCCCAGTGAAGTGATCCACGCCTGAGTGTTCTCCAGCACGGTGCGCCCCAGAGGCTCCAGGTTCAACCTGATGATGTGTTCGTCCTTCACCAGCGGCTGCTGCGCTACCTCCCGACTCATGTGCGAATAGAACTGTAGCTTCTCATCGTAAGTCATGCACGAGGGCTTCTTGGCGGCAAACTTCTCCAGCATGATGGCCTTGTTGTGCTTCCAGATGGTCCTGTAGCGTCTCCAACGATTCAGGTAGTGGTTGATGGAGCCGAGGAGACGCTGTGTGTTCTGGGATATGGTCACGGCACAATCGTTCACTTGTGGCAGCTGGCACACTTCGCTGTAGAAGCTGAAGGTGAATGGCTCGTCCTCACCTTCCACACGCTGCAGAGGACACTCAATACATGTGCCTTTCATCCAGCGAACGAAATGCTATGGGGTTACAGTTATCAGATTTATGTGCCCAATGATATTAATAATAATAATAATAATAATAATAATAACAATAATAATAGATTTAATACAGTAACATTAACAGCTGAACAGAGTTGAGAAATTACCTTGGTGCTCTCCACAGAGTTCCTCACACACTGCATGATCAGCTTGTACACCTCGGTGCTTTTGGGGTGCAGCACGATCAGGGGAGCAGAGAGGATGGACTCGATTTGGAACAATGGGGTGGAGCCCAGCAGGGCCGAATTAAACATCTGTAGGTTCCTTGCCACACACACAACAATATTATTTCATTTCAGCAATTTCAGCTATTTCATTTTCTAGTAAAAAATTTTACAGAGTTAGAGAGTTTAAATCTAGTGAGATTTTGCACAACTGCGATATTGGTGCAGATCACAAGCAATGTCATCGAAGCTAACATCAAAAACACATGCAGTGAACTTCAAAAGAGCTTAATTAAAGTAGGATTCGCTACACTCATCTCTACCATTTTGTAGTTAAAAAGAATATTAATATTTACTCATTAATATTTGTAAGCAAATCTAGCTAATATTAATATTCTTAGTGTCTGGTTTCACAATAATAATAATAATAACTAATAATGTTAACTATTATTATTATTATTATTATTATTATTATTATTATTATTATTATTATTATACCATTTTATTTTGGGATACCCAGTGACACATGAATGCATGTAATCATAATAATAATAATTATAAATAATATTTATAACATAATAGTGATAAAAACATTAATAAACAATTAAATGTATTAGTATTTATTTTACTAAACACTAAATACTTTACTATATTTTTGTAGTTTTTAATAATAACAATTTAGTAATAATAATAATAATTTAACATAAAATATGTGACATACATAATAATAATAATAATAATAATAATAATAATAATAATAATAATAAGGAAACAGATTGAAACCAACAATAATAACACAAAAAAATTAAACCAAAAATAAAATAAAATTGCATGTTTTCATACAGTAACTATGAGATACAAACAGAAGTAAACTATAAAGTAGAGGTTAAAAAAAACAATAAAAATGTATGAATTCAAATAAAAATGAAAATGGCTTTGAAAATGGAAGAAAGCAAGCATGCGCACAAAATACTGTTTTATGATTGGCTAACAGGTGTCTAATGCACTGTACAGAAATCAGTGCTCTATGATCAAATTAACAGTTATTTCACAGGTATTGAGTATGTAGCTACATATAAATACTTGTTTAAAAGCTTGTTTTCCCCCTAGTCTAGTTAATAATAGTTAATAAAGAGCTAGTTAACTATTCAGACTAAATAATGCAACTCTTTTCACTTCATTCTGTGCAAGTAAACTGTTTCCAGCCATGACTGGATCAAATCTTTAAATAAAGTTATCCTTCAGTAGAAGACTCACTTCAGAACCATCTTGGTGAGAGAATCGAAGGCTCTACGCTCCCAGTAAACGTAGTACTGAGCCATGTGCTTGGCCTTGCCGCTGTTGGTCTGCGCAGTCAGACACTCCATCTTGGTGAGCAGAGGTTGCAAGGCTGAGTACTTCCTGCTCAGCAAGTGCACATCATTGGCTCTTTGCATCTCCACCAACTCACAGAACTCCTTCACGCCTTCATCCACAAACACATTTCAAATTCTTAATCTGATCTGGTGAAGATTAAACGTGAATGAGAGTATGGGCAGCTGGTTACCTGGAAGCTCTCCTGCTCTTTCTGGTTCGGGGAATTTAAAAAGGTTTGCAGACTCGATGGCCTGAAGCTTGGCATCTATGTCTCGTTCATTCTTATGGATTTGATTCAACAGGGACTCGAACTGTGAGATGGCGTGATCGGCCTTGGTGGTGAAGTTTGATATGCCTGTGGATGTGAAGGATGAAAACAGCTGTGAGTGTCCATGGCTACGTTCACACCAGTTATGAATGTGATAAACAGACAGGACTTAGCAATGAACCCGAATCGTATCAGCAAATCATATTTTTACAACCCGTTGACTCACAAAACGTCTCACAGCAGAGACAAGCTTAGGATCAGTGACTCCATTTGCTGTATTTGACAGGTGAGAATACAGCAATCAGACTCGGGTACGGAACAAAACAACCAGTCTGAGACCATCTGGTACACTTCTAATCCAGCTTGAATTCAGTAGGAAAGTGATTCGATCCTAAATTGGTCCAAATACAGGAGGTGAACCATAAATGATGTGCATTTTGGTTTTGCAGATGATGTTTCTCTGTAAATGAGAGCTGCTAAAATGCTACAAACTGAGCCGGAGGATGACGCTAAGTGCAGCGGAAATGTGACATGACAAACGCAATGAGAAAACAAACACTGAATGCGATACATAAAATTTGAAGAAAAAAAAAAACCTTAAAAAAAATGTAAAGTTAAAATTCGTTTTTTTCCCCTGTGGTCATAACATGGGCAGTGGTAGCTCAGTGGTTAAGACACTGGACTAGTGATCGGAAGGTCGTGAGTTCAAATCCCAACACTGCCAAGCTATCGCTGATGGGCCCTTGAGTAAGGCCCTTAACCCTCAACTGCTCAGTTGTATAAATGAGATCTATGTAAGTGGCTCTGGATGAGGGCGTCTGCCGAATGACGTAAATGTATAACGTTTTCGTGGCTTTTGAGCCTTGCCCCTAGCTGCAGTTTATTCCTGACACAGCTGAGATGAGGTAATGATGTGATTGTAGATACCCAGAGAATTCAAGGTTAATCGTTTAGATCCAGCGGACATCACTCTCCTCAGTTCCTTTATCTGCATGGGCATCAGGAGGAAATCTGCGTCCTTCAGACGGTCCATCACAGATCTGTAGTGGTCCGTCAAACTGTCTAGTTCATCCAAGACTCTATAAACCCAAAAGATGTCATGAAAGAAAACAGTGTGAAAAAGAGATGGTCCCATAAACTGTTTACTAGTTATTACATGTTATTGGTGAAAGATATCTACAGATGCCTATATCCTGAGTACAACACTTAAACGTTTCATCCAACAATTCACTTAGTAATAAAAAAGCAAAATTATTTGCTCATCCATGGATAATCTTTCTAGCTGAAGACTAATTCAATGATTGTTCCACAACTGCATCATTTTTAATACATATTACAAACGTTCTGACCAAAAAAGTGTAAAACAGTGCTATGCGTGCTGTGCTATAAAACATAAAAAAATGTCCTACCTGAAGTACTTGTCCTGAATCAAAGCCAAGTGTCTGACTGGTTCAGGTATAATGAAGTCCAGCTGCTCAAAGTACCTGGATTCAGTGAAGATCTCCTTCAGCTCTGGACCAAAGTTCTTCACAAACCGCACCCCTGTCTGCAGGTCCTGATTCTGAGAGGTCATAAAACAATCACTCCACATCGCCAAGCTTGTCAATTACTCAATATTTGTGCATATAGGAATTAAAGCATCCAGAAGTCTGTGACGTAAAAGGGAGACTTTTTAATTAATTAATAGTTTCAGATGTATATATTTTATAATATTGATCTCGAATGACATTCCATAGTACTTTTGGGTGGCAAAAAATATAAATTTCAGTGTGACCTATTGTGGTTACATCAAACTGTCAGATGGTGGCGCTGGAGTTAATGCTGCTTCTCAGTCGAGCCGATATCATGCAAGAAAAATGTGCTTCATCTCATTGTGTCATGCACTCCTACTGGATAATCAGTCACAGGGTAAACGTTGTTTGGGGTCTGTGAGTTTCTGACCTCAGTGTCTCCGCAGACGTCCCCGGAGCTGTTCACCATGACCAGGATGTTCCTGCCCATGACCACTTTCAACATCTGCACTGCCTCCTCGCACCAGCATTTGTGTTTCATTTCCTCATAATGTCGTATGCGCTTGGCCACCTCCAGAAACTTTTCTTTTGCCTGTCAACATATAACACACACACACACACACATGTATGTGACATCAGCACATCAGCACAAGGGTTGAGATTGTTTATATTTATACACATACACACACACACACTCACACACACTCCACACATTATGTTATAGCCTACAGCTATGCCCTGTTCGCTCTGTAGCATTTCCGGCTCTTTCTGGAAGCCTACGATGGTGTATTTAATGCTGTGAAAGAGAGAGCGTGCCCAGAAGATTGCCCCTGTCACGGGAGGCTGGTTCTTATTCAGAGGTGGCTCGTCTTTGTTCTGGACGAACATCTCGTTTATGACGTCCACCTAAAAAAGAATCAAACCAGTAAAGACAGATTTATAAATTTGGATCATAACATTGACATCCGAGACAAGTTTGGTATCTTTCTTTTTAGCACTGTAAGTAGTTACGTAGTACATCAGACGTAACCACAGATGTATGTAAGTGCAAGTCGGATGTACAAAATCAAAAAAGCGAATTAGAAGAGCGATAATACAGTTTACACCCTGCACACACATTACGATTTCATGACCTCGATTTAGCATCTCGTGGCCTCATTAAACAGTTAATAAACGTAAACTGACATAAAAACAGTTTAATACAAAATAACAAGATGTGCTGGATCAAGTTCTATTTTAGAAGCTGCAGGTAATTTGTATAACCTAAATGGTATCCCATATGTAAATATTCAATTCAATTCAATTCAATTTTATTTGTATGGCACTTTTAACAACAGACATTGTCACAAGTATATAAACCCTGAATATAAACTTATGAATCTATACATTTATCTATATACTGTATATCTATCTATCTATCTATATATATATATATCCCTAATGAGCAGCCTGTGGCGACGGTGGCAAGGAAAAACTCCCTGAGACGAGCAGAGGAAGAACCCTTGAGAGGAACCAGACTCAAAAGGGAACCCATCATCATTTGGGTCAACATATCAACGTGACCACCCTTTCAGTACAGACTTCATGCAACTATTTAAATACAAGCCAATAATCTTTCGAGGTGAGGCTGTAAGACCGTTAAAAACGTATTAGTTTAGTTACTTTTTTCCTTCTTGTCATTTAAAATTTTTATGCTATGTTCACTTACGAGTATTAATTTTAATGTGTGTTTTATCGTTGTTTATTTTGCTGTACAGCACTTTGTGGGGTTTTTTATCTATGAAAAGCGCTTTGTAAAAAAACTTCCCCAAATTACTTACTTACTTACTTACAAAGCCATGCAAGTAACATGTAAATCAAATACCCGATTAGTCTGTTTACTGAGTTTGTATTGCAAGTTAGATCTAGAGGCAGTATGCAGCTATTACCATTTCTCTCCAAAACACTGGACAAGCCATGCCCACAAGCTACAAACTACAAGTGACATGGAGGACACCATACACATTTTGGCTTCACAAAATTAAGTCGCCTTTAACGCCAGATGTTTCAGATGTTCCTGCACCTCTTTGCAGTACTGGCTCAGGATGTCGTTGAACTTCATCATCAGCTGATTGTTAAGCGCTTCTCTGGAGCGGATGTGCTTGAACTTCAGCAGCATGTCGAAGGCCACAGAGGCCGAGCGCAGGGTCTTGAAGCACTGGTCGATGATGTAAATGGCTTCTTCTTCAATAGTCTGGATCAGCAGAGAGGCAACAAGGTGAAGCGATCCGAATCAAAACAAATGAATCCTTTCACATGGACAAATATTCACGTCCTCACCTGAACATTGCTCTGGAAGTTCTGAATGACTTTTTTCCAATTTTCCTTCTTGCACATGTTGAAGGGGTCAAAGTCCAGCTCCTCAATGGGCACAACCAGGCTGTCCACCCTCTGCAGCACGTCATCGATACGGTTGTGCTCGCCTGTTATTTCCTTCATCTCTGGGCCGAAGATTTTATAAAAATCCTCGAGGGTCTGACGGTTTAGAAGTTTCACAAACTCAGGTCAAAGAACCAAATAAACTGAGAAATTTGGACCAAAATGATGTGTGAAACTATTAGCTCTAGTTTGCTTATAAACGTTCAGACAATATGATACACATCTCAATACGTAGT
This sequence comes from Notoglanidium maculatum, assembly GCA_030068355.1. Lineage (NCBI taxonomy): Eukaryota > Metazoa > Chordata > Actinopteri > Siluriformes > Auchenoglanididae > Notoglanidium > Notoglanidium maculatum. Next base: position 16,406,600 of record JAQQZX010000014.1, on the reverse strand, counting down.
GTAATATAAAAAACAAAACAGTTAAATGAGTAACTCAGATAAGTAATTCACTACTGATCCGTGTAGATGATTCGATTCAGATTCAATGCAACATGATTCAGTTCAGATAAATTTGAGTCTTCAGGACACAGAACAACTCGACAAAGCCAAATGATGAAACGTCACACGTGCTGTTTGTATGATGCTAAACTAGATATATATATATATAGCTGTTAGCATGTTTGCTATATTAGTCTTGTACTTAAAGAACAAAAGTGCTTAAATTACTTAAAGGACTTAAAGTAAAGAAGCGAACTTCAGACTGAAAATATCTCGTCTTATCAACTACCCTGAAAATAAAGGTGAAAATGTGTAATTCACAAGTCATTTGTCACTAAACTGTCATTTTATGCACATCAAAATAGTTCAATTACTTTTTACAAGGTGCTCTAACCTGCAGAATGTGGTACAAATCCTGAAAGACTGAAGCCATGTAGTCTGTCTTCTCAAAGAGACTTTGGCGGTCGAACTCCCAGCGCGATTCCCTGCCGGACTTTTCGATAACTTCTCGAACCTCAAAATAGCAGGACTTCCACAGGTCCAGAACTTGCCTGCCATCTTGAACCTTGGCCTTGGCAAGATTATGCTTGTCCCTACAGAAATAGGCAATGAAAGGACTTTTTTTTATTATTAAAGGACGTAAAAAATATTAAAGGACGTAACAAATGAGGTTGTTTAACATGAAGCTTTATCGTGCCAGCTCACTTGAAAAGTGTGCGGATGTCGATGACATAAGTGACACGCTCACACAGCTCCCAGATGATGCGGCCTATCAAGTCCATCATGCGCTTGTCATTGTTGTAGTAGCTGGAACTGATCCATATCATCCTCAAACCCCTCAACAGTGGTGCAATGGTGCCCAGGATCAGGCTGAAGTTCACCGCTGTGGCCAGGTTCTGGTGTGAAATATAAACACAGATAATGTGAAACACAACGCAGTTAATGCAGGAGTACTAAACACCCAATTAGTTACAGTTACAGTGTAACACACCCCCTTTATAAACCCATCCCAAATACTCAGTTATTAGACTCATTAAACTAATATACGCCACCCCATATCTGCAGCCATTCCCATGCTAACTGTCCACTCTGACTAGCTGCAATGATTTCTCAGATCTCCCTTATCCAGTAATTTGCATATCTTCTTCCAAGCTTGTTCTTTCTCAACACTAAAAACATTTTTTCTTTGATATGAACATCAATTACACGATACTGATTTACACTTCCAAGCCAAGATTTCCAACTTATCTTATCCATTATCCAGATGTTTTCCATGAATAGAAAACTCAGGACTGAGCTGCTGCAATGCTCCTGCAACAGAAACTCTGACTCACCTTAAAGTACCTCTCTACAGTGCCGAGGAAGCGCGTGTTCTCCATGGCCTCCGTGTGGTAAAGGTTCAGCTCCGTTATGGTCTCGTTCAGGTCCTGCATGGGGTACAGGTAGGCTTGGCTCATCACCTCCAGGATCTTCTTCACCACAGGCAGTTTGAGCTGTTCATACAGTCCACTCAGTACAGTTGCACGCTCACGCCAGAACTCCAACTCCGCCATCGGACCAGGGGCCTGAGGATCAGCACCGAGATCGCACACCAACAAAAGGTCAACATGCAGGAAGAAAAATCAGTAAGCCACACCTACAATTCGATATCGTAATATATCTTCTAAAACATAGTGGTAATGAGATTTGCATTTCTAAAGGAAGTATCAAGAAAGAAAGAAAGAAAAATAAAGAGAAAAAAAATGCAAGAAAGAAAGGAAAGAAAGATAAATAGAGAGACAAGCGCTGTAATAAAGTGCAATAGATAATGAGCATTATAATATTGTAATAGATAAATACTGATATTTTATACAGTAAAGGCAGTATTTTATTTGATATGAATGTATCATTCCACTTAAACACTTATTTTATGTGTTTTTCTTGTAATTTCCCAACGTGTTTCAGAGCAGACCTGTGGTTTCTTCTCTTCCAGCTCCTTGAGGACGATGGTGATTTGGATTTGCCAGTTCATTACACACTGCTTCAGCTTTTCCACCACCTCCTGATTGGCGAGCAGCATCTCCATGTCCTGATCCAGGTCCAGCTCAGGGATGTGTAGCTTATTCATACCTACAGAGAATTAAAGAAGAATACAAAAATATCCATAATTAATGTGTGTAACTGCTCACAGGACTGTAACAGAGCTGATGGACTTTTGTTAAACTCACCCTGCAGCTGATTCAGGGTTCTGTCTATAAGGCCCATGTATTTGTAAGAGTAGTTAAGGAACTCGTCTCGGATGAAAGCCATACTGATGGGTTCTGCTGGTGCCGGCTGGACTTTAGTTTTCAGCTCAGCTCTTGCATCGCAGATTTCAGGGCTCAGCGCCTCCTGGTGGTAGCCTTCATTGGAGAGCTTAATCTGGCCCACTGAGAGCAGCGGCATGTACACCTGTTACACAGAGCAAAACCACTACACTAAAATGTAGTCAGAAAACATGAATGCCCAAAGCCCCCTACTGCCCCAAAGACACTGACTGCCCAAGGCCCCTGACTTCTCAAAGCCTCTTACTGCAGTAAGCCCCACAATACCCAAAGCTCCTTACTGCCCAAAGTTACTTACTGCCCAAAGCCTCTGACCGCCCAAAACCACTGACTGCCCAAATAGCTTTGCACTTTTTAGTAAACTTGAAAACAAATAATGGGAGTGTATAGCTACCAGTTTAGCATGATTTAATTAGCAGAAATCACATCATTGGTCTCAATAACAATTTTTACATAAACAGTTTAATAAAAGAAGAACAAGTGTGTATTAAAAAGGAACAAACAAGAAATAATCAAAAAAATAAAAAAATTATTTAGGCTAAACTGGTAGCTATTAGCTTCTCTTGCTTGTTAGCAACAACTGTCACAATGCTTTCAAGAAAGCAATCATATTCCTGATGGATTACACTTTGCGATCAGTGGAAATTTTAAAGTTATATTTTAGGCAATTTCATTAAAAGTGACAGTACTTATTAATTTCTTTGTTTTATCTAGTCACACACATGCTGGAAGACGTTCCTGAACGTCAGGAGCTGATGACTGCTCAGCATGCCGATCTCCAGCAGCTTGGGCATCAGCTCATTCGCCTCGTTTATATCCACTGGCTCAACGATCGTCTCTGAAACACACAAACAGCAGTAAACTCCATTACTGTATGTTTTATTTTCCAGACCCAGAATGTTATTTTAAATAATTATCATCGCTGACCCCTGGTGTTCCGCAGGAAGTAGAGCACGTTGGACTTCATGAACTTCTTTGGGATGTAGTTCACTGCGACATGCAGCTCCACATGGTACACAGTCTGCAGCTCAACTCTCTGAAATGACAAGAAGGAACAACATGTACACTATGTAACACTAAGCCACAGATTAAATGATAGAATGGCTGATATTAAGAAATTTAAGATATACGTAGTGATTGGGATATTAATCCTATACACAGGATATAATCACTCTGCCAAGACATTGCACCACTGGAGCAATGACATTCAATACCCTATACTGGACAGAAGAAGCCCCTGACTGCTCAAACTCCCAGGCTAGACAGAAAATGTCCCTGACTGTCCAGTGCTCCATGCTGGACCAAAGAATCTCCTGACTGTCCAAAGCCCCAGACAGGACAGAAAAAGCCACTAATATTCCAAACATCATACTGGGCAGAAAAATCCCCTAACTGCCCTAAAGCCCCATAATGGACAGCAGAAGTCTCGGACTGCACAAAGCCCCAGACAGAACAGAAAATACACCCTGACTACATAAGACCCCAAGCTAGACAACAGAAATGTTGAATAATGTTGAATAGAAAAAGCCTGTGACTAACCAAAGCCCCATGCTGGATAGAAGATGCCTCTGGCTGCACAAAGCCCCAGACTGGATGGAAACAACCAGACTGACCAAAGACCCAGGCTAAACCGGTGAAGCCCCTTACTGCCACAAACCAAACTTTGATGTGACAACAACAATTTAAGGCTAGCTAATTTTATTAGCTGTTGTGCTTACAGAGAGAGAGAGCCCTTTAGCAATAATAACAATGAAGAAATTATACATTTAATGTGTGTAGCCTTTAATAGCAGACATTTTATTGTGCTATTAAAAATTACACACAGCACAGAAGCAGAAAATTAAGCTGTAAGTGATTATTACAGTGAGAGGAAGCTTATCCACTTTCACTGGTTCTATGGTTCCCTCGGTAGAAGGGTCCTCCGTAGGGCACAGGGCGTCCCTGCTGAGGCCTTCGGGTGACTTTCGCCCATTCGGTATCTCTTCAGTTAGACAGAGACAGGTGAGAAACATGAAAAAAAAAAAAACAATATGAGAAAGTACTGTACAGTTTAAATAGGTAATAATTAGTAATAACTGCTCTAAGATTATGGACAACGTACAAACCCTTGTACCATACTCATCTCATATTTCATTTACTGTCAATCTGTAACCATAGCAACGCAGCCCTAACTACTACCGGCTAACACATGTTTATAGTGATGCGTTATTGTTTCTGTTCACAGGGAGGATGCACCACATTAATGAATTTAAAAACGTGTGCACGCAGGGTGAAGTTTTCTCTAAAAATACATGTATTTAACAAGGATGGAAGGAGTCTCCAGTGTCAGAGGTAAACGCTGTAACTAAAGTTTTGCGACATCTTCAGGACGGAGAAGTTTACGCTTTTTCTGGTTTCTCGGTAACATGACAAGCTGAGGTTTTTTTGTCTTATTAACTTTAAGGGAGAGAAGAAAGGGACGCTCGCGAGGGAACGAATGTTTATAACCGCTATAACGTACGCGAGAAAGGAACTAACTCGTCTCTCAGACGAACTACAAGATTAAATAGAACAACAAATTGATTAAGTCTTCGAAGTATCATTCTTTAATAAAGGAAAACTGACAATCATTGGTAAAACTGCTGTGGTATAAGAGGAATAAAACACTTTGGCACATGCTGTTATGAGACTCGTCTTCTTCACACCACCCTGGCGTTAATTACACAACGACGTGTTTTGTCGTCCATGTTTGTTTTTTCCCCGTGTGTCCCAACTTGCTTCCTGATTGGTCAGGAGGTCAAAAATAGCACTTGATGTCACTCAATGCTTTGATAACTCATTGAACTTTTTCCAATTTTAGATGTTCCACTCAAACCACGTTTTAAACGAGAAGGTGGTGTTTCAGAAAAAAATGTACAAACTGTAATTTGTAAAAAGATCTTGGCACTAAAATGGCTGCAAGTACTGTTTGTGATTCGGTGCTAGTCACCTCTGGCTGCATCCAAAGGTCCTCCTTGACCAAAATCAACCTTTCAATAGCTACTTTTAGTTAAAAAATTTTAATTCTTTGCAAATTCAGTGTTGCTATGCAACCGAATGGAGCTTTATTCTTGCTTTTATAGCTGTTTGCTCGTCCCTGTACGTATTCCCTTACTGTCTGCAGGAGATTTCTCTCTCTCCGAGCTGGGAGACTCGAGCGGGGGAACAGCAGACGAGCGCCGATGAGCCTCGGCTTCTGCGTCCTCAGGATCTGGAGATTCTTCTGGCTTTTCTGATGAAACTTTTTCTGATGAAACATTAGGTAGAGATATCAGACTGAGATATTTCCGCAGAATATAAAAAGAAATTTGTGAGATATAAGTTCAGTCCTGACATTGTTAATTATACCTAGAAGTTCAAAGAGTGTTTGTAAAATGACGTTTTTGCTTATTTATATATGTATATATAGATTCTGTTAGTTACTGATATGATATTTCCTAAAATGACATAATTTCCCAATTTCTGTTTCGAAAAAAGGTATCAGTTAAGCTCAGTTCACAAAGTCTTAAATTGAGATTTTTTTATATATTGTTTTTTTTCTTAATCTCTTCATTTTTAACCTAAAAATTTTTTAACTTTAAAAACTTTTCTTAAGTGCCATTTGATCCATAAATGATACAAAAAAACACACTTTTGTTCTTAATAGCTCTATAATAATAAAGTCTGAGCATATATTCAAGAGATATTCAAATTTCTTAAGATATGCACAAGATAGTCAAGCCATTTTAACATGCAAATGAGCACGTGCATATTCAATGAGCGTGTGCGTCATTTGCATATTTTACCTCCATTTTGAATACAGATTATTATATTGAATTACAATGTTTTCAACAGGTTATCGTTATTATACGAAAATAATAATAGGTGTTTTGAGGCATTTTGGTACCTTTTTAAACTAAAGAAAGTGAATAAAGTGTTTATAAACGCCTGTGTGTACCTATAGGGACCACCACTTCCACTTTTTCCTCCCAAATCCTCTTAAAGAACAGCAGTGCTGAGGTGAAATCCTCCTCATTGACCTGGTTTAAAAACTGCATGATTTTCCTCTGCTCCTCTCCGTGTCCGCGGCTCAGCAGCTCCTCGAAACAGTTGGGCTCGGGCAGGTAAAAAGCCGCATAAACTCGCTCTTTAATCCACTCCAGCCTCGGGTCGTTCAGCGCCATTTTACTCTCACAGTCAGAAAAAAAACTTTTTAAAACACTCTTTTATTACTCGCACTTTCTTCTCCACTCTTCTAGGCACGGGCGCTTAATAAACGCATTAGCTAAAGTAGCTAGAACAGCTGAGGCTGAATGTTTTAAGTTGCCATGACAACCACCCGCGCGATCTGTGGATTGGTTAAACCCCTCCACGCGCGCACAATGTAATGTCAAAATAAAAGATCTAAACTTGGTGTCAGGCAAACTATTTATTCTGTACCATTTAATGAATAAAAAAAAACAAAAATACAAGAGTTCAAGAATAAAGTTGTGATATTTTACGATAGAATAAAGTTATACTACATGATATTCCAAAAAAATTGTAATATTTTGTAATTTTACAAGAAAAACATTTCAGGAATAAAGTCATAATACATGATATTGTGAGAAATACCTTCAAGAATATTTCAAGAATAAGGTAACATTTAAAGAAATACAAACAATATTTTGGGGAAAAAGTTGTAATACTCCAAAAAATAAATAAATAAATAAATAAATAAAAGCAACAACAAAAAAAGTCACATCTTCAACATCTTCATTCTTGAAATTGTGTGGGGTTTTTTTAAACAGTGGCTCTAAATCTGTTGTAATTCTTGAATCATTGATTTAATTTCCTTTTTTAAAATTATTTTTATTATACATTATGGTTGTTTTTAACTTGTTCTAAGCCAGGACTTTTCAGCTAAAATTTGTAAAGGTGCAGGTACATAAAATTCACTGCTCATGAAGGTCCAGATAAGCGACTGACATGACCGAGTGGCAACAACTACATTTTAACCCATTAAACTAAATTATTTTTTTTTTTATTGATCTTAAACTGTACAATGACAGCGTCCACATTGGCACCCCTTGTAAAGAGGAGTAACAGGGGTTAGAAAAAAATCCACCTTTTAGTGAAGTAGCTCCCTCTCACACTGAAGAACGAGAAAAATCCAACCTTTACATGAAATAAGTTTATTCAGAGAAAGACAAATCCCTTATCAAGAAAAAAATATTTTCAACAAGAACATACAGTATGTGCTACAATTATTGGCACCCCTGGCAATTATTATGAACACAACATAACTGAAGCAAGTTCGCCATTAAAAATGTACATTTCGGAGTTGACTGGAGTGTGCAGGAACTTTCTGTAAACCATGACTTCCTGATTAACTGGGGTACAAATATATTGTTTTTTTAAAATTGATTAATCTAATTGATTTATTTAATTGTGTCCCCCCCCCAAGCATTCAGTTCAGTCCAGTCTGTGACGTTTCTTTTCCCGTCTTTAGACAATCCCTGAACTACGCATTTTTCCTCCTGTGGAAATGATGCGGACCGTCATATAGTCTCATTTGTACAAAATTTCAAAGTGATTTTATTATATACAAACAATATTTCTGAAATTAACCATGTCAGGCAAAGTGATTTCATCTATCGATTTTTAGACAAAATAAAAGTCCATTTCAAACTGAAGATCAATCATTTTCCAACAAGTAGAATCAGTAAAGCAAAGACTTCAAAGAAAATAAAACATTTATTTTCAAAATCAAAGAAGTTATCAACACAGAATTTTTTGAAGCAGAAAAATATTCCAAAATCCAAATCTGTACAGATTTGAACGCCAACTATACAATTAAACCAACCCGGGTTAATTACATTCAATAAATAATCTAAAACCTGTAAATGGAACGGATAAAGGAGTGAAATTCACACTCACACTCTCACTCACAAATATGTATTTAAAGAAAAACTTCAGGAAACAGAGTAAAGGAACTGATCAGGCCAGTAAATGTAGAAAATGCTTCCATTATTATTTTAGTGTTAATACTTCAGGGGCAACATAAGAATTTTGAAACATGAGATTCTCCATTGGCGAATAAAGGAATGATAAAGATGTGGTTTCATTTAAACTTATGATTGTATCGTGTTTAAAGATCTACTCTGATTGCCAAATGTGCTGAGCAAATACTACAGTTAGCATCAAGACTGAAGACAGCTACTGACCCCTGCTGCTGTGGGATTAGTAAATCAACAAAGAGGTTTTTAGTGTTTTACCCCAAAATTTTAACTCTTACAAAATTTACTCTAGTCATATTAACTGCCGTAAATGTACAAGAAGAAAATAAAGCATTTGTTTTTCTGGACGACGAAACATCTCCGGTGTTCAACACCAAACCTTCCAGCACAGACCCGAATCCCTAATACTTAGAAATAATCACAGGAAAATACGTATAAAAATACACTAGTGTCTCTTAAAGCCACTTCAGGAATGTGCAGTTCGCCTCACAGAAACAGGCAACGTGTGGGTGAATTAAAAAAATTCAGTAGAAACAGCGACATACGATGTGTTTGTTTGTAATCTGCAAAATTTCATCATGTAAAGGCAAACACAGAAACATGAAACCCTCAGTGTGAACACGGTTGCTAAGCAACTGCAACCGTTACATACTGTATGTCAACAGCTGACATCATAACTATATCTAACAATTTAGCTAACTAGGACATAGACATGTCTTAAACACGCAATGTAAAGGAAAAGCGACCAGAAAAACAAGACAAAATTCTCAGGAATGTCGACATTTTCCTCAAATATACTGGTAAATTGCAAAAAGAGACCCCGTAATAAGACTAAAATTACAATGTAATTACACTTAGCATTGACGGCTAACCAAAGCGCAATAGGTTCCATTGGAATGTCTGGCATTTTACAAAATGCCACAAAATGTCAGTGTTTCTTGATGGTCAATTAATGAACCAAAAATCTTGAGTTTTGAAGAATCATTTCATAAAATACGCTAAAAATGATTCATCATTACACAGTACAACAAGAGTGCGATGTTGTGTGTTCGCTGTGTTTACAGAAAAGATTCCACATTAACACCTCACTCTTAAGCTACTCGAGAAGTAGCGAATCCCAATATGGCAGATGTTCAGTTGGGGACCAATGCTAAGTGAAACTAGAGTATAATTTTAGCCGTACTGAGTTTTGTCTTAATATTTTCTGACACATCTGAGGTAAATGTTGATATTCCTGCGTGTTTCCTTTCATTACTGTCGTTACTTTGACTAGGCCTTTACATCGTCCGTATAAAAGACTGCCTTGGATTCGTCATTAGCTTCAGGCTTAGCAGTGAAATTCTCGCTCTTAATTTTTTTCCACAAGGTGAAAGGCAAGCATGTCGTTAATTTGCTATGGAATCGGATCTGTTTCACTGGGTTGTGGTTTCAAAAGTAAAAATTTTCTGTTATCTTTAAGTTATCTAAACGTTGACAGTCTTTCTGAGCTTTTTCTTAGTAATTCACCAACACATCTGAAGGAAATGTTGAGCCTTTACTAGCCTTTAATATTTCCCAGTTGCCTAGAAATAGTGTTTACACATTGTCTCAACCCTGTGAATGCTGAGCATGTTTGCCTATGTCGAAATTATAATGTGCTAAGTTTGCTTATGCTAAGTGTAATTTTAGTCATACGGAATCTTTTCTTAAGAATTTACCAACACATGTTAGGAAAACGCTGACCTTCCTGAGAACTAGGTGCCATTTTCATCTCTCTATGCCTTTACATTATCCAGATTAATTAAAGTACGCATCCTGTACTTCATCATTAACTAGCTTATATGAGGTGTCCATATTTTCCAGTTGCCTAGCAACAGCATTCAACTTTACATCATTGGAAAGCTAACACGTGAAGCAAAAAATTTACATTAAAAATGGAGTCTTAAGAACTCCACATGGACCATTTACAAGCTGAGTTCGGTTAGCAGTTGATGCTAAGTGTAATGGTCAAATGGAGGCTTTTCTTAGCAATTTATCAACACATCTGAGGGAAATGTTGATATTCTGAACATTTTTGTATCACTTTCACCATCAGTATCTTTACATTGTCTGTATAAATGACAACATGAGCTAGCTAAACATGTTTGGCTCAGAAATTAGCTACCTTATGCTTATGATCAGTGATTCCCTGTTACTTAGCAACAGTGGAAACGTAGCAACAATTTTAACCACTTGAACGGTGAGAATATGTGTTCGAGTGTTTACCTTCCAATGTCAAATGAAAAATGAAACCCCACATTGGACTTGAGCGCTCTACAGGCTGGGATTATATACAGCACATGAGCAATATTCAAGTGTGACTTTTTTGGGTTGTTTTTACTTTTGCTCTAAAGTGAATTTGACAGTTAAAGCAGCCGCTGAAATGAGATAAATCGGTGCCTTTCATTGTGTGTGATTTGGATGGTGAATGATTACAGGTAATAAGTTGGAAATGTGAATGGATCGACATTCTTTTTTCATGGAGTATTCTTTTACACAATCACTTCAATCTGATGTCATCAATGTGCGCCTCAGACTCCTCCCAGTCTTGGGCTCCAAAATCCCTTCACTTGCCGGCATCCAGATGTCTGAAAAAATGCACTCTATTCCCGATGTAGCACACTATTTTGGCTATTTGTCACTTTGTAGATGCATCCATAAGGATATGGAGAACAAATAGAATAAAAATAAGTGAAAATAGCCAAAAGTGTTTCTTTGATGAAAATTAAACACTATAGTAAAGTTGCAAAGATTCAAGCACAAGTGAGCACTTTTGGTAGTTTGTATCTGCATCCAGTTCCATTTTTAAAAGGTGACGCATTGCGTAAACCTGCGTTTCATAAAAAATACTAAAAAAAGATTAATATTTGACAGCTTTTGGGATTCATTTAAGTGAGGATTCTTACAATTTAGCTATGATTGTAGCTATTTAGCCAAGCAGTGCAAGCTATATGCATACAAACACTGTTTGTAAGAGTGCTTGTTTGGGTTCAAATGTTTTGGTTTTTTTTGGATTGTTTTAAAGCCGGAGGGAGATTTCAAGCAGCTCAAGAGCTGGACGATATTGGAAGGCAGTGATTAAAATGAACTGGTGGAAACTTCATTCACAGTCTCAGGATTTGGCTGGACTTTTAAGGCAGTCAGTGCAACATTCTCTATATACATATATACATTAAAAGGAAAATGTTATACAGTATTGAGGTTCGATCTGTTCCAGATCACTCTGGCACTTCTGTATAGCTCCGCTGTTCTGAGCAGAGCGTTGGAGGGTCACAGTGTTCAGAGTAAGCCTTCGATCTCGAAGCTCGTGTGCAGGAGAGAGAAGGCAAACGGCGAAAACTTGGTTCCAGCACCGCTGTAGAATTTATTCTGAAACTCTACCCTGAAAGAGAGAGAGAGAGATTTAACTCATTGTATGTTTCAGACCACCTCATGAGAACAGGCATCTCATCAAGATTGGGGGGGGGGTCCTGAGATCATGATTTTAAAGAGTTTACAGCAGTTTATACTCGTTTTGCAGACAACTGAAAATAGTCCCATTAAACAAGCATGGCAGGTTTTGTGAGATCGTGTTTTACATGATTAACAATTGTAAAAAATTAGTTAACATGTCCAGACATGGATTTTACTGACCAGTGGAGGCGCAGAGCGTGCAGGAAAGCGGACAGTCCCTCCATCACCAGCAGGATGAAGATGGTCAGGATGGCAAAGAAGCCGAACACAGGGACAAGGAGCATCACGCCGGCGCTGTTGTCTACACGCAGCCCGACACGCATCACCATCGCCCACAGCACCTCCGACAACTCTGAAAACACACACACACACACGATGTTTGTTCATCTCGACTGGTCCATCACAGGCCACCATTTACACACTCATTCACATCCAGGGGCAATTTATCGTATTTAATTCACTTAATGGCATGTTTTGAGGGGTGGGAGGAAACTGGAGAACCCAGAGGAAACCCACACAGACATGTTGTTTGGGGGCGGAGGGGGGTGTATGATGTGAAACTCCACACAGACAATAACAAGCTCAGGATCGAACCCGGGATCCTGGAGCCGTGACGCAGCAACGCTACCTTGTGAAAAGAGTTGAGAGTGGCGGAGTGAAAAGTGCATCCTAGCGCCCTGGAACATGCTTCCCTTTTTGTACGACATTTAATGAGACACGATCGTGGTTTAGCGTCATCATTTCAACTAATGTCTGTTCCAAACTTCAATACCATCCTGTGTGTGTTTTTGATTAAATCCACTATAGCAGCTAATAACCGAACACAAACACGCTTTCATGATAGATTGCAGATGACAATATTTATGCTGCCATGGTGTAGATGGACTCACGTGCGTGTGCCAGACTGAGGGCCCACAGTCGGAGGTAGGACGCTGTGTTGGAGATGCAGCCCAGGCAATATTCGATAGTGTGTATTGATTGGTGCAGGAACACATCCGCAAAATCAAACTGGATTAAGTAACACACAAAAACATACAGTGAGCAATAATATACCAGACAGTAATGGTCATTTTATCATCGAGCGTAGGCTTTGTGTGAATATTAATGACACAGGATCTGTCCAAGTTTAATCAGAACCAAGTATTATTTCTGTTTTTGTTACACAAAACTAATCTAGGAAGAGTGTCTTCTAGCCCACAAGTACCATGAGGTCCAGTTTATGCCAATCGTGAGTAAATCAAAAAAATTATTCTTTTCCACTTTTTGCAGCGAGTCAGAGAGACTGACGAGTCCTGAACCAGTGAGTGGGATGCGTGTGGTGGTTCACCTCTTCTAATTGGCTGTCTGAACTGCTGGAGTGACTGTCCAGGCTGGTGCCCTCCTCTAAATCATGGGCACGCATGAGAGAGATCTCCTCGTCACTGTTGCGCCGTACACGCTCATATCCCTGCGCACACACACACACACACACACACACACACACACACACACGAAGACATCTATGCCAGCACTGCTCATTGCATCTTGTTTAACCTACAAAGCTGAGGTTTCTAATTCAAGAAAGTGTCACCAAGTCAGAACGATCACATTCATAAACACGGCATAGGGACAAAGAAAACAAATACAATCCAGCCAAGGTGCTTGCAATTACACATTTCTACCAGAGAGGTCGCCAAATCCTTGAAATCTACAGATTGGTAGTTTGTAGAACGCACATAATCAAGTCATTATATTGTACAGAAATACAGGAACGTGTAGACAAATAAGTACTGCAAGCTTAAATGTTTCTGAGCTGTAGACTAAATTATATGACTGTACTGTGTTAAAAACACATTGCTGGTGTTTATGAGTAACTTTTTAAAGACCAGGGATTAGGTAGATATACCACACACCCACACCCCACTCTTACCCTGTACATGCCCAATCGATTCCTGCCCTTATGGAGCCAGTACAGGTAGAGCGGCTTCCCCAACAACAGCACAGGAACACTGAGAAGAGCGACCAGTAACAGGAACACCTGCAGTCCTTTCTGTGACACACACAGACACACACTTTCTTGATTTCCTGGAAGTTTTGTCCACGTATTCTGCTGTATTGGTTTCCAGAACAAAAAAGGACAGGTACAAAAACAACCCTAAAATTCGGTTCGTGTGAGATAACTGTACTTTCACCCCTACATTATTACACTGTTACAACATCCAGTGAGGTTCATCGCTGATTATATTTCGTTACCAAACCTGCCAACCTTTGATGCCTTTGCTCCTACGCAAGATCCGCAAGAGTTCGCGTGTACGAGAGCGTTCACCTTTTCCTTACAATGAAACAGAATGATGAGCCAGTAGACATGTGAATTAGTAATTAGTATTTTCATCTTCATAACTACTTTATCCTGATCAGCGACCAATAACACCACGGTCTGTTTTACATTGAATGAAAAGCGACACATATGCTACGGAACAGGGCTAACGCTAGCTAACAGATGACAGGGTAGCATAAAACATTTTTGTTATTGCCAAACTAAATGTTACACTAAAGATGAACTTTTCTATTATTACTTTTAACACGTTATCTTACCTCTTATTGTTTCTTAGTTACCGTGTATTTTTTATGTTAAGGTCTGCAACTCCGATTGGCTCTTTTGTTTGTCAAAAAAAAAAATGCTGTATTTCCTGTTTACATTGTATGGTGCCGCTGGTTGGCTTGAAATGATGGAAAAGTCATTAAAGGCAACGATTTTTGATTAAGGATCGCTTTACACGCTACTAGTTAAATTGCATCTTAAGTAATCATGGTGCAACTGAAATTCAGTGTAGTTTGAAACCAGCTACACTGAATGCAAGGCTGAGATGGACTTTATGCCTGAATGTACGATCAAACTTTGCTCTGCTAGTGCAACCGGCTGCAGGTGTTTGGAACTCTCTAATATTAACAGATGCTTCATGGAAGCCCCGCCCCCTTCCCCCATCTTACTCCCTTTCACAACTCTAAGGGCTGATTCATGTGCCTGGCGCTGGGGCGTCAGTTTAGGCTCACGTTGCCATGGTTTTCCTATTGAAAGAGTGCACTATACCTCCGTTCCAATCTCAGCATTGAGTAGTGCTCCAACCAGGTGTTGTAACGCTCCACTCCAAGTTCATTTAAATGAACTTTGACCCCTTTGCTGCTGTCCTTTCCGAGCGTGAACAACAACTTTTTTAGTTTTTTTTGCTGAAATACTTGTTCAGTAGAGTTAAGAGATAGTAAGTAGACTACAGTGCGTGAGGTTCTGCCTGTGCCTGTTTCTCTCGCGCTCACGTTTTAAAATAACGCTTCCATTTGAATGCTCGTCATGAGGACTGAGCGGCACGCCAAGCCTGTGCCGAGTGTTGCGTTGACGCTCAGACGGTAACCTTGTGAATTGGCCCGAACGGACATGCCTATGTCGATTGGCTACATTTTTGGCTTAGCTAACATTAAACATGTACATAGTGAACATCAGTTTATCATGGACATGTTTATTTGGGATTCCATCAAAATATTTCGACTGAAATGGTCTCAAATCAGCTCTTTTGGTTTTCGAAGAACAAAAAAAAAAAAAAAAAAAAAAAAAGAAATATTTTGATCTAAAAAAAGATCAAATAGTCCTATATTGAAGTGTCATATTTAACACGCCACAAACAATCTTAATTGCGATAGTAAGAAAGTGATTTCTTGCACATGAACAGAGGAAACGTCGGCCATGTGGACACTGGAGAATCGATTTCTGTCCATACAGAGGAGTTTTACCTGTCCCGGGTAGAGCGGCTGTCCCGAGCCTCCCTGCATGAGGAACATGTTAATGAAGTGGATGAGGATGCTGGGAGCACGCTGGGAGTCTCGCGCTGTGAAGGACAACCACTTGTAGACGATCATGAAGACCAGGTAGCCGAAGAGACAGAGCAGGAAGAGCAGCTCGGGCAGGAAGACCAGGTAGAGGTTGAACTTCCTCCTGAAGTGTCTGAGAGCAAAACAAGACACAGTGTTATGGAATGAGGAACAACATAGCTCCTTGTTTAACATGATTAACCTAATCATATGATCATCTAACTAAACAAAGACTTCATGAGTGGAGTGAGGCGTGTCGGAGCTGCTGCAGAGCCACACAGTGCAGCAAACATTACACTACGTAAGGAATAAAACTGTCATGCTGCTTTAGGAAGATAGTGAATAACAGCGGTGTGTGATGAAGCAAAGTAGATTGTTACATGTCCCTGTGAATGAGCAGTTACTATAGAAACGATAACGTATTAGAATGACTGCATTGATATAATGTTAATTAATATGGTGTAACAGCTTTTAAGTGACGCACATGTGGTTAAAGACGCCCAGGACGACACCAAAGCACATGTGAATGATCCCCAAAATCACGGACATCTTCATCTTATAGGAGTTCAGGAACGTGAGCCGGTTTGACGCCAGGTTCCAAATCTAAAAAAAACAAACAAAGCAAACAATCATTAGAACAAAAGAAAACAAAACAAGATCAAATATGACCCTTTTTTATGAACTAAAACAAGGGCTCTAACCAGGGAAGAAAGACATGTATTTCCTGAAGAAAATGAAAAAAGTGGTAAGAGCATAAGCAAGTCCCCTGCTGATGCTAAGAGGTTGCTAGAGTGTTACTAGCTGGTTAAGTTATGGCGTTCCAGCTGGTTGTTAGGGCGTCGCTATGGTATTCCAGCTGGTTGTTAGGGCGTTGCTATGGTATTCCATGTGGTACCTAGGGAATTGCCAGGTGGTTGTTATGTTATCCGAGTTGATTGCTAGGGTGTTGCTAGGTGGTTGCTAGTGTGCCGTTCGAACACCATTATTCTAGGGTGCAGCTATGTGAAAAGTGTGTTATAGTTCATCTAACCAGGTCCACGAGAATAAACAGCAGCATGTATAAAATAATAACTGTGAGAACACAAACTCAGGCACTTACCGGATCGATGCCGAAAGGGTACGGCCCGTTAAAGACCCCAGTAACGTTAGGGTCGAGCGTGAGATAGCTGTTCGTGCGTAGCGTGGTCATCCTGCAACAGCAACACAACATTAACACATCCACGCTGAACTGTAACCAGTGCGCTAAAGTACAGAAAAAATACTAAACTGCAGAAATCAATGTGTGAATAAATTAAATACACAAAAAAAAAAAATGAACAAAAATAAAATGTAGACATGAACTATTTTTGTGTGCTTAAAACTATGCAAAAATAATAAATAAATAAGGCATCCAAAACATTATTATTTTTTATTTTTTTTAAAGAAAAATTGTATTCCATTTTGGGTTTTTTTTAAAGCTTAATAAGAACACTAAAGCTGTGGGACCAATTTTGGTTATTATTTTTAAAATAATAAACAAATGAATTTTAACCCAACAAAAGTACTTTAACTAAACAAAACAGGTAGGTATAAATTATTGCATTTGTATGCTTTTAAATGTTTAAAACAATAATTATTAATAATAATTAAGAAGAAATGATCAATAATCAATATAGCAGTCATGAGAGCACATTACTGTATGCATGAATAAAGTTTAGTAGAAAGTCTGGAATATATATTAAAAAAAAGAAAAAATGCAAATAAATAAATAATTCAAATATTAAATAATATCACTATTAAAAACAAAAACTGATTTGTAATGGAAATTAAAAATATAAAAATCATAAAAAAAAAAAGAAGTCTAACCTATGAGAGCGCTGATCTCAGGTCAGATTGTATTTGTGTTAAATTGTGTGCGCGTGTGAAATGAATACTGCGTAAAAACCAGCGTTTAGGACTTTCCCAGCACTTAAAACTGAAATCAGGATTTTTTTATATCAGGTTTTTGTTTTGGTTTTTGTGCGTATGAGACTCACTGCCAATTTTCCTTGCTGAACATGGCTTTGACACTCCATCCGGAGCCGAACAGGTTCAGCGATTTGGAGAAACAGTCGTTATAGATGAACCCGGTGTACACCGAGAAAATCCCCATCATCAGGATGATGTAGCGCCCCTCGAAAAACGTGTTCAGGAACTGAAACAGAGAAAAGACGAACACATGAGGCCAGTTTGGACAAATTTACACTACCAGTCAAAAGTTTGGACACCCCTTCTAATTCAATGTTTTTTTTCTTTATTTTTATTACTTAAAAGACGCTTCATGTCTTAAAGTAATGATGGACTGGTGTTTCTCTTTACTTAGTCGAGCGGTTGTTGACATAATATGGATTACTGCAGTTGTTCAAAAGGGCTGTTATAAAAAATACTGTATTTTTATCATTTCCCATTTACTAGTTACTGTATGTCTCAAATGCATTAAGAAG
>JAQQZX010000014.1:16362510-16372732 GCA_030068355.1 Notoglanidium maculatum | reverse complement strand
CTGCATAATTCAGTATATGTGTTGCTTCATAGTTTGAGGTATTCAGTATTGTTTTACAATGTAGAAAACAACAAAAACCTATGAAAGAGAAGGTGTGTCCAAACTTTTGACTGGTAGTGTGTGTCGTCTGCAATAGAACAAGTTTTACCTTTCAGACGGTATTTGGTGCTAAATCTTCTTTCACGCTGCTGTAGAAACTGGCGGAGGACGAGACGGCGTCTCTAAAGGAGTCTCTGAGACGCTACTTTACAGACGGCGCGGGGAAGGACAGCGGGGTCACGTCTCTGCACGTCGTGAGAATGGGACAGAGGTGAAAGGGATCTTTATCTAGAATGTACAGGGATGATGATAGACACTTGTGAGGTGTGTGTGTGTGATGATGTTTTGGTCGTGGAGCAGGACGTCCGCAGGGACGGAGGATTTGCCGTGTGAGCTGGTGGCCGGTGACGCCTGGATCCACGAGGAGCTGCTCGGCCTCAGGTTCCGCATCTCTCCTCACTCCTTCTTCCAGGTAGACATCTAACTCTGTACTAAACTCCTCATGAGCTGAAGGAGTGAGTCATAAAGACCCTGTGTGTGTTTGTGTGTGTGTGATTTTTTTATATATCCTTCCTCTCTCTCTCTCCCCCTCTCTGTGCAGACGAACACTCTGGCGGCGGAGGTGCTGTACTCGTCTGTAGGTGAATGGGCTCAGCTGGACCACGACAGCACCGTGCTGGATGTGTGCTGTGGAACAGGAACCATTGGCATTTCTCTGGCTAAGGTACACACACACACACACACACGCACAAAACTCCAAGAATATACTAGTAACGGATTTCACAGTGACAGGGTGCCAATATTTTTGTTTTTATTTGCATTACTACAAAAGTAATAATTTAAGAAGTAAAAATTAAACAAATGATACAAATCCAGGTCCATGTGTGTGTCTGAACCGTAACTGGTTTGCAAACAGTCCGTGTGTGTGTGTGTGCGTGCGTGTGTGTGTGCGTGTGTGTGAGAACAGAGAGTGAGGAAGGTGATTGGGATTGAACTGTGTCAGGAGGCAGTGGACGACGCTAAAGTGAACGCACAAACTAATGGTAAGGTTTTGTGTTGGAACTGTCCATGTTTGATAAATAGTGTTTAGGAATTCATTTTTAAATTGTGTGTGTGTGTGTGTGTGTGTGTGTGTGTGTGTGTCAGGTTTGACTAATGTGGAGTTCCACTGTGGTAAAGCGGAGGACATTTTCCCCACAATACTCAACGCCGTGGTGTCCCCGAGTGTTACTGCTATTGTAGATCCTCCACGAGCAGGACTGCGTAAGAATTACTATTGTTATTAATAATTATATTAATTATTATTACCACTTTTATTATTATATTATTAATCATCATCACTTGCCAAAAATAAATGAAATGTAGCAAGTTCATACGTTACGAATAACAACACACAGCACTTACGGTTGATGCGTAATGAATGCTGATGCGTCTTCCCGATTGCATTTCTACCCAGATTCCAAGGTGATTTTGGCGATCAGACGGGCGGAGCACCTGAAGAGGCTGGTGTACGTCGCCTGTAACGCTAAAGCAGCCATGAACAACTTCATCGAGTCAGTAAACACTCATCAGTCTCCATCTCCTCTCAGCATAATGAGAGTTAGCGTACGGGTTACCCATAATGCACTGCTGCGTGTCTGCCTGATCAAAAGTAACGATGAGCAAAGAAATTGAGTGTGATGTTAAACGATAACGTATCATAACGAGTGCGTTGAAATAAAGCTGCACTGCTGTCAGAGCCGCTGTTAGAGAATTCATCAGCACCTGACGACCAATCAGATTTGAGAATTCAACAGCGCTGCGATGTTCATCAATTTCTTATTCAGATATAAACGTTTTGGGCAAATATGTCACATACATAAAAATAAAAGTATCAGTGTTAAACCTATGTACTGTAATGCATATCGTAGATCATATACATGATATTTTGGTCATATTGTTCACATACTCTGAAAAAAGGGTACGACGAAATATCATCATTGTGATGAATGATCGTATCGCCCACCTTTCTGTTCTGTGACTCATTCACTTGAATTTTTCTACGCTTTTATCTTTGCTTTCGTTAAAATGCTTATCCCCCCGCAGTCTGTGCAGAGCTCCGTCTAACCGTGTTCGTGGAGCGCCGTTCCGTCCGGTGCGAGCGATGGCCGTGGATCTGTTCCCTCAGACCGTGCACTGTGAGACCATCCTGCTGTTCGAGAGGGTCGACTACAGCTCCAGCGCGAACACCACCGAGAACTGAGGCGGACGCTGACGCTACAGCTCCTACGCCTGGCTACAACTAATGCTACTGTGGCTGATAATGAATTGGGTTCTTAATTAGCATCTCATTTATGCACTTAGCCTTTACATTTTATTTTCTCGTAGCATTAGCTTTGCTGGACCTGAAATTCATATGCAAATGGCACTGAGATGGATCGTTTTAAGTTCAAACATTTTGTAAAACTGGAGAAGCTTTAAAAAACTGCAAACACAAAATTAGTTGTTTTTTTCTGACCCGGAAATTAGCCCCGCCCCCTTTTCCTTTACTCGTGTAAAAGATGTACAGTTTCAGTAAAGGGGGGTTTCCGATTATTTTTCTCATCGCTGTAACTGTGATTTTCCTCCTAAAGCACGCAGGAGTTACATATTGCTGCTTTAATTTTCTTATTGTACATTAAAATTGAAATGACGCACCAATAAAGAGTGAGAAACGTCTGGTTACAGTCAAGACACGTTTATTCATTTGCATAAAGAAATCACTGCTGTCCAGTGATTACCGAGTCACACAACAAATTCAGTTTACAGTTGGTTTTTAGGCAGGGTTCTTCCAAACTGGAAATAAAATAGAATAAACGACACCATCGCGAGGGCGTTTTGAGAAGCGCACGTGGGTTTCTTCGCTGCGAGCACATACGTGGAGCGCGACAGGACGGGCAGTGACGCGTGGATGTGGTGGTGATGAAGCAGCGGCGGCTTTGTGTTCACACAAACGCGATAAACATTCAGAAAAAGCAACGGAAAAAAACTTCACTGTTGTTCCAGCAGTTATTGCGGTGTTTTTTTTCCCCTCCTCACGTCTACATGTACACACAAAGACCCCACACACTGTGATAAAAAGATCCTGAAGCAAACTACATACTATAAATATGCATAAGAAGTTAAGCTTTGGTTCGGTTACACTTTATTTTGATCGAGGTATGGGCTACCTTTTTGTCTCTTTTTTTTTTTTGTTTTGTTTATGAAAATCAAATGTATACAGTCACAATGATGCCAAAAGAAATACTAAAAACCACACACACACACTTTACATTCGAGTGTTTGAACTCCAACTCATGCTGGAAACAGCAGTATTATAGTCTCACTCTACAGCAAATACAGGACTAGGTAGCTTCACGTTCCTACATGAGAAATGGCACAGACCGTAAGCGCGGCGTATAATACAGATCATTTTTAAGTCTCTGTAACGGATCCTCTGCGAGAGAAGGGTTTAACGCTCCAAGCCCTTGTGCTTGTGGTTTGTCTGCAGTGCTAAAGGCTAAAAGGAAAGCAGGATTCTTGGTCGAGCAGCATGTGTTCCCCGCGTGCTCGCTGATATGTATCATCCTGCATTTCCCAAAAGGAAAAAAAAACAAAAAAAACAACCTTGGCGCGTTCTCGTCCCAGACCTGCCAACCCCGACGAGGAAAACTGAGTGAGGAGACAGAAACTGAACACTAGTGCGCATAGATGGAGGGGTTTATTATGTTGTAACCACCAATGATGGCAAAATGAAGCTTTCCTCAAAAAATGCACTGAAAAAAGTTCCATCGAAGCAGCGGAAACATAACCGGCGTCATTATTCACACACGTGCCACGTGTCATCCGTCAGATTTAAACACGACAATCACTAGACTGCACTTCAAAGCCACGGCATCCCGGTCCATGAGGTCGAAGTGTAAAACACTGAACGCTGATGAAAACTTTGCGCTGTCGTCGTGAGTGTCGTCATGAGCCGTCTCAAATCTACCATTTACTCAAATAAAAAAAATCTAGGACTGTTAAACAAAGCGCAGCGTTCGGTAGGTTTGAAGGCAACACAAAAAGGTAACAGGAAGAGTGTTTATACTCAATAAGGCTTTAGAATAGGCCTTTAAATGTAGCTTGTTTGAATGTGACTCGTAGTAACATTTCAAAATATTAGCACACAATCGGTCTAACCCTGACTGAAACACAAACACGGGACGGTTCCTCCTCCGGAGCCTGCGGAGCTTTTACAGTGCAGGCACACAGTGCTGAAACACAGCTGCAGGCGCCACCGGTTGCATGTTTTGGCAGAAAGCTATTAAGCAATGATGTAATGTTTAGGAATAATGCAAAGGGTTTTTTAGATTGTTTTTAAAACACGGCCTCAGAACGTTCTTTCATCTTATACTAGGAATTTTTTTTTTGCTTACAGCAATTGATTAGAAAAAGTGTTCCAAATTTTTCCATCGTTCATTGTAAGCCTCTTTTGGTGCAATTTCCCAGGTGTTTTTCTCTTCAGTGGCATGCGAATATACTTCTCCAATGATAGACTTTGATTTACATTAAGGAACTCAAAATATTCTGTTTTTACTGTAGGTAGGCTTCTGTGAGATTTCTATTTTAAAAGTAACAAATCATGTAAAAGTTTATTTTTTAAGATAGAAAGAGAAATGAGTCTGGAGCACATGAGGTGAGCGGGAATGGGGGCGGGGCTTTCAAGTGTTATCAGCTATTATGTTTTAACAGAACACTTCCACAACTGTCAATCATTCCAGATTCATTAGTATTCAGCATTAGTATTTTTTGAGTAATTAACGTACGTCGATGCATCAAGGTTGGCAGGTCCGAGTTTGCCCCTCCCCCCGCTAAATCAAACTTTTGCACTGCTCAAATTCAAGACATAATTCACGAACGTGCAAACTGAAGAAACTGAACCAGTCGAGACATGAAGCTGATTTCACATCGATGCCTGATCATACCACAGACTCACAACTACAAAAAAAAACCCACAGCAGAAGTCTACATTTTTACCTAAATCCATAATAGTGAATATGGAACAAAATGTCCAACAGGAAAACCTTTATTAAATCAATCATCTATATATATCTATATATATATCTATATCTATATATAGATATAGATATATAGATATATATATATATATATTTTTTTTTAAAAAGTAGCCACAACGTTTAAAATCCACAAACGCAAGCATTCAGACACCACGTGAATACGTGCTTCATTTATCGGATATAAGTGACAACGGGTTTTGTATAAAGAATGCATACGACGTACATGTACGATGTACAAGAATGTGTACGACGACGTTTCACCTCGTCACGGGTTAGTGCATCTGATTGGATTCTGATTAAATTAAATTCCTGACACAGAGATCCAGGCAAGCTGAACCCTCGTGTCTGATAAAACGGAGCTGGTATTGCCTTTTCGCGCTAACTGCATAATTTATCATTTATAACGACGATGATGTGACCTTCAGTGGTGTTTTCTTTTCTTCTTCTTTTCTTAAATATCTTCAGTAAGAATGAGCAGGTCAGTGAAGGTTTCGCTAGACATCGACGGTGCACAGAGGCTCGCTGCCGGGCTGTGCAGACTCCACCACAGTCATCTTGGGCTTCTTTCGCGTCTCCTCCTGGTAAAAAAAAAGGAACAAAGGGTGTGGTTAAAATAAATCAAAATCAATTAATCAACAACCAGGCGTACATTCTATAAATCTCTGGTACCGTAAAGGAATAAAAAGTACAAGTTCTCATTTTAACTAATACTCAACAGTAATCACTGGCAAATTGCTGTGGTATAAGAGGAATAAGACACTGGGTGTCATGCTGTTGTAGGAAAACAATCAACAGCAGCATAGTGCCATGAATCATAGTTACTGTTACCACCGTAATGATTATTTTCCTAGAACAGCACATTGCAGAGTTTTATTCCTCTTGCACAACAGCAATTTGCCAACAATTACAATTCTCTGTTAAATAAAGAATGACGTTGTACTTTTTATCCATTTATAGTTACGGGGGCATGCATCATTTACAGCGTCTAACATTGGGAAATTATTTATGTTGGGTTTTCCTTATTTGTCATCTGTCTTTACTTCATGTTGATAGAACCCCAGCCCCCCCACCACCACCAATGCATAGAGGGGTGCCAATACTTTGTGGATCATTAATGGCATGCCTGTTCCTCTTACCCTCTCTTTAGCCAGTTTCATCATCTCTTCTTGGAGTTTGTTCAGAATGTGGAGGTTTGGCTTGTTCTTTTTGGCATACTGCTGCAGTTCAATTACACTCTTGTCTGAATTTTCCTACGCAAAAGGCAACACACACACACACACACACACACGTCAGTAAAACACCCAACCAAGATATACTTTCTTCTATATCTGATTTTTTTTTTATATATACCTTTTTCACCATCTTGTTGTTCTCTCTGCCGTACATGCGCAGGAGAGAGCCCCAGTTCTTCACGTGAGGGTGCAACATCTGGAGGATCTTCTGAGAGGCCAGCTGTTTACCCACTCTCTTGTTCTTACCTTTACAGAGCACACAAACTGAAATCTTAGCGCAACACAAAAACACAACAATTACATTGGATTGCAATGCATCGTTTTTAGTTATTTCAATTCAGCTTCTTTTAAAATAATGGAATGTGTACGGAATAAACCACTACATGTCAGGCTGATATAGGAAAATAATCAAGGACATAGTGGTGGGATAAAGACACCAGAGCAGTAACAGATTTTATATATTACAGAACGACACACTTACACCACCCGCGTACGCTGTGTTTTCCACACGTCATTACATATTCACTCTTCTGGTTCTTCCCTGGGATGACCTCAAACTTGATGCTGGTGTCCCCCATCCCATGATTTCTGTGGACACACAGACAAAAAGAACGTAGCTGTAGGATGCTGTCTAGGCTCTCTGTGCAGCTTACAGAAACATGAATGCTCCAGAGCAATGCGCTACCTCTTAAGGCACTCGTGAAGGATCTGGTAAGGTGACAGTAGGCCTGCTTTGTTGGTCAGCTCATACACTCGCGAGTCTTCAATACTGATATGGTTAAAATACTGAGGAGGAAACGTCATCCACTGATCAGCTCTCAATTTTTTTCATTCACATTAAATAACACACCATGGAGTTCGGTTGGTGTGGGCGTACCTCCAGTTCATCTCCTTCTACTGGCTTCTCCTCAGCCGTCTGCTTCACAAAGTCAGGGATAAGGATCTCCAGCGTGGCTCGAGCTGCACGACGACACCCAGAACAAAAAGCTTTGTAATACTTCTCAAACCATTCTCAGATCATTTGCATTTCTATTTTCCACTGACAAAGAACCAGAACATCTTTGCCTGCCTCACAGATGTAGATTTAGAGTATAAAAATATAACTACAGTACAGCAGACCCCCCCACCCCCCCATTTAGTTACACTGAATATCGAGGAACGTCTGTGAAACAAGTTAGTTCCTGCACCTTTGAATGAAAATTATACCGTGGGGTGCCTAAAGATTTGCACTCTTAACAGAAAAGCCCTGATAGTGCAAGTTACAGTAAGTTTTTTTTCCTTTTCTTGTTTACAGACAGACAAATTTGAATGAATGGAAGCACAACAGGTAAGAAAAATAACAAATCAAAATACCAGCTTTATTCTTGGCGAGTTTTTTGCTACTCGCCGTTCCTGTGCCGTACGTGACTCCGTCTATAATAACTGAAGCTCCGAAGGGTTCACTTGGGTTTTCTGAGAGAAAATAACCGCACACAGATGTTAACGGTTTGAACAAACTGTACAAATGATGATGACGATCACACAGTCACACACTTACCACATTCAAAAAAGTTGTAAACTGGTCGGACCTTGAGCACACGTTGCATATATTCATGTAGGATGCAAACCTCGGACTTTCCGTTAGGGTTGATGACAAACTCTGAAAGTAGACATAACAGCAATCTGAGTGTCTTGCATAAGTATTGACCCCCTTTAGCCTTGGCACAAAGCAGCCCGTTTGGTAGAAATCCCCAACACCGCAACATTACTCATCAGCTTGTCCAAATTGTGAAACATGGTGGAAGTAGCATCATGATGTAGAATGCCTTTCATCAGCAGGGACTGGGGAAATGGGTCAGGGTTGAGGAACCTGTGTTGAGCAATGGTTCAATACCAAAAGTGTTAGCTCAAAGCCCTGGCTTCAGTCTGGTAGCAAATCTGTAGCAAGACGTGAAAATTGCTGTTCCAACAACAACTGGCCTCCATGAAATTTACAGAACTTATTTAGCAAATGGTACACACATACCAGAAGAGTTGCAGCTGAATGTTGGTCTCGAAATTCTTGTCCCCCAAGGGGGCAAATACTTCTGCAACTAACATATTTGGATGGGATAATCCCAATCTCTTAGAATTCCAGTTTGTAACAATGCAAACTGACCAGCGAGCTTCGTTTTTACCTTTCTTGGTGGGTGCGTCCTGCACCGACAGTGTGATGAGCTTCTGATTGGCCGGGAGGATGGGCCTCTCCGACTCCGCCTGCTTCCTCTTCATGTCCCTGTTGAACTGCCGTCGCTCTGCCCACGTGCGGAACTTCTTCACGGTCACTTGCTCGAAGTCAAAGCGTCTCTCTAGGTAGCCACGAAACTCCTCGATGTCTGGAGGGAAGGAGGGAGGGTTCGAGTATGAAAGTTCCGCTCATATCCAATGCAATCAAACCCAAAATGTGACCGGTATTAATCTTTTGGGAGTCGACGGTCCTGATCGTCCTAAACTTATTCAAATATGACTTCCTGTTCGTTTGGTATTTATTTTGGCTTTGTTTCGCACAGCACATAATTATGTGTAAAGTTAATTAATGGTATGAATTACGCGTCTTCATGAAGCCGTTTCGCTCACTGGTGAGGGATATAGCTAAAGGGAAAGGGGTAAGACTACACCTTGGTTTCGTTCAAACGGACTAATCGCTGCGTATGCTTCATCACTTACCCACAGACTCGTCCTTGCACACCTCCACCTTGGCTTTGACCTGCCCCAGAGCTCCCTGTGCCGTCTCGCCCCCCTGGCCGTTTTTCCCCTCAGGCTGGTTGTCTATCGTGTCTGGGTTGGACTCGTCACATGGTCCCTCCGGAGCCGTGGAGTCGGACTCTTGAGTTCTCTCCTGGGGTTCTATCTCCTCGCCGTCCTTGACCGGAGACACGTTGGGCGTCACGTCTCCATTCTGCTCCTTTTCTTCTTGTTCCTTCATTTTCTTATAGTGCAAACAGGGGATGCTACTGGTAGGAGCGTCGTGTTTCTGAAACACAGATGTGGTTAAAGTGCGCTCGAAAGTTTTGGCACCCCATAGTTTTATTTAAACTCCATGACCTCTTTTGGCTTCAGACAAAAATTTTAATGCAGTCTCGACTCAAACCCGGTGTTTACCCTGATGCTTCCAGTTCCGAGGAAGTAAGGTCTGGACCAGGTAACGACTCGGGTCTCCCGGTGGAGGTAGACTGGAATGCCGGAGTTGTGGAATGTCATGATCCATCCGTCTGGAAGAGGCTCCGTAGGCGGACGCCCTCGGCCTGCACCAAGAACCCAAAAACCCTCCATCTTTAACACTTTTACAGTTTACACATCATGATGATGATGGTGAAAAATTGCTGGGATTAGTTAGTAACACAACGATGTTTTCAAGCTCTAAACTGAAAATAGACTCACTCTTGAGAACAGTCTTAATTTTGGTAATCATGGGCTGGACCCCCTGCTCCGCGTCAGACTGATGATCGCTGTCTGCTGCGTATTTATCCTCGGCCAGGCGCATCTTCTTGGGCACCGGCATACCTTCCTCTAACAGGGCATCTACATCATTGTCAAAGTCGTCCTGGAAGAGACGAGCGATTACAGACGAGTGCAAAATAAAATAAAAAAATAGGGGAAAACAATGACCATGGAGCTGATCCAGCATGATCTCAGCACACCATTTTCAATCCAGGAGCAAAAAAATGTATAAATAATTTTTTTTTTTTTTTTAAAAATCAGCGTATGATTGACAACACTGTCACTGTTAACAGGCCGTCCTCAGTTTATAGCACTGACGATGGTGTCGTTTGTGAGATACGGTGTGACCTCTAGGGGGCAGTATCAGTATTGTGACACCATAAAGTACAGGAAAAGACACACACACACACACACACACACACACACACACACACA